>JBAJHW010000006.1:108899264-109261764 GCA_037013535.1 Intellagama lesueurii
CTTGAAGGCCTCCTCACACATGATTATTTATAGGTATAATATGGGCAGAGGGGACACTATCATGTGTAGAAATAAAATGTATCTTTTGTGCTCCATGTATGCAAAAGCTGAAATGGGCAGCAGTCCCTCAATTTTATGGTGTTGTTGTTGTTATACACCATATTTCAAAAGAAAATTGATTCATTTGAAATATGGTGCTGTAGGAGAGCTTTGTGCATACGGTGGATTGCCAGAAAGACAAACAAGTGAGTCTTAGATCAAATCAAGCCTGAACTTTCTCTGGAGGCAAAAATGATGAAATTCAGGCTATCATTCTTTGGGCACATCATGAGAAGGCAAGAGTCACTGGGGGGAAAAATAACGCTGAAAAAAGTTGACGGCAGCAGGAAAAGAGGAAAACCAATATGAGATGGATGGACTCCATAAAGGAACTCACAGCCTTCAGTTTACAAGAGCTGAGCAGGGCTGTCAAGGACAGGACATTTTGGAGATTATTCATTCCTACGGTCGCCGTTAGAGGAGACGGGATGGCACATAACATAAGAATACATTGTGAAGTTGCTTCCAACATACAAGAACTCTAACAGGGTTTCAAGGTGTGTGAGATATTCAGGGAGTGGGTTTACCACTGCTACCTCCAGCAAGCATCTGAGGCAAAGTCGGGATTTGAAACCAAGGCTCTTGAGTCCAGGCCTGACACTCTTACCCAGTATACCAAACTGGCCCTGTTTTATGCAGTGAAAATTATGAGCAGAGTATCTGTCAGACAGATCTGGTCATGTTTATCAACTCTCTACATCTTGTCATCTATCAAACTCACAATCCTATGCCCTTCAAACAGACACATTTTTTAAAATAACATCTCAAAGGCTTTCAAACTTACTAAGGATAAAAGCGAATAAGCCAGGTTGGGGATTTCTGGGACTTGTGGTCCAAAATAAAGGAACTTTTCCAAGTTCTGCTCCATCCCTTCAAACTCCTGCCAGCTCTGAGCTGAGGCTTCCTCGCATCACAGGGCTAAACCACTCACCACCTAGAAGAAATGCAGAGCTCTCGCCAAAGGAATTTCTGAGCATCCCCTGAGAATTCTCACTGAGAATTCTCCCAGGTCCATTGTGGTTTCACCCTTTCTGGTAACTGGAAACAACTGGGAACAAGACACGGCAAGCCTACAGGCTGGATGAAAGAAGGCAATGCCCATCTACGAATAGAAAGTGCAAGATGCTTTGAGCATATTGTGACTTTGTCAGATCTGGCATCCTGTCTGCAAACTGGCTCACAACAATTAAACAGAGGGGAAATAAATTTCAACCTGAAGCAAATCTAGTGTGTAAAGGTGTTTCATTAAGAAATGCCGCAAGGCAAACAAAGACCCACCGTGAAGAACAAGAGCTTCCCTTGTCTTTCACTGGATCCCCTACACGCAAATACCTTTCTACAGCAACTCTCCACACCAATGAATATGTTCCGCTAATCTGGAGGATCAATCATCCTCTATATTGTTGGGTTATGAAAGACAGACCCCACAGGAACTCTGGGAGTAAAACTGCATTAAACTAGATTTTACACATTGTATGTTATACGCTGGGCCTGTTCTTACCATAAACAGCTATTTTATAAGTTTCTAATAGTAACGTGCCACCTATTCAGGGAAATGCCTGTTTTTCACATCAGCCACATTATAGAAAAATCACACCGTATTGGTATTCAGTGGAAGCCTTGAACAATGTTTCCTCTTCCATGAAACAATTTAACTCAAAGAAGTGCTATAATTGTTTAGCGTATCTGACTTTAATAATGCTATTGGGCATTCAAGTAATACTAATATTTGCTTGGGGAAAACTTTCACACAACTTTGTTTGGGCACAGGCACATATAGAAATATCCTAATGTAAGTGGAAATGTTCCCAATAATAAATTTTAAATCCAAGCCAGCTTTTTCCAATTTAGTGCCTTTCAGACTATATTGGGACTCTAACTCCTCTTTGGCTTAGGTCTCTGGCTGTGCAGCCAGAGGTTGGGAGTTCAGTTCCCCACTATGCCTCTTGAGAGAGGCTGAACTTGATGATCCATAGGGTCTCTTCCAGCTCTGCAGTTCAAAGGTGGTGGTTGTTGTTGTTATTGTGTCATGCCAGCACTGCCACGGCATCTAGGGATTATGTTAGTTGCCACTCAACATAGTTGGAAAGTATCTGGTTTGAGATGGTTGGTTTAAGCTCAAAGTGAGTACTAGGAATTTTAAATTTTTATTCGAAATATAGAATTTGTAGGCCCATTTGCTCCTGATCCTAAATCAAGACCAGAAGCTGGCCATAAAACTGTGTGTTACCTTTTTCTTCTAACTCTTCCCTTGCACCAAGTCTCCTTCCCATGTTAGACTTAGGAGATCTTCATCAAGTCTCACTAACTAGAACCCTGAAACCAACTGTCCTTCCGTAAGCAGACAAAAACCCTTCTCTTCAGCCAAGTTTTCTTTGAGTGACTGGCTGCCTGAATGGGGGGGGCTTAAATGGATTGTTGTACCTTACTCCTTTGAATGTGTTTCAGTGTATATTTGTATATTTGTTTAAGCCTTTTTGTACTCACCATTGTTACTTTAAATACTGTCTTTTAATGATGCAACCCCCCTTGGGTCCTTTTTTAAGGAGAAAGGTGAGGTAAAAATATTGTAAGTAAGTAAGACAAACAAACAAACAAACTTAAACCTCAAACTCAAATCTAGAGTTGGAATCCAAAAGCATGCATGTATTTACAGTCTTCATTAAGACATGGAGGAAGGTCAGTTTGCCTCCCAGATATCTCTCATGACTGATGAAGGACACTCTGCAGCATCTCTTTGGGTTGAGAGGAAAAAATGAAGCAGGAAATGGTGGATGAAAATGTTTGTGTGCAAAAAATCCACACTCAACCATAAATTAAATTTCTGAACTGATTTGTCCTCATGAGGTAAATAAGAACATTTCAGACTTTTGCACTCTTCGATGCAAACTACTGAAAGACAGCAGATGGGATGCAGGATATTTGCTGGTTGGTCCCAGAGAAAATGTGTGGATTTCCACATTTCTGTCAAATATGCAGCACCAAAAAATAAGGTCACTGTTATTGCCTTGTCACATGAAATTTGTAAATGAGGCAGGGGAAGAATGTGCTGTATGTCTTTCTCACTGCTCAGTCTGTTCTGTTGTGCTTACTGCACAAGCACACTTTGCTTTATAAAAAGAAAAGACACCAGTTATGCACAGAAACATGAATTTAAAGCAAATGGCAAAAAACTCTCTTGGTGAGCTGAGATCCTTTAAGTAAAAGCATAGACATTCTAGGGATATGAAGGCCCTGGGGAAAAAAATGAAAAAACTAGGAAGGAGCAATTTTTTTCTCCTGAAGAATAAATTTTCCATTTTTCCAGTGGAAAAATGCAATATTTTTTAGAACGGGGGGGGGGGGGACAACATTAGATGAAATATCTTCTCTTTGGGAATGAATAAAATGCATTTTTAAGACAAAGTTTTACTCAAATGCCAGAAACGTGTTGTTGTTTAGTCGTTAAGTCGTGTCCGACTCTTCGTGACCCCATGGACCAGAGCACGCCAGGCCCTCCTGTCTTCCACTGCCTCCCGGAGTTTGGTCAAATTCATGTTGGTAGCTTCGGTGACACTGTCCAACCATCTCGTCCTCTTTAAACATACACACTTGTAGTTCTAAGATGAGAAAGAGGACAACACTCAAATCCACAATGCATTTCTGCAATTGTTGGGTGCCATCGCTTTCATAAGAGGGGCGTAAACCTTCCTAAAGGGGCTACACAAGCAATCCATTGCTTGTGAAAGGCCGCTTGTCTTCTTCAGCTGACTTTTATACTAGTTTGGTGGAGACAGTCAAGGCAGGACTGTTTCTGTCCAAATGATATTGTTTATTTTACTTACCATAAAATTAGTGATTTTGGTTTTCAGTTCCACCCTACTTCTCAGATACCAAAAAGCAGGATACAGTACAGGGAGCTGAAGTTCACATGTCTCTCTTTTGCTTGTACATAGCTAAGGCTTTTATATCTTTAAATTTCATAAATATTCCAAACAGTACAATTTTATATGATAACTAAATTAAGTTATGCTAATTGATGAAACATTTTATGTTGCTAAAGGAGTAAAATAATTTTAGAAACCTAGAAAGGCAAGGCTGATTGACATCCACAAAGATCACGGAGTCCAACCCAATAAGGCAGGAAGAGCTTATATTTTCATAACTATTGCATATATTCTGTTTTATGTTTAGAGTCCCATTGCAAAGAAGCAAGATAAAAGTATTCCCAGAGCATCAACACTTCTAGGGAGTCCTCAAGGTGCTTCCTTGATGGCCCAAGATGGCTGGTCTTAACTGGAATTACCACAGTGACACAATTTCTTATTATTCCTACCCTTAGCTCTGGATATCAACTCTGATTAACAACAGATGAGGTCACAAAATCTTCTTCTCTCCCCACCACCACTGCATAGCTTGTTAATCACTAGAAAAACCATGGGAATTAGTTCCTTAGTATGTTCATGTTAGAAATAGAAGACACCATGTGAAATGGGGGCAGGGAGAGAAAACGTTTATCAGTCTTGGAAACTCCTCTATAGCAGAATTGTACACTAGTAAAATCTTAAACTTATAGTCCTCTCTCTCTACTTTTTTTTTTAAATTAAAAACTGTGCCAGAGCCAGCACTTGCAAATTCTCTAAAGGGCCCACTTGTCTTTAGGATTATGCTTTTCCCCTCCTCCCATCAAAAAGGGTATAACAACACCACTCACAGAGCTAAGCACATGCTGTCAGAGTTAATCCAGCTTCAGCATTCAGGAAGTGCAAAAAACCTACGTGCGTGCCCAAATGGTTCCTTTGTGCACTGCAGCTCTTGTGAAGTGCTGCTCTCTTCTTTAGCCTTAGAGAAAAACGATTTCATGATTGTTACCAAGGCGCAGGGAAATGCCACTTAGAAGAGATGTCAGCAGGTTAAGAATTTTCAGTGGCATTGAAGTAAAACTAGTAATCTAGCCAGCTTTATAGTTACTGCAGTTAGCTGGGCTCTCAGTGCCAACCCTTCCAATGTGAATATTCCAATAAAGACTAGGAAACATTCAAATTTACTCTGATCAGGGGAGCCTTCCGAACTACAGCTACTGGGGAATCTTCGGACTGGACGCTTAAGCCTCTCTACATGGATATTTCAGATCCTTTTCCTGAGTGTTAAGATGTTGTCTGCTGTTTCTTCCTACATCAAACATTCTAGCGAGTAAAAAAGAAGAAACATGCATAACAATAGAAGATCAATTAAAAATGCAACCCCTAGTATATAATTCATACATGTTTGTAAACAACCAAAGCCACACAACGCATCCACTATCGAGTACAAGGGCAAGTGAACTTAGGCTCTTGGCCACATTTCAATAGTGATCAGTTCAGGCCACTGTCAGAGCAATCTGCCTTTACCCCAGCAGTCCCCTAGATCAGGGGTCCCTAACCCCCGGTCCGCGGCCCGGTGCCGGTCCATGGCCTTGGCCAGACCGGGCCGCGGAGACAGATCTTCCGCCCCCCCCCGCACGCACTCCCCCCCACATGCCCCCCACACCCTTCGTGCATGAGCACGTGTGCCCGTCCATCCCGCGAGTGCCCCTGCCCCTTCGCGCATGAGTGCCCGTGCGAGCAAGCGCCACCCCTTCGCGCATGCGTGCAAGCGCGGGGGTGCCCGCCCCCCCGTGCCTGGACCCCATCCCCCCTAACCGGTCCGCAGTGTCAAAAAGGTTGGGGATCACTGCCCTAGATGGCTAAGAGGAGGGGGAAGAGATAAGGGACTGGCAGAGAGAGAGAGAGAACATGTTGCAGAGGGGGTTCTGGTCTGGGGCCCTCTGCTAGCTTACAAGTGGCAAACTGCCCCCTAGCAGATTACAACCTAAGAAATGTGGACCTCAACATAAAAAAATCATTGTTCAGCTTCTTCAATTAAAAAAAGGATCATTAAGATATAGCAGAAAACCCCTCCCCCCAAAAGCCCCACTTTTCTGAGCTGCAGCTTTCAATCTACCACCACCCACCAACATAGCTAGTGGTCATGGTAACTTGAGGAATCTGGGAATTATGCTTCTAGCCTGCCCAGAGAGTATGTGCACTACGTGGCAGTATATAAACTGAAACAATAAATAAACAAACATGGTTCAAAAAGGGATCCTTTCTAAGTTACATAGCATGCTTAGAGGGGTGTGTGTGTGTGTGTGTGTGTGTGTGTGTGTGTGTGTGCGTGCGTGCCCGTGTGCATTTTACTTAGGCTTTTTTATTTCACTGGAATTCAGTTAGAAGTTTAAACCAGTTAACACACAAAATAAATGGACACTAGACATGGGTTTTTGGATTTTGTGGACCATATGTCTCATAATTCTCCATTCTGGGAGTACCACCTAACTGACAGACACCTACAGACTCCTAAATTTGGCTCACCTGGGAGAAAGGCCTAAGCTGGAAGGCTTTGCGGTTTAGCTAGGCCTACCGCTACCTAGCTTCCTGTACAGAAAATAAGCTGCCGACTAACTAGCTAGAAGCTTCCAAAGCTGCAATCCTCAGTAAAGAATTATTAAACTAACAGGCACTTACTTCTGAACAACACATAGGACAGGACAGAGCACAAAGATGTATGCAGAGGCTCATATCCAGTAACATGGCCCCTCCTAAAAACACTTCCACTTTCACTGTATGCATGAAATGAATAGGTGCTGTTCAAGATTTTTGCAACCCCTAATGATCTGGAGCATGTTATGGGTTCTCTTGTTATTAAAGTCAAAGTTTTCAAGAAGCTAAATTCTATACCTAACACAAAGCTTTATATTTACCCAGAATCCATACCATACTACATGCTAGCTCCAGCCAGTAAGACTTCTATGGTTCTGCCCCATTTTGCTCATTCTATCTGCTGCTTTTAAAAATTGTCTTTTAATGATGTAAGTCGCCTTGGGTCCTTTTCAAGGAGAAAGATGATGCAAAAATATTTTAAATAAGTAAAATAAATATAAACAATACATTTTCCACGTTCTGGGGCAGAATGTGGCTGTTTTGACAGGAGAGAAAATGACAGCATAGTTTTTGCACATCAATTTTCTCTTTCATCATTTCCTAGCTGCCTTGCAAAACCAGTTAAGATCGGTATTTGCATAAACAGCAGCTGTTCTGCTTCAGCAGGTCACAAACTCTGTAACAGCTTGCATGCTACCCAAAGTATTAAACATCAATGGTTTTCAAGAAAGCTAAAAACAAATGTTTTAATGTGTGATTAACTTTCACAGCTTACTTTGAAACCCTTCTAAAATTAGAACTATTCCATGATAAGAATACAGCTATAAAAATCTCATTAGCAAGGAATTTACATATAGGGTGGTGTGTATTTTGTATCAAGTATGAAGTTTTGAGTGGAGCACAGAATTCAGTAACATGAGAATCTCAGCTTTCCTCTTCTGAAAACCAGGCAACATATTCCACATCCTCACAGTTACAAAGAAAAGCTTTAAGAAACATGTGAAAAATTGACAGTGACGTCTATACAGCAGGATATTATATGGATTTCTAGCGGCCAAGGGAATAGACTACAAGAGCACTACATGATTCTCCTCTCCTGTGATTTTGCAGGAATATGTGTGAAAAATTAAATAAATTCACATTGGAGAGCACTGAATTATTTGTTTAATAATACTTGTTGCATTTATATTCCACCATCCTTCCAATGAGCTCAAGGCAGACAGGGTCTGTGGATCTTCTCCTTGCCCACCTTGTTCTCACAAAAATCCTGAGAGGGAGTGACTGGTCCAAGGTCACCCAATGAACTTTGATGGCTTAGTAAGGACTTCAATGCACATCTATCAAGTCCAATTCAACACTACAGTACCTTATACTGGCTCTTGGAAGATGCAGCTTCTGTTGGTGCACAGTTAGATCATATTGGTGCCAAATTCTAGATAATCATTTATATACCTCAACTCATCTTTAAAAACAAGCAAATAAATCAAATCTGCATTTGTTTGAAAACTGCCACAGTTAATTTCTCTTTGTTTATACCTACTACCCTCATACCTATTGTTTAAAATTAATTCATTAATACATTCTGACACCTTTTCCCTAGATTCCTTAGTTGGTGATTAGGAAAGTCAATTTTTGCAGTCTTGCCTCCAACATATTTTGGCCACTAATATATACAGAGAGAGCTTTGAAAATCTGCACCGTTGCTGAACAAAGAGGCTCAGCGGTTAATTCTTCCATTTCTGAATTACATCTACCTGCACAGAGGAGATTAGATTGGAGATTTATATTCTGATCTTGAAGCACTGAAGACTCACTTCAATTTACATTTTTCCTTTTGGTTTATCAGTAGAGAAGAAAATTTTCTACATCCCATCTCATTTAATCTCCATCAATGAAATGGCCTGCTCAGAAACAAGATTCACAGACTGAATCACACAAATTAAAATGATTTTCAGCAAGAACTGCAGCACATCCATGAATAGTCTTAATTATAAGACAGTCTTGGTTTTCTGTGAAACCTTTCCAGAACTTGTTTTGCCATTAATAAAGGCATTGTCTGTTTCAGACAAGGATGGGGATGGGAACTAGAAGCCCTCCAGCTCAGATACCAGTTGTCTGTTGCCCAGAATATCAGAGGAGCTGGTTGAAAGATGGAACAAGTTGTTAAGTCTGTGGAACTCCTTGCCACAGGATGTGGTGATGGCATCCGGCCTAGATGCCTTTAAAAGAGGATTGGACAGATTTCTGGAGGAAAAGTCCATCGCAGGTTACAAGCCATGATGGGGATATATAATCTCCAGGCTTAAAAGGAAGGTACCTCAAAATGCCAGATGCAGGGGAGGGGTATCAGGAGACAGGTATCTAGTTGTCTCGTGTGCTCCCAGAGGCATCTGGTGGGGCCACTGTGAGATACAGGAAGCTGGACTAGATGGGCCCTTGGCCTGATCCAGCAGGGCTCTTCTTATGTTCTTATGTAAACATTCCAAACCAAAATTACAAAATAAGGAAATCCTGTGAGTTCAAAAACCAACCATGTGCCACTGCCCATTCCAGAATTCACTTGGAACGAGTGAATTTTGTCGAAACAAATGCATTTATGTACCACAATAAAGTTGATTGTGCAACTATGGTTTGCGTGGGGAAATTATGTTGTGATTTATCCTGTTTTGCGTCTTTCTGTTTTGGCATGCACTTTCTGAAGTTTAGATAAAGTTAACTGGAGTGATACTACTTGACAAAAACATCAGTTTCATTAAAGTCATTAATGTTGATCTTAACTATATACTATCTTAGAGGATTCATCTGTTTCTTCCCAATCTGTTTCTTCTTTCCACAATTCCAGACATAACTTCAGTACCTGTTAACAACAATCTAGTAGAGGTTGTGTTTTCAGTCCGACACAGTAGCTAGTTTATTTTATGGAGGAATCCTCTTAATTTACAACAGCATGCCATTCTTAGGAGGACAAGCCAACTGTGAAGATTTCTGGGATATTTCTATTCAGGTGTCACCATGTTTTGTATAGTTATTCATGTTATACTAACTAGTTTATACTTTATTGTGTGGGATCCCTGCCAGTAGTTTTGCGCAACAAATCCCAGTAGTATCTTAACACTGATTTTATATGACCTTTTTGAATAATATTTTACCAATTGGTTGCGAAGGCTGACATCAAATGAACTTAACATCTTTCTAAAAAGTGAGTAATTATCATTCTTTGTACTACATCAGCACTCTAGAGATGTTATGATTTTTCCCCAGAAAAACAATTTAAGGTTCATAAAATTCACCAAACAAACAAGGAAATCACCAAACAAACAAGGAAATTCACCAAACAAACAAGGAAATCACAAAACAGGACATTCATGTGCCTGTTTAGCTGCTTTGACTAAAACCTGTCTCTGCTGTCCTGTATTGAAACGGCCATTTCAAATGAGAACACATGATGAAAACCTGCCATCTTAAGAATTATCACTAGGGGTTTTCAAGTACAGGAGTTTTTTCTCCTTAGATCAGAAGACTTCTTTGCAATGTAAATAAACACTGAGGAGCAGAAATCTGTCTAATGCAGATGTAGAAGATACAGTAAAATGAGGGATTACATGGTAAGAACACACACAAAAAAATTATTGTTGAGTTAGTAAAAAAAAGGTAAAGGTTCCCCTTGACAATTTGTCCAGTCGTGTCCGACTCTAGGCGGCGGTGCTCATCTCCGTTTCCAACCCACAGAGCTAGTGTTTGTCCGCAGACAATCCTCCGTGGTCACGTGGCCAGTGTAACTAGACATGGAACGCCGTTTACCTTCCCACCGAGGTGGTACCTATTTATCTACTCGCATTTTTGCATTTTGCATGCTTTCGAACCGCTAGGTTGGCGGGAGCTGGGACAAGCGACGGGGGCTCACTCCGTCGCGTGGATTCGATCTTACGACTGCAGGTCTTCTGACCTTGCAGCACAGAGGCTTCAGCGGTTTAACCCGCAGCGCCACCAAAAGAAGGATACAGTATGACAAATACAGATTGAAAGGATCTGTGTGTAGCACACTCAACCCTGCAAGTCTATTGCTTAGGTCAGTTCCAGTTATCTATCTTGCAAGCCAGATATAAGCTTCTGATTTGACAAATATAAGTCCACTCATCAAAAATACCTTACTTCTGCATTCTTCTTGAAAAACCTTACTGAAGATGGAATATGATGACCCCTAGCAGTTTAATAGGTGGAGGGTATAACTTAAAAGTAACATTTTGGACAGCTTGACTAGGGCTTTTCAATTCTATGAATCCTCTTCCCTGCAAGTACTGACCAATGGTGAGATGTTGGGGGAAGGGGGAGAGAAACACAATTTATATATATATTTTTAAAAAGGAACCTAAAAGAAATGGATTCCATTATGAGAACAAAAATTCTCCAATGCATGTACACAGCAAGAATGAAATTAACCTGTGACATAGCTTCACTAGGAAAGGCAAACCTAAATGAAGTTAGAATATTAAGAAGATCTTCCTGTTCTTACCCTGCCACACTGCTGAAATACCAAGGGAGCTCTGCTGAAGTTCAGCTAAGTACACAAGAAAAAGAGTTTGAAAAACATGACATGGAAAGGTCCAACACAACAGTGTGACAGATGACTCTTTTTGGGGTGAGGGGCAAGAGACGTATCATCTGTAAACATGTCATAATCTGTCAAAGTCATGGGGCTGATCATGAGATAAGAAAATGGGAAATGGGAAATCTATTTCTGACTCTGATATCCTACACAGTCTGGGGCAGATATCATCCTCAATTGCTTTTGCACTGAAAATAAGTGCAACGCATCATGCTTTGGAATTTTTAGATTTGCTTTGAACACTACTGGTATGCCATAATATTGTTCTGGTAACATTCAGTCTTCCTTGGAAAACCAGGGTTCCAAGTTTCTACAATTTCCACTCCAGTTATATATACAATTCACCTCTGACACTGGACATAGAATACAATTGACTGTCTTTTAAAGTAGGAAAATACACCTCTTGCAAGAAAAGGATAGTGCCTCTTTAAGAAAAAGAAGGCACCATCAGACACACCATCCATAAAAGAACAGGTGTCCTGCCTGAATATATCAAGGATCTAAGTAGTCCACTATCATACTGTCCACAACAGTCAACAAGATGCCCAGAAGAAAGCCACAAGCAGAACATTAGAAAAACAATAACCTAGTTCGAGTAACTGCTTCCCAGAAGCAGGCTCCAAACATTTTAACCTTTCTGAAAAGGGAAGTTGGCCCATTTTTGTTGCATGTAATATCTGTTTAGGTGTGGAGACCAGAACTATTCATGTGGTTTGGCTACAGATTTGTACAAAAGCACTAAATACTGGCTATTTAATTTCCATCACTTTCCTAATGGATTCCTAGCTTGTCATTAGGATTTTTCACATCAGAGTTGATGTTTTCACTTGTCCACCACAACCCTAAGATCCCTTTTTCTGGCCAAACACTGCCAGCTCAGACTCCATCAAGATGATGATGTGCCGTCAAGTCAATTCTGATATATGGCAACCCTTTTCAGGGCTTTCCAGGTAGACAATACTCAGAGGAAGTCTACCATTCCATTCTTTGGGAGCGCCCTGGACTCTGCAGCTTGCCCAAGACCACACAGGCTGGCTCTGCTCCAGGAGGCATAGTAGAGAACTGAACTCCCAAACTCTGGCTCCACAGCCAGACATCTAAACCACTGATCCCATCAATATATATGCAATATCAGAGAGGTTCTGTCCCAGCATGCATCTTTTTATACTTAATTACACTGGACTCCATTTCCTATTTTAGTGCTAAGGTTTGAAGAGATGCTTTAGGGCTTTTCTAAGTCCTTAGAAATATGAGCAGTGAATATATGAGCTTTCAAAACACTATTTGCAGACAAGAAACCAGACAGATTTTGGACAGAATCCAAGAGAGATTTAAGTTGCTGCTTTCCTTTCTGCTAGCAACTACCACAAACATTGCAAAAATGCCACTACAGGTCATTCCAACGTTCAAGAAAGGATTTTGAGAACAAAAAGGGAGATGCCTTGGACAAGACAGGTTACACACACTCTGTGTGTAGATTAGAGACTGGATTTAACTTCCTTTTTATTAGGCTCTACTGTCTAAAAAGAGATTGCTAGTAGGAGTTGAAAGGGGAGCCCCTAGAGGAGACATCGGGGAAGAAAAGGAAGATATGAAGGATGTGATGGAGGAATTAGGAGAGCAGCTGGAAAAGGCAGGAAAGAAGGGAGGAAAAGAAGAACTGCTAAGGGAAATGGGAGAAGAGAAAGGAATTGGCAGGCGAGAACACATAAAAGGAAAAGAACCCTCAAGAGGGTGGGAATAGTAGAAGCAGGAGAGAGCCAGAGGCAACCAAAGGTCCTTCCCCCTGGGTGGGAATGGATCTTGCTGGAAAACCCTTGGACCCACAAGTGGGAGAGATTTATGATCCCTAGGGAGGAGGCAGAAAGGAGAGAAGCAACCCCACAGAAGTCCTCTTATTGGGGAGAAAAAAAAGCAAAGCAAAGCGTGCTGCTTATATACCGCCCCATAGCACTACAAGCACTCTCTGGGCAGTTTACAAGTTAATTATGCAGGCTACACATTGTGGGGACGAAAGCAGAGAGATGAGAGGGCAAAGGTAAAGAGAAAGGTAGAAAGAGAGAGATGGATGGCGCTACATGGGACTGAGAGGAGCAAGTACTGGAGATCTGGGAATTCCATGAGCCAGGAGACTGAGCGGGGAGAGGGACATTCCCGGGAGAAACAACCTTCCCCTTGCTGTCAGTATCACTTACCAGCGTTGATGAACTGGAATCAGCCAGGTATGCATGGACTCTGGGACTCTGATAATGACAACCTGTTTAATGTTCAAGAATGGAACCCTTTCCTTACCCCGCCGGGTGAGGAAGAGAAGATCAACCTTAAACTAGATGTAAATAGTTTTATTGAAGTTCCTGAAAGAAATGTTGATTGTTTACAAGTTGAACCCAAGTCTGAGTCCAATGATGTGAAGTGTGAATTGGAGGAGAGTCAGGTAGAGGTAAAACAAGAACACTCACACAAGTATATGAACCTAATGACTTTTTAAGAGAGACTTCAGAGTCCCTGCTCTGCATTTTGTCATTAATGGAGACTTGATCAGTAAATATTGTAACCAGGATAGGGCCTTTATTACGGGTAGCCCCATGGTTACAAAATTCCACCTTCAGGGAAATGCAATAGCTTTCTCCTATCACTTTTAAAATGTAGAGAATCTTTTGTTTCACAAAGCTTTTGATAAGTATTTCTCACTATCTATATGTTTAATTGACTTTCTTTTGCAACTTTCCTGCTGACATTTCAATGAACACTTTTTTTAAAACTATAAGGGAATGGTAAAACCACTTCTGAGTACTCTCTACTTAGAAAACCCTGAAAAGGGTCACCATAAATCAGAATTGACTTGACAGCACACAATTATTATTACCATTTACACTATCACTATTTCGTATATTCTTTCAGAAATATATTTTCTCTCAAAAAAGCAAGATATAAATTGATTACATTATGCACATCCTGAGAAAATGATTAAACATACACTTCTAAATAATGAATCAAATCATGTCCAGTTTCTTTTTAACAACCAAGGGCTCATAACAAGAAAGAAGCTTGGAGGTGATACCTGGGCAAAAATATAAAGTCCTTCAACAGAGCATACTCACACTTAGGTGGTATAACTCATTCAAGACATAGCGGAAGCATGCAATGTGAGTGAAAAGCTAATTAAAACACTGCACCTAGTAAGCTTCATTTTGCTTCCAGGCACTCAATTCCATGATTAACCAAGTGATCAGACTGCATAGGAGCTTTGTGTTTTAACACTGTCTTGGCAAGATTTCTTACCTGTGTAGAACAATTGACTACGAGAAGAAGGCATGTAAGTAAAAATGTAGGCTTTGGCCTACATTTTAAGGGCCTCAACTATGAAAATATTAGCAGATCAAACACTTTGAATTACTGTACTCAGAATCCATTTTTCTCTGGAATAATTAATCTGGAAGAGTCCCACATACCACATGCTGCAGTCCTGAGCCTATTTTAATCAAGTTATATTTTTAATATAAATTACTAGGCTTCCATCCCTAGATTTCAAATACTTGGTTTTTGAGTACAGTGATGTGTTAGCAAAGTGCTTTTATTTTATTGTTTGTCTTCCGTCTAGTAGTTAATAACAATTCATAATACTCCCTTGGCTTTCTGAAGAGCTTTTTTGGGTGCAGTTTAGTATATGAAATCACAGAATCATGGTAAAACCGAGTTGGAAGGGGCCTATAAAGCCATTGAGTCCAATGTGCTGCTCAGTGCAGTGTGTACTCTTGGTTTATGTTGCACCATATAAGCCAACTTTTAAGAAATACGACTCCTATTGTATTATATGATAAACTGACCCAAACTCTGTTCAATTAAATACCAATATAAAAACCACTTATTTTGTTAGTTTTATAATTGCATTTTTCTGTTTTCTTTATTGCACTTGAATTTTTTAAAATACTGCACAGAAACATGTAGGCTGCAAACTGTACGATCACTGCATGGGTGGATGGAGGGGAGCGAAAGGGTAAGGATGCCTCTAATCAACAGGGTAAACGAACGGTGTGCATACTTCTGTATTTAGACTGTCTGGGGAATTCTAGGTGTTGTAATCCAAAATCACAAATATATACACCTCTAAAGTAAACATGTTACAAATAATTTCACATGGGTTTTGGAGATGTGAGCAACTCTGGGCTTCAGGGACAATGTTACACTCTGGTTATGCTTCAAGCAAGGAAAACATGGAGCAGTGAAAAAGAAGAGAAGAGGTATTTTTAGACAAACTCATTATTGATAGCATAAGCTTTCAAGGCCTCAAGACTCCTCTCCTTGTCAGAAACGTGAAACATGTTTCTAAACTAGCAGATAGAGGCCAAGCGCTTAGGCACAGTCTGGAAGGGCAGCTGTGGCCTGTTTTTACTTGCAACCTCACATGAACCAAGTCATAACAAAAGACAGCTGATAAATGAACTAAAATACTGGGCTTAAAAGCATCAAAACTTCAATATAGCAGCTGTATAAACTCCTTAGTTATTGACATGTTGTTCCAATCTTAATACTGTTGTTCTCAATTTAAAAAAAAAAGGTAAGTTCTGTTCGCGAAGTGGAACTTCTATATAGCCAGCCAACAGGGTACAATAATATTTGACTCAGAAAACAAACAGAAGTTTGGAACAGCATTTTGGATAAATCAAAACAGTTACAAGGGACAGAAAAGGTATCCAAGACCCAGCATTCCAATCAATATTACTAGACCGTTCACTGCTACATGATAAGCCTGTGAGAAGGCCTGGTCTGTTCGTGGTGGGTGGTGGTGGGAGGGCTATCTAAAAGTATCCCACAGAAACTCTTATTTTGGTTACTGCTACATGACCCTGACAGGCCAGCTTCTCAGCTACAGGCACGGCTACGTAACTTTCATTCAAACAACCATCATCCACCCAATAGGCCAATTTCAAATTCACAATTTTTAGCTATGGTAGGTTGAGAAGGTGGTGGACCTGCAACTCTAAGCAGTCTGAACGCCAATGATTATCTTGACCCATTTCAAATGGGCTTTCAGCAATGACATGGGACAAAAATTGCTTTGGTCGCCTTAGTAGGTGACCTATACCAGCTGAGGGATATGGGGAGTAGTAAGAATACCTAGCACTCTTATTAAATCTCCTGCTGTCCCATCCGACAGCCTGGCTGGGTTTGGTATCGGAGACACTGTATTTTATGTGACTTCAACTCCTCCTCTTAGGCTGCATACAAAAGGAGGGGTAGTTCAATACCCTAACCTTCTGTTCAACACCATAACCTTTTATATGCAGTGTCCTTCAGGGCTCTACCTTATGCCCTCTATTATTTAATTTCTACATGAAGCATCTGAGAGAGATTTTTTTTTAATCTTTAAAGTGAGATGTCACCAACATGCTCATGACACCCAGCTTGATTCCTTCTAGCCACCCAACACTAAGGAATCAACCAAGCCTCATGAATCCGCTGGAGTTTGATAATGGTTGGGTGAAGGTGAACAAGCTGAAACTAAACCTTGATGAAGACAGAGGTACTGCTGGTCAGTAGCAAGTCAGACTCAAGAATCTGGATTCAACCTGTCCTAGAAGGGGCTGTGCTTACTCTGACAGCTGTTTCCTAGCTGAGGAACATTCCTTGATTCTGCATTGTCTATGTCCATGTCATTGTCATTGTCTATGTCAATGTCATTGTCATTGTCTATTGTCCAGTCCCTGTTTTCCAGGAGGAGTACCTTCATATAACTCTACTTAGTGTGCCAACTACAACCAATATCCTGAATCAACCTGGCTTGGCAACAGTCATGCAGGCCTTAGTTATGCCTTAGTTAAGTAACACCGTGACTACTGCAATGCACTCTGTGTGGGGCTACCCTTGATCTTCAATAGGCACAATTTGCAGCAGCTGGATTTCTAATTGGTGCATGATAATCATATATCTGAAAGACCTGTAGTAACTGCCAATTGTTTAATGGACAATTTAACGGGAATGCAGATAACCCCCTTCCCTGTTGCAATGCCAGGAGGAAGGCCGGAGTTTGGCATGCCCACCCATGGTGAGATCTTCACTATGGCAAGCATGGTGTGTGGAACTGTAGGATCTCGCCTTTTCATGAAAACAAGAAAGTTACACATTTAATTCCTAGGTCTTTTTAACAGAAAAGTTCTCCTCTACATAAAAGTCAGCTAACATCATAGAACTTAAACAACAAAAACATAAAAACCAAGTATCAAGAATAATTTAAAAAACCAAACAACTCATGCTAGGCAGTTCAGCAGTTCTCCATGCATTAACAGCACTATGGCTCCATAGAATATTTACCCTCAATCAAATAATAGGTGGCATGTTGATCAGTGTGCCCACCCTGTTGTAGTCACTTATCTTTTCACACGAACCTATCACATGCTTTTTTAAAGTTTCCTCTTTAATTGTCCCTTTTTCATTTTGTTGACCACTTAGTTATGAAACAAGAGACCAAGCACTGAGTACAGTTTGCATTCAACAGTTTTCTGGCACACATAATTAGAATATTAATATTATAAATGGTTATGCACATACTTTGCAATCTATTCAAGATAAAGATGAGTGAAAAAACTAGATGCTTCTCTAGCAGTTTGAGACTTTTTCACTACCTAACAATGGGAACAGAGTACCAGGCTTATGTTCTGTGAATAGCAGTTTGCATGCCAAAGAGCCACATGCAACTTCTGTAGAGAAACATATGTGCATATTGTAAAGAGACTAGCAGGTGGCTGCAAAAGAAGTCAACAGGGGAGGGGAGGCAGAAATTCTCAAAATAGATTCATTTCTGAAAGTTTAAATCTTAAGAGCTGAGCACCAAAAATGATAAGCCCAACATCTTCCATGCACTAAATAATTATACTTTTTGGTCAACCTTACTTTCATGTCTCATAAGTTATTGTAAAGATTTTAAAAAAATTTAGCAAGTGCACATAGAAGGACACATTGCATATAAATGGTCTGAATAAGCATGTTTCAATACTGACAGTCTCAATTCTGAAGACACGCTGTGTTTGAATTTTAACACGAATTTCAAGAATGCAATGTCTTTGCAGGCACCAACCCTGATACAGAACTGTTCTGGCACTGACTCACAGCCAAATGTTTTCTGGCAAGGAAATGGGGAATCACTGAAAACCAGCCAGAAACATACAGCTTCTCTGCATGCATGAAGGTTATTTAAGTCATATGACTTCATAAGGAGCATTTGGGTAAAGACAACTGCTTGCAAACATTTCAGCCAGTTTGAATAAAGAATATCTAGGTAGCTAAACAACAGAGTGATGGACTAGAACTCTGGAGACCAGGGTTCAAATCCCCGCTCAGCCTTGGAAACTCACTGGGGGAGTGGAACTGGTAAAACCACTCCTTAAATATCTCACTTACCTTGAAAGCCCTCTTAGGGCTGCCATAAGTCAGTTCCGACTTGATGGCACATAATAATAACAAGAAACATTTGTGTGGCCTGGAATATTGATAATCTGGGGAGGGGATGAAGCTGCTCCTCTCACTTTATGGATACTACCCTGCTCATGCACCACCACATCCAAGCACACAGTCAGCTCTCTTTCTGTGACAGTGACTCCTACCCCAACTACCTACCTACCCACCCACAGTGACATCACTTAGCAAAGAAAAGACATGAAGCACAATTTCTTTCCGCACACAGAACATTATGATGGTGTTGACTTACAACTTGCACAATGCTGTCTAGCAGAGTACTTTAGCCATTAGGCCATAATGGTTAACACGGGAAATGGAAGCAATGGATGATGCAGGGAAAAGAGCATCTCAAGACAGCAAAGCATTTGTGCAAAGTAGCTACATTTATTTTTTCTCCCCACCAAGAAACCCAAGAAATTGGCCTCCATCTACACCAGCTTACCCTGCTCAAAAAAAAGGGGAAAAAAAGTTGAACAGATTTCACTGAGTCTTCTAGTATATTATGAAATAAACTGTGCTAAATACAATGCAAGCAAGTGCTTATTATGTTGACTACATTATTGTATGTTTCCCTTTATTATACTGAAGTTATTTTTTAAATTGTAAATTGAGAAAGGATAAGCTGTATGCTGTACCATCCCTACATGGAAGTACGTAACGGAAGAGGAAAAAAATATTGTATTTTGATCAGATCAGGTTAACATTACAAACAATTTAATAAGTGTTCTGGAGATGGGTTTGATCACAAAGTTTGCTACTTGGACACGACAGGGACAACTAACATACATGGTCAAGATGAGTAAGGATAGTGAACACAAAGAGAAAAATATTCTGAAAAAGTATTATGTTCCACAGTACGAACTTTTGTGAAAAGGAAATTCACTGTGTCAGAGATATAAGGAAGTATGCTAAAATAGTAGCTACAGAAAATGCACCTAGATGCTGGCCAGATCAAGATTTATGCCTCATTTTCACTTACAACATCACATGAATCAAAGCTTAATAAAGCCCAGAAGGGCCTTACACTTCAGACTGAGAAGCACCCACATCCCCAAAAAATAGCCATACAAAAACTCCTCTGTTATTGAATTGTTTTAGCAACACTGACTGCGTTCTTAAACTAGAAGTTCTATAAAAGCTTGCAGGATACAGGGACAAATTTAACTGAGAAAGCAAAGAGAAGTCCAAAACTCCATTTGGATTTTGTTTATGTGGCTTTGAAAATGTTGCAGTGAAGACTAAAGTATTGAGCAAATGCTCTCTCTCTCTCTCTCTCTCTGTGTGTGTGTGTGTGTGTGAGAGAGAGAGAGAGAGAGAGACTATTCTAACATCTGTTTGAATGAAATCTGCAAGAATGTTTCAATCATGTCCTTTGAGTCATCATAATTTTATAGAATTTATTTTCTTTTCATTCAGAATGGAAATGATGCTTAGCCAAAGTCACTCAACAGGTATATGACTCACTAGTGACTTGTACTCTGTGACAATCCAGCACTTGTTTTTACCAGAATACACTGGTTTCTTTAAAAAAAACAGTTAAATCTCATTTCAAATTCCAAGTTAATTCAACACAGACAGCAATTCCACCTAGCATGTATGTATTCAAGCGATATGAATATTCAGTAATTCGGACACCTGCAAAATGAAGTTTATTTAGAAGATTTGTATACCAAACGACATTCAAAGTGACTTAACAACATTTCTGATGAACTTGTAGGTGAAAACATGAACTAGCATTAAAAATTCACTACTACTGCAAATACATACATATGATACCCTGTTTCCCCAAAAATAAGACCTAACCTGAAAATAAGCCCTAGTATGATTTTTCAGGATGCTCGTAATATAAGCCCTACCCCCAAAATAAACCCCAGTTAAGTGAAACCCCGCCCTCCACCATTGTGTAGCAACCAGAAGAAGATGACATGACTGTACAGTATTTGAATAAATGTAGATTGTTGTACATGAAAAAAATAAAACATCCCCTGAAAATAAGCCCTAATGTGTTTTTTGGAGCAAAAATTAATATAAGACCCTGTCTTATTTTCGGGGAAACACGGTAGTTAAGTAAGCTGACAACTGGTAAACCATTTATAAATCAAAACCTGCCCCCAAAAAGCATAGGAAAGCCAATAATATAGTAAAATATATTAAACCACCAGAAGCCAAAAGGCAGTGGCCTGGCACTTAAGTATTGAAGATGCCAAGGGAATCTCCCCACCCCACTTAGAAGGGAGTTCCATATTTCAGAGAACAACCTGGAAAGGTGCTTTCTCTGGCAACCACACCCTGAGGCTCCACAGGTAAGGACCTGGGAAGGAATGTTTCCAATAATGATCTCGAACATACATATTTACATCTATTTTTAATGTTCACCTTCCATCCTAATAGTTTGGACACACACACACACACACCTACCTACCTCTCAAGGTAAGTAAAACTAAATGTTTTGCTAAGAATGCTGCCTGTGTGGAAGATCTCACTCCTCAGTGCTAAAACCTAAACCACAACACTGAACGGCAACCACATTGAAGCAGGTGCTGAGGAAGCCATTCTATCGTGTTTATTTTCATGGCTGTTTTATCATACAGAAAGACAGACCATATGCCACTTGGTTTCCAGAGAAGAACACAAAGTACTCTCAACAGCACCATGTTTAGGGCTTCTGTTGTAGCACAGAGGATGCTGATCTCTATAAAAAGAAGCATCATCAAGAACATTTCAAAGCTGTAACAACCTGAAAGCCCAACTTACTCCAGCACCCAAATGTCAAATAATCTTTAATGGAAGGTCATATTTCCTTCCATTATATAAGAGAGGAAATGTGTGGTGTACTTCAAGAAATGAAATGTGACATGTTTGATACTCATTATCATAGAGGAAACAAACCTCCAGCCCTCACAACAGCATAAACCACCAGTGCCTAGGAATCAGGGCATGTGCAGTATTGAACATGCCAGTGTGAGCTTCTTTAAGGACTAGGGGTTTAACAAACTGTTTGTTTTTTTTTTTAAAGAAGAAGTTACAACTCCACTCTATTAATGGTTTTAACACTTATTATTTAAACTGGTTAATTTCAGTTTCAATTTGTTTCTTACTCATCAAATGCTAGCCTGAGGCGACAGTCTGGCTAAAATGTTAATAGAGGTCAGGCTGAGAGTGGTCGTGCGGGTAGAGCCACAATACTTTTAACTGCAGCCCCACATGTTTAGCAGAGATAATAATTTTTTTTGGCCTTCTTCAGAAAAAGAGGAAATTTTAGATTAACTGAAAATAACAAATCAATCGTCAGTGGTAATTGTTTGGTTGTGTTTTATACAGCACACTGAGTCCCAGTTTTAAAGCTGTAGTAATCTGCCTCCACAGTAACCCAATTTTCCAGTCCCATGTGGAACACCAAAGGAAAAAGAGTAGGAATAATTCTGGAAGAATTCCATTTCAGCTACATGACACTTCCATTTCTCTTTCTAGAAGAGAGGGAGATAATCTTTTTTTTTTTTTTTTTTTTGCTGTTGGGGGCTGTATTTCCTGAGGGTAATCTGTTACTGGCTTCATGGCAGGAGTGGGTGTGGGCTGAAGCCAACAATGGGCAAAACCAGAAACGAAGGCAGGAGGGCCCACCACCTCCTCCTGCCGCTTTCCCACCACTATACTATTCTCTTTTCCCTTCCCAAGATCTCCCTCCTTTTTCCTACCCAGTGGGTTGCTGGGAAAGTAACAAGATTGCTTGTGCAGCTATCTGAGTGGATCATTTTAAAATTAGGTCAAGAACTGCAGCAGGTCTAGTTGAGGGTCTTCAAGTTGCTCATGCCTGTTGAATAAAAGAATGGTACAAAAAATAATGTCCACTTTTACTGTAACTCTGCCTGAAGAACACACAGTTCTGTCTGTTCCATACAGATAAGTAAAATGTCCCAGGTTTCACAGAATGGAATTTAAAACATGTGCTGCCTTTTATACACTGTAGACATTAAAATCACATTCCAAATATGAGATAAAAGAACTACTTAAGGATCTACATTACTTTAATATGATTGAAATCAATTAATGTTGGCAATGTCACCTAATGTTTAAGAATAAGACAGAAAGAACTCTGAACTTGTGGAAGTCAACAATGCTGTCCAGTCTGCATTTAAGACGTATTTAAGACATTAAAGGAACACATTGCATATGCTGCCTTGTCCATATTAAATGTGGCAGCTCTAGCAGATATCCTAGGATAAATCCTGTTATCAGGTGTGGTCCTTCCCAAACATCCAATGAGACTTCCCAGCCATCCAGGACATGATATAATACGTACTTTGAGGATGCAAACTATGTGCCTTTGATTCCCCCCTCTGGTGACCCCTTCTCCTCTGCCTCACTGGCCCCTCTGGACTTCTGCCACGACTGCCTGTTCTTAGATTATATTTCATGGATTGGTGTTTTTTGGGGTTTTTTTTTTAACCCTGACTTTCATCATATTGAAAATGCTCTGTGAGTGTGTGAACTAGATGTTCTTTTGCCCATGCCTGATACAACAGCACTTTTTCTAAGGGGGTTGAGCTGGGAGCTGCCATTTTTAGCTCTGCTTCCTTCTCTTTCTTCTGATGCTGCTAAGAAGCTGTGGCTTTTCTGGAACAGCTGCAAGCTCAGAGTGACTTGGCAACTCCTTAAATGCTGCAATTAAAAAAAAAAGAGCCTGGAATAAGGGCTTTTTGAAGCTAAGCAACTAAAGCATGGATGTGCCATGCCCTTGTACATCACTACAGCACACGGAAGGTTCTAAAGCAAGATGTAAATCAGAGATGGGTGACTGCAGCAAGCCTTAGTTCAAATGTTCTCCCTCAGACCACACCTGGAATGGCTGAAAATGGCCTTTTTTTCAAGGAAAGATGGCTGTTTTTTTCCAAGAGGACGTCTGACTACTATTCCTCTTTTTGCATGTAGAAAATCATACTCCATATTGTGTGGGATCTACATAGGGTTCTGTTTCTCTGTCTCCCCACTGCAGCATGCATTTATGGAATAAGTGTCTACCACACACAGTTGGAGGACTTTATACTCATGAAAACCTCCTTCTATAAGTGTGTTTACCCTACATGTAGATTCAGCAGAGCTTGGAAGTAGCACATTATTTAAAATACATTACTTTTTGTAGAAACAAAATAAAATAGAGTTACTTTGTAGCCTGTAACAACCTTGGATGTAGTTCACCAATATTTCAATGCATTAGGAATGTGTAGTACTGTATGTTATTCATTAAGTCTCTGAGCAAGAGGAGGAAGGAAAAAAATGTCACGTGGGCAGTTTCATGTAGTATGTCTCACTGTCTCTCTTTCGGGGGGCCTTGTAAAGTGAGCAAAAGGAAAAGGGAAGCAGTTAAAATAAAGCCTGCAAGGCCAGCCAGAAAGGGAGAAGAGGAGAATAACAATGAGCTGTAGACACCTTGATTAGCTGGAAGGGAGGGACCCTTTACTAGAATCTGATTTGCTCTGGAAGTTGGGAGGCAGAAAGGAAAGGATCAACAGAACAGTGGTGGCAACATGAGGTGCAGAGATAAAACAGCTGATTTGTTTTAGGTTTGTGAAATGGAGAGAAATGAAGGCAGTAGAAAAGAAGGAAATGCAAACACTCTCACCCACACCTTCTCTCTTGAGCTGGGAGTCAACATGAACTGGGCAGACTCAGGTTAGTTGGGAAGAATGCTTAAAAGAGGCTGATTTGTTTAGGAGTCTGAGAGACAGAGGAAAATAAAAGGCAGCATAAGCAGGAAATGCGTGCGCGCATACATGTGCGCGCACATGGTTTTCCTTGTGCAGTAAGTGGAACTGGGCCCTAGATGGAACTGGTGAACATGTTCATATGTTTTTCCAATAGCTGCCCCAGTAAAAAGGAATGGGAATACATTATACTCATTTTCTGACATAAAAGAACTGTTTTCAGAAGATATCTGTATAGTCTGATCATTCAATAAGTATAGCACATTTCCAGAGCAAACAAAGAAGCCCCATATAATGCATTTCCCATCTTCATTTACATTGCAACCTCACACATGAATCTAGTTATATGCATTATAAAAGGAACCTTTAATGCAATGCCAAGTAAAAGAGCACTAAAAATCCCAATTTTTAAAGTTATGAATATTATAGGCACTATATAATACGTAATAAACCATATTCAAAATTATAAAGAAAACAAGCCTTCCATTCATTATCTCTCTTTTCACTTATCTTTCCATTTTGTCTCAGAATACAGAGCAAATTGCAGGATTTTGCACAATTCAGGCAGAACATAACTCTTGACCAAGTAAGATTTCCTGACAATAAGGGCGGTTAACAGGCCATTCTTCTCAGTACCGGAATGACTGATGGCAAAATCTGGCTCTAATGCCGCCAGTAGGCTTTCAGATGGAGATGTTTTGCCAGAAGCACATCATGTATTATTTATAAGACACATAAATAATGGCCTGTATCATTAGATTGAGGGGAAACTCCCAAGATTTATACGCCATTGTTTGCCTCCTTGAAAGCAGCTCTTCCTACAATGTCATCATGACTTATTTACTGGGGAGAGGATTAAAGTGCTTACCTGGAGTGAATACTTGTTTTGTTCACTTTGGAGCATGCTAAGGATAATAACCACCTGAACAAGAAGTCAAGACTTCCAGAAATTAGCCACAGGCATTTTAGACACTCGTATGGGCAGCGACCATTCTCATGAGGTAGAAGGACATATATGTTGCATTACACAGACCCAACCATGTGGCTACATGAATCTTTATTCTCAAAAAAACAAAGGCATGTTTGTACAAATCAGATTTTCATGGGCATGGACCTTGGCACAGAATGCCTTCCTGACATACGCTGTTATGCATGTGGTGAAGGGAAAAGACACAGGTTAAGGAGAAGCTATGGCTGACCAGCAATCATCTAAGCTGAACCAAGAAGTTTAGAAAAAAACTTCAAGTCACCTACTTCTCCGTTGGCTTTAAGCTACTTGCACATCATGCTCACCAGAGGGAAGCTGCTGTAAAACAGCCTCCTTTTGGCAAGTCACAAATAAATATGCATATTTAAAAGCTGTTACCATGCTGATAGTTCTTGGCACTCTGAGTAGATACATGGCCACATGCACAAGCACCAACCAGTCAGGGACATGGAACAACGTCAAGGATGCTCACACTGTGCTACAGATAATCTACACAGCAAGTGCTTTCACATGTCAAGCCAGGTTAGTGAAGACTCTCCATGGCGATGCCACAGACTAAATGCACAGCAAAAGCATCTATGTGTGGTTCCAGAGTGGTAGGGGAAAAACCTCCAAAGGGGTACAGTTTTTAAAAATAGTGTATTCAAGCATAGAAACAAGCTCTCAGGTGGGTTAAAACTCTGCCTATCAGAGGGTATATCCCAACTTTAAGGAAAGGGTATCGGTGGTTTTGTCTTAAGAAGTTACACCATTCATTAACTGCATTTCTGTCTGATGTTCTACCAGTGCTGGACTGGTGAATTTTGCTCTCAGGTATTTGGGACTCCTAGATTCCCTTACCATTAGCTCTACTGGACATCACTGATAGAAGCTATGGATCAAAAGACATGGAAAGTCAAAGATTGCCCACCCTTACACTAGAGCAATTGTTCCCAACCTGGGGTAACCCAGATGTTCTTGGATTGCAACTCCCAGAAGCCTTTACCATTAGCTGTGCTGACCAGGGTTTCTGTGAGTTGCAGTCCAAAAACACCTGGGTTACCCAAGGTTGGGAACAAGGGCACTAGAGACAAGCCACTTCAAATTGTGCTAGAACGTGATATTTTAGGTGCATGGAATAAAATGCCACTGGCAATGTGTGCACTTTGCCTTTTCCAAAATGCATAATTTCAAGAGATTTCAAGCTCAGAAAAAAATTGAAAAGAAAAACCTAACCACCCTTTCCGTGCCTACTACTGCTCTAGATTGCACCCAATCCATTCCCACTTTTTTTTTCCACAGGGGTTCAAATGTATCAGTTTAACTTTTGTATATTTGGGACCCTTGGTTGTCAGAGAAAGAGCATCTTTGGGGGTGAGCATAAACCTCCCTCCCCCCCCCTACTTCTTTACTCCAAACTGCCTCCTCCTGAAACTGACTGCTGTCACTGACAACCACAAAAAGAGCCCTGCTTGGACTGTGCAACAGTGATTTGCATACAATGATGAGTTAAGCCCTTGACAAACCCCAATGTACCATCCGGTAATTTAAACCTATTACTTCTTATCCTACCAGTTAAGAGTAGCAAGAATGCACACTCCATCACCACGGGGTTATTTCAGGACTGCCATTAAATCCCTTCCTTAATCTTCTATTTTTCAGCACTAAAAGTATACCTAGTTGCTTTAACCTTTCTCTCATATGAAACACTGAATAAGCCTTTTATTTTTTTTCTTTCATCCTCCTGTGATTTCTCACATTTGCCTATGTATGGCAACTGAAGTGGAAGACTGCATTCCCAAGCACATTTTAACACACTATCAGATACATACAGTACTATACTCATGGCTGCAGGAATACTGCATATCTTGTGTGTGGCTGAAATCAGAAAGGAAAGGGTGGGAAAGTCCACTTCGATAAGCTCTGTTGCACACCTCTAAAACTGAATCCAACCCAATATCTCTTGGTAAGAGTAACATATCCTGAGAGTAACACTATCAGGAATAAAACACAAGGTTAGACACAGGTATAACTGTCTGAACGTTACAACAGAAACACAGCAATGGATAACTTCACTTCTATTGGAGTGTAACTGTAACATATTTGTGCCCATTACAATTACAGGGTGGTGGGGTTATGGGGCCAGAGCATTCTACAGGATGTAGGCAGCCCCTTCCCATGCTCCCAATGCAACCCTCTGCCTCCACATTCACTCAAGTTCTTTGGGGAGAAAAAAATTTTACTCAAAAAATCTCCTCCTAGGTTATGTGGGGTATAATTTCATCAGGCACTTACCCTGCAAAAGCTGTTTTAGGCCAACAAAAATGTTTTTCAAACTCAGAAGTGACTTCCGATCACTTCCTGTTTTCATTGCAAAGGACTCTCCAGGGCCTTAAAAAAAAGGTAAAGGTAAAGGTTCCCCTTGACAATTTGTCCAGTCGTGTCCGACTCTAGGCGGCAGTGCTCATCTCCGTTTCCAACCCATAGAGCTAGCGTTTGTCCGCAGACAATCCTCCGTGGTCACGTGGCCAGCGTGACTAGACACGGAATGCCGTTTACCTTCCCACCGAGGTGGTACCTATTTATCTACTCGCATTTTTGCATTTTGCATGCTTTCGAACCGCTAGGTTGGCGGGAGCTGGGACAAGCGACAGGGGCTCATTCCGTCGCGTGGATTCGATCTTATGACTGCAGGTCTTCTGACCTTGCAGCACAGAGGCTTCAGCGGTTTAACCCGCAGCGCCACCATGTCCCTTAGGGCCTTAAAAGGGATGAGAAAACCTGGCAAATTTGCCCCGCACATAGAGGGTGTGAGAGGTTTTTTTCTCCCTTTTTAGTTTTTAAAAAAGTTAAAATGGGGGACTTGGGGAATGTGGCCTTCTAAGGTCCAGATGTGATCTTGTGTGCCCCCCCTGGATTTCTGCAAACTGCCCACCCCATCTAATTTTATTTAGTATAAGCTTTTATAGACTGCAATCCATATTTTCACATGAAAAATATAGGGATAATGGCAGAAATTCTGTTGCATTTATGGACAGTGTAACTTTTACACGCAAATTGCTGTAAGTTAAGAAATCTCTATAGATATGATCTCTTGCACATTGAGTTGTTTCACTTGGCATGGAACAGATAATGCCTATGGAATTTCTTACCTGGCAGCAAACCTTGTCTGAAAGTTAAGCCATGTGTGTAAACTGCACAATCAAACTTCAGCCAACGTTTTTAAAAATGGAACTCAGATGGTAACTAAGTACTTTCTGGGGAATTAGAACCACCAATGTAACCAATTAGCTTTAAAACGTAATTTGACAGGCTCTGTATATCCTTTTCATCACTGGAATCCAATGATTCATTTGGGGTAGGGGAAAGTGTTGCTGATTTCTACAACCTTTTAAAATAGTCACAAAAAGGCTGATTGATCTCCATATTTTCAGGAGAAATCAGAAATCAGGAACATTTCCTCCGTACATACAGATGCACAGTCTCTCTTATGGAACAATCTTTAAATCCCAACAAGCATGTTCAGTAAAAAAGAATATCCCTTTGGTATTTTTGTTTTTGTCAGGTCTCCTTTTTAAAAGAATGGTACACCCAGTTGCAGCTGTTGTCCATTGTGGCTTATGGGGTGCAAATCAGAGCCAAGGAGAAGAGTGGGCATCCCCCTCCCCACAAACAGACTGAGAGACAGACATTCTCGCACACCTAGCATCTACTGCTCATAATGCACTCCGCTCCACACCGTAATATTAATTTTCATTTATGTAAACATTATTATTCTGATTCATTTGTACCATAGATGCTTCACATTCCAAGCTCTTAATGTGTTTCTCCTTGCACATTCGATTGCTATAATATAGATTCAGAAAAGTAACTCATTAACTATAGCATTGTCTGAATATGTGCTCATACATCAAAATCAAAGATGGAAGGAGGAGGAGGAGGAGAAAGAGAAGAAGGAGAAGGAGAAGTTAGAACTGCAGAGCTGGAAGGAACTCTATGGATCACTGAGTCCAGCCTTGTGCATTCCCCACCTCTGGCTCCACAAACTGGATATATTTTAAAACAGGGATGGGGACTTGAGTCACAGGACTCACCGTCAAGTTGGATGTTAAGTCGCACTGGCAAGTCGACTCGGATTCGACTCAGTTCCCCCCCCCCCCAATGACTTGGACTCGATTCACAATTTGGAACCTACCCACTCCTTCCTTTTTTTCTGGAGAAAAAAGCTTATTTTTAATAGGGACTTGGATTTGGGGCTTGGGACACTCGGACTTGGGACTTGGACCCAAAGACTTGCCAACATCCCTGGTTCAAGTTGCTACCCACTGTGCCTACTTGACATGGACTGGACTGGATGGTCCAGAGGGTCCCTTCCAGCTCTTCAGTTCTGACATCATCATCATCGTCATCGTTATTATTAAATCTGAAAAAGTGTCCATTTTAGATACATGCAATACTATTTTACATAGATCTTGAGTTAGAACTTACTGGTTTTCAACTTTATTCTGAGCTGGTCTATTTTTACCACAGTGAGGTGAAGGGGAAGAATTGTTTACATCCTTGAAGAACTGATTTAAAAGAGAACCATAAAACATGCCGCATTTTAATGCCATTAACATCTTGCTTACTCCTGCAAAATAAAATCCTATTTGGTGACTTTCCCATCTGCACTCATTAACAATAATGTAAGATGGAGAAACAAATATCAGATCTCAGAGGTCAAGGGGAAAAATTAATCCCCAGGCTTCCTAACCCTTAAAATGCTGGAGTAGCAAGCTAGTCCATGCAAACCATTACAATTGTCACCAGTGTATAGCTTGGTAAGAGCTGCTACACATCAATATCAAAACTGAGAGATTAGCACTTGTGTGTGATGTACCGTCAAGTCAAAACTGACTTACAGAGACACTAACAGGGCTTTCATGGTAACAGAGATATTTAAGGAGTGGTTTTATCAGTTCTATCATCCCCACTGGGGATTCAAACTTTGGTCTCCAGAATCCTAGTCCATCATTCCATCCACTACACCACATTGGGTATCTCTAGTATTTGTACTGGTACCATATAAAACCCATGCTTCCCCCCTCAAGTCTTCTCATAGCACTCCCTTCTCAGGTCTGCTCTAGTCCAGTTAAACTTTACTTTTTTCAGATGAGCAGAAGTCATAACCTACTCAGTATGCTGGGATGGGAGGTACTCAGTGCTGCACTGCTGAGTAAAGCAAATTATAGGAACGATCAAGGTGGATAAAAATCAGTGATTTTTTGAAAATCAAATTGACTTAAGTCATGATTTAAATTTAAAAAATCAAATTTTAAAAATTTAAATCATCCAAAAAATCAGATTTTTTAAAAATTTAAATCGTGATTTAAATTATGACGTAAACCAATTTGATTTCAATCAAATCCACCCTGGGAACTAAAAACAAAGTGTTTGTTTAACTTTATGACCTGACATTCTCCCAATACGCTCTCCCATTTTTGATGCCAGATTTCTGTTGGAAATAAAGGTACCCAGAAGTATTTATAAATTGCTTTTCTGCTCACCAGGATTCACAGCCTAAAAGAATTCAACAAATAAAAACAGAAACAAAGCATTCTTTAAAGCAAGCCAGGACAATATTAAAAGCTATCAAAAGGCTTGGCTTGGCAGTGCAACTTTTCCTCATCTTCTCAAACTGACTGGCAACTTATAGTAATGGAATACTGGACTAAACAGGCCTTTGGTTCTGATCCACCTTGGTTACTCATATGTCCTTATTTTTACAGGACAGGAATAAAGCCAACCAGACTTCTCTTGGTAGGGCGTTTTACAGTCAGGATACTGCTACAGAGAGGGCCTTTTCCAATCTAGGCTCTTTTTAGGAATGAGATATTCAACAGGGCCTCTAGTGAAAACAACTTATTATGGTGAGGCTCACAGAAAGGCTGATCCCTGGAATGGATAAAACACTGGGCTCATTCAGAAAGCCCACAATATGAATCTTGCCCATGTAAGTAACACAGAAATCTCAGTCTCTCAACTTTACCTCATCTGCAATATCAATATATTGATCTACTTCACAGGGCAACAGTAAGGTACTGTGAAGTGTTTTGAATACTCAGCAGCATTATACGCATTCTAGATGTTAATTCAAAATGTTGCCTGCCTTCATATGCAGTTGTAAAACTGCTTGATAAACCTCTTTTATATTATAATAGCCAGTGCACAGTGCCCATTTGAAACCGGACTTCTGGTTCTCGTGTTTACAGAACTGGGGTTAGGAAAGACTTAGAAACCAAGACAGAAAATATAAACTCAAAGTATTTCAAGATTGACATGATATCAAAATATTTGGTGGTGGATAGATATAAAAGGAACTAATTATTTTGGAAGCAGCTTTTGAATTAATGAGGAATGATATACTCTTCCACAAATCACAAAAAATAGATATAAATGATTGGGAGTAAATCAACATTGCGGGTACCAGCTTTTCCTAATAAATTTGCAGCCTTCTAAAGAAATATCTATCATGTATTTAAGTCATTTAAGTTATTCCAGAACAAATTGGTTCTAGCAAGTTAATTTCTCAAAATTATCAATATATGAAAAGGGAAGGGAAATATTTTCTTAAAATAAACTTAAGGAAATACACAGCATACACTCAGGAAATCTGTATATTGTTACAAAGTGATAGCTTCTGACTCTTCAAATGACAAGCATTTTGAAATACTGTACAAAGTTCATTTTAATAAACAGATGCTTTCAGATTATCTAACATCATGAAACATTACAGGCTGATAAGATACTTTTTGTATTTCCTCAAATGTTGCTTTACAATTATTTGAATGCTCCAAGAATAGCACCAGTTACAAAATTGCTTCCTGGCTGCTGAGACTTTTTCCAAGAAGACTTCTGACTTACATTGGCTTTCTGTAACTAGAGTTATAATAGCATGTAAAACGTAACGACTCATTTTAAATGTACACTTCTTCTTTGAATTGCACATATCTGAACAGCATGGTTTTAGTTGGATGATTTTCAATAAATAAATTAATATTTGAATAAATAGATAAATAAATATTTAATAAATAAATATTCAATAAATACTGTGCCCCTGGCCATCCAGAGCCCCATGAGTTCAACACTGAAGGGGAAAAAGCTGTCTCCTTGCTGCCAAACAAGTCTCTTATTCAGCCTCTAGATTAGAGGTGTCAAATTCAATTTCATCTTGGGCTACATCAGCATTACGGTTGCCCTCAAAGGGCCGGTTGTATCTGTAAGACTATATAAATGTATTTACTCTTTATCATATTAAATATAATCCTCCTCATTCGATTATTACTGGTTTTAGTAATAACGTAAGTAATAACTAGCTCTGAAAGTAAAAGTCTATGATCAAAATCTAGAAATAATGGCAAGCAGACAAGAACGGGAGTGGGCAATAGCGAGGACTACATTTCCCAAGGTGTTGTACACCGCCCAAGCGGCTGCACTTTCTGACTCTTCGCTGCTTGGAATTCTGGGATTAGAAGTCCCGCTGGGCAGATTTCCAGCATCCTTGCAGAGCATTATGGGTGACCGAGTAAGCAGCAGCGTATTGTATACTGCTCAGTAGCAGGCAACACTGTGAGGGCCATATGAAATGGCCGGGCAGGCTGGATTCGGCCCGCAGGCCTTGAGTTTGTCACATGTGCTCTAGATCAAGGGGTTATAAGGACCCTTCAGGCTCATTACACATGGAAATGATTGTCAAAACTATGGAAAAGAACCCCAATAGAAAGAACTCGTGTATCCATGAAAGACAGAGAGCGTGGATCGACTGTGCTTTGTAGGGTTTTTTTTTTGGGGGGGGGGGTACAAGAGTTATACATAGATTTTTAACTACACGGGGTCCAGTGCCCCTAACCTCAGTGTTGTTGAAGGGAGAAGTGTATTTTCATACTGGTATGTGAATTTAGCAAATATAATTGTGACGTGTTCTCACCTAGATCTTCAGGAGCTTTCATGACATATATGAATATTTCAGACTTCAAGTAAGAGAAGTAAATTATATTGATACCCGTAGGGATTTACTGCAGAAATTCAAAGTCTACGAAATATTACACATATGAAAACAAAGAATGTCTAGGGTGGAGAACAAGATGGTGTTCCTCTCTCATTCCATCTGTGGAAGCCAACTGGATTGGCAGCTGAACCTAACATGAGCAATGACATAGCACTTTCTAATGGACCTCAGGGCAGAAGGCAAACCAAATGACACACACAATTTTGTCCAACACATCACTTCCTCTCCTCAACCTACTCCCAGTCTCTGCTGGCTGGAGCAGCCATTGTATTTTTTCCTAGTGATGGGCCCAGTTTTTTCACCAGAATTTTGAAAATCGCTGTCTTTCAAAACCAGCTGTATCTTAAACAATCACAAAACATAAGATTATTGTGAGATCCAGTTAAAACATATACGTGTTTTTTGTCATTTTACCAGCCAAGATGGTACTTGTTTTGATAGCAGTCACTGCCCGTGTAAAGCTGCCACAGTGTGGATGGGAATGGACGCATGCAGGGGTGTGTGTGTGAAAGGTCCTTTCTGCATATGGAAAAGTTACTGCTGTATATGGATGTGCAAATTATTTTCTAGGGTGTGTACCACAAATATGACAGTAGTGAATAATTATGTGCACATATAACTGTCACTGAAGTCCATTGTGTTTTTTTTCTTTAGAATTTCCTTTTCTACCTCTCTAGCTGAAAGTTCCTATTATTATTTTATCCCTAAGACCAGAATTTGGAAATTTTAGCTTTTTTGGATTATAGCCTGGAATGTTATGAAAGTGGAATTATTGTTTATATTTTTAGAAGTAGAAAGAGAACAAAAAAATGCTCTGCATTGTCTATGTCAGAGAAACAGAAATGTTTGTACTCCAGAAGGTCTGGACTACTGCACCTGACAGCCCTAGGAGCTTACTACTAGCATTGTTGAGCTGTTATTCTAGGTTCTCTTTGGAGAGTGTCTGGAAATTTCAGCAGGTCCAAAATACTGTAGCCAGGTTGTTAGCTGGGGCTGGTTACAATGAACATGTAGCTCCCCTGTTACAACAGCTCCACTGGCTGCCAGTCCATTTCCAGTCCCAGTTGAAAGTGTTGGTTTTGACCTGTAGCTTGACTTGGATCCAAGCTACCTGAAAGACCGTATCTCCCCTTATGTGACTGCCTAGGTTTTAAGTTCATCAGGGGAGGACTTTCTCTCAGTCCTCAAGTCACCTCACAGGTGAAGACAGGAGAAATGGTCTTCTCTGTTGCTGCTCCCAAGCTGTGGAACTCTCTTCCACAGGAAGCCAGATTGGCCCCTCTTTGCTGCCCTTCCGCTGGCAGGCAACAGTCTTTCCTCTCCAGACAGACCTTTCTCCAGTAACTGCCTGCCCATGATGGTGTTTGTTTTTTTCTAAAGGGGACTGTATATCTTCACATCTTTTTAGTATGTTTTTCAAATTGCTTAAGTTGTTTTTAATAGGATAGCTGTTTAACTGCTTTTAAATAATGCAATCATTTATTGCATTTCTAGCTCTTCTACTTGTTCATTTAATATTGTAAGCTGCCTTAGGCCCCCTTGGAGAGAAAGGTGTGGTATAAAAACTGAAATAAAATGAAACAAAATGCAAAACATCTGGAGGGATTAAGCTTATCTGCCTCTTCTTCACACATCAGTGCTCACCAGGAACCACTCCCACGGTAACATCCAATGTTACCTATTAGAACTTTGGCAGGCTGATTTTGACATTCCCATCTTCTCCGTATGAATTTTATGAATTAACTGCTGTAATATCTTTTCTTCACAGAACTGTATAATCCACTACGTCATTTGCACATTTCAGCACTTTCGTGTATGCCAAAAATTAAAATCTGGATTTATATGGTCTGTATATAGTTTCACAAGGGGTCTTCAAAAGTATTTATTTAAAATACTTCTATCCCACCTTTCTCCCCAAAAGGACCCAAAAGTACAACTCCAATATCATTTGAATACATTAAAAATAAAAGAAATACGTTAACACAGAACTGGGTGAAGTGAGCTGTGCCCAGAAAAGTTTATGACATTAAAAATATGTCAGTTTATAATATGCCACAGGACTTCTCTTCTGGTGTAGTTTATGTGGATTTTAAAGTTGGATAATTATGAATCTTTAAACGAACAAGGATGCAGCCATATTCCACTGCATGGAAACACTAGCTAAGCAGATTTCAGAACAAGAGTTGTTTCAAGAATTGCTCCCGATGGTGTTCAGTTTTTTGAGAGAACCACATCAGTGCCCCGGAAGCCAGAGATCAGGAAAGGAGAAGTTGCTAATGGTGGAAGAGCTGGGGAAAACAGCAGATATTTTTTTGCTTTGCTAAGACCATCACGGGATTTCCAGAAAGAGCTTAGAAAAGCATCAGAATAGATATCTTAGGTTTGCACTCTGAAAGTGCAGCTTTACATTAAAGCTATGGCAAAGAAATGATCAAATGTTTATTTATAAGTTATCACTTCAAATAGACCAGTCAGGTGAAATTAAAGCCATCTCTCACCTCCACACCACTACCTTCTTCTGCACACAGTCACTGAGATGCCTCTTAACTAGAAAGCAAAGGCTCAGCACTGAATTTTGGGTTTTAGGCAAATGTAATGAAGGACGTTGCTCAAGTAGTTTTTTTGAAAAGAACTGCACACTGCTAAAACTGATACAAATTATTCGAGTTAATTTTATAAAGATGTTTGAAGAGGCTTATAGAATTGAAATTAATTTCTAAAACGCCTAACAACCCAGAGAGCTACAAATGGTTTTGCTAGCTTTAGCTCAAAAGAAATGCTTTACAAAGCATGAATTGTTCAAAATCTCTTAACAAACAGTTCATGTATCAGGTGACTCAATAGCTTTTCTTCATAGTGGGACCTTCGATTCAAGCCAAGAGTTGAGCAGAACAAGCAGCTGTACCTCTAGCTCCTGAGTTTAGACTATGACATAATAATTATTAATTACTTAATTATTTTATTATGTTCACTATGTAAGGAGCCAGTAAAATATACAGCAATATACACTGAAAATTTACAGACACAAACCTGAACTAGATTTTAAAAGATAATGGCCAGAATCTTATTTGTTTTCACAAATAATGTTTAACAGGCCACAGCTAATGGCAGCTAATTGATGAAATACCAAGGCACATCTCACCTGCGCAATTACGCATGTGACTAGGCAACATGACTGAAACACACCCCAGGAATTCATAATTAGCCACAATTAACCACAGCATAGTAACTACACAAACTTTTCACAAACACCAAGAGGATTCTAGCCTACGTGGTTTAGAATTAGCCCAGATACTGGAGGCACATCTTTGCTCCTTGATGAAAGGCGCCAGTGGAGAGAAAAGGGCATACTAGAGGGAAGGGCACTTTTACTCTCTATCAAGTAGAGCAATAATTAGCAATTTTGGCACCCAAGGTAAGCATCACAAAGTGTGTACCCAAGTCAACTTCATGATGTGAAAAAAAAATCAAGAATTATAGAACTGAACACCCTGACCTCCACAGGAGATCAGGAGCCTTGTCAAAGCTACAAAAGCAAAACCCAATTAGACATGTGTTTAATACATGAATACAGTATTAAACATTAAATGGTATGGTTTATAGATCAATAAGCTAACTTTGGTCCTGTGTCCAACCCAAATACCTGGTCTATCAAGCCTTCCAACATGGAAGGTACACCCTATTCATGATCCAGGCAGACTAGGCCCTCCATCTGGACACCACTGTCTCCTGCTCATCTAGGCCATAGGTCTGGTGTACGGAGCCTTGGACAGACCTACTATGACAGGGGAAGCCTGATCTACCCACAGACTGGGTAAGCTATCCATCCATATTGGCTCTGCCTCTTTCTGGTCTTCCACATCTGGGACACATCTGATCTATAAAGTTTGAGTAGATCTGCCCTCCAATGGGGAAGGTCTGGTCTACCCATGATCCAGGTAAACTAGCGCTCACATCTAGATATTGCTTCCTTTCCCACATCTGGGCCAGGGGCCTGATCTAAGCTACAGGTGGGCCTGCCCCCTACTGCTTCAGTGAGGTCTTTCTCTTGCTTCCCTTGATGGCCTGGAAGAAACCAGCATCAGCGCCAAAGACCTTTTCCTATGCTGGAAGATCACATCAATCTAAAACTTGGTTAGTGGTGATTTTGCTGTGGGCGGGCGGGCAAAGAGCGTGTCTTCTAAATCTTGCAACCTGGTTTTAGGCCTCCTTGTGATAATGGTGGGAGAATGATAGAAAGGGAAATGGAAACCCTTCCAACAACTGATATTTTATTAGCATAATTATGACTGTTTCTATCTAGCTCATCACAATTATTTGTTTAAACTGCACTATGAATGAATCTTATCTGTGAAATAATATCAGATATTCTTTGAAATAACTGGGTTCTTTTTAATGTCACATCACTGGCACACAATAAAACAAAATGAAAATGAAAAAAACACTGCTGTTTGGAAACTTGGATGGGTTCAGCTGAAAGACTGCCCATGTTTTTTAATTATTATTATTTTGAACCAGGATTTCATCAGGCAGGAAACTTCTGAAAGGGAGACAGCAATATAATGCAGTTCATCACATCTAGAGGTTGATGAACTTGGGAGAAAGAAGATACAGTACACTAAACACTACACAAAAACAGGTTGTCTTGAATTCAAAGTCACTGAGGTATTGGAAATACATGATTGGCCTTCCCAGACCTAAATATATAAACAGTAAGAGTCTCTAAATGAAGGAATTGGAAAAGATCATCATGTGTAAGGATGTGTCAGTAGAAACCAAGACCAAGGTCATCCACACTCTTGCATTTCCGATCACCATGTATGGGTGTGAATATTGAACAGTTAAGAAAGTTGACAAGAAGAAAAAATATTCATTTGAAATGTGGTGCTGGAGGAGAGCTTAAGTGGATACCCTGAATTGCCAGAAAGATGAACAACTCGGTCCTACATCAAATCAAGCCTGAATTATCTCAGGAGGCAAAAACATCAAATCATGAGAAGGCAGGGTTCTCCAGAAAAGACAGTAATGTTGGGAAAGGTGGAAGGTAGCAGGAAACAAGGAAGACCAAATATGAGATGGACTGATTATTTAAAGGAAGCCATAGGCTTGAGTTTACAAGAACTGAGCAGCGCAGTTGAACGCATGACATTTTGAAGATTGCTCATTCATAGGGTCGCCATAAGTTGACTTGATGGTATAACAACAACAGTCTCTGAAGACAGCATGCAAAAGCAAACACAGGGAAAGCTGTCACAAGCTGTTGTCCTCTTTTCAGTACTCTACCACCAGATCAATCTACCAAAACTGGACAGCACAGTGGCTATTTTGACTTTGGATGTAGTATCTCTAAACAATTCTGTTGTCTTAGCTCCAAACCATTCCCTAAGGAGTTTTAACCAAGAAGGTCTTCTCCCTGCATTTATTTTCTCACTTATTTTATCTTCAATTACCATAGCTATAACAATCTGTACCTTTTGTTTCCCATTATACAACTGAAGTATTCTAGCTTTCTGCATTTTCTGTATTTTTTGACTTCTTGGGTTTTTATTCATTCACCTTTGTACTGAACTGGCCACCCTCTGATGCCAAGAAATATAACTCCCTCATTCTCCTTTTCATTTACACGTTTACATGCAAGATATATTAGGCTTCACAAACCTGATAACCTCCAGATGTGGCTGACTACAAATACCACCATTTATGATCCCACACATATGAAGAGTACCGGGCTGCGTTGTATGCCTAACACAGCTAACTAATAAGAACAGTTTTAAAAGGAAAAGAATAAAAAGTGGCATTTATAATTACTAAAGCAGGGCACTTAATTGAAGACTGCAATCATAGGTCAGTTATTCCAAAACTTTGTGTGAGTTTCAATCTTCTTTAGCCTTATAATTCAAATCCAAAAAAGTGCCCCCCCCCCTTACTTCTCCTGCAAGTTTCAGGCTGACTCCAAGAAATGTTGAAGCTTTGCTTCACTGAGAGTTCAATAATACACTGTTACCAACAGTCTTCTAGAATTAAACCTTTACTGGCAGCCCAGGTCACCAAATAGCCTGCCAAGTCTCCATCGTGGTTTCAAGTCCACCTTAAATGAGTAACTAACTGCTGCACTTTAGTTCACCAATTACAGAAAATGGGAATATATCTCACTAAGAATCTAAAGTGTAAAGGACCACAGTTCATCACAAAATGATGCAAACCTACAGTTTTCAAAAGAGCTTACTTGAACAGAAAAGAACCCTATTTCAGTGTTATAATCCCTGCCCTCATTCTAAACTTGATTAATTCAAACATTATGGCAAAACTAGGATTTCACGTTACACTAGTAAAACCATGGACTTAGATAACACATCCTAACTTTGTACCCTATCATAGCAAACTAGTGTGCCATTACATCCAGAACAGCAAATGATGCTTTTTAGTTTGGCCTCCAAACTGTTCAAATGACAATTGTGCTTTCAAATTCTGCCTTGGAGAGCAAGTAAAACCATAATTCACTGAGTTGAGAGTAACAGCAAACTGTGGTCTTTTATAAAATGGAAGGAATTCAAGTGTGCAGGAGGAACAGAGCATAAACAAACCTGAGACCGAGCCAGGTAGTGTCAAAGTATGTTTTAGCACTACATGTAAATCATCTAAAAGCCTCTAACATCTTCTTTTTTTCATTTCTAAGAAAATTTATTTCTTAATTCTTTTGGGAATGATTACCTGGGAAATATGATTGATTGAAGACTCCATTCTCCGGAGCTGGGATGCTTGGATATCCAGTAGTTGGAGCACATTGTTGGCCAATGCATTGATCTGATATGCAACACTGGCTAAGGATTGGGTTGTATATGCTTTGGTCTCTTCTAATGCTTTCCTCTTGTCTGTAGCCTGAAGGAAGGTGGAGAAAGAGAGCAATTATTTTCTAAGTTCAGAGAGATGAAGAAGAAAATCTTTAAGAATTCAGATAACTCAGAAGACCTCATTAGTAGTTGGGCAACAAGTTTAGGTGGAACCAGAAAGTCGCATCAATCAGTAAAAAGACAAAATAAACAGCTAGTTGCATATAGTGACCCAATAGAAAGTCCCTCCTAATTCACTGAAGCAGTACATTCTTTTCTCTTCCGTATCCCTCCCTTTGCACAAGCAATAGAGGAGCACGGAACAAAGCCTTCTAATATTCTTGGACTATGGATTCCAGTTTCTTGACATCAGAACAATTTTTAGAAAGAAAAATACATCTCCCATGCCCCCAACCCACAGAGGGGGGCATCAACATGTCTCGGGGGGAAAAAAGACAACTTAATTTTATCCCTGTTGGACAGTTAGATATCTCACAGAGAAGTAGGAATAACTTAATGAGTGTTCCAACTTTTGATAATTATCACTGAAAAGTTTTAAAGGATTCTTTTAACTATGAAACTGAATATACCTCTAATTATTTCACAAAGACAACTCACAAAACAAGCATCTACTTTCCCAACATTTTTGAGTCCCAGTAACAAACAAATAGGTGGGCCTAGTACAGAACTATTGAACTGAAGAGCTGGAGTACCCTGCCCAAAGGTCACTGTATCTAATCCCTTAGCTAAAGTAGGAAATTTGCAGCTAAAATATCACTGACAGATGGCATTCGACCTTTGTTTAAAAACCTTCCATGAAGGAAAGTCCACCATTTTCCAAGGTTATCCATTCCACTGTTGACCAGCTTTTGGTGTCCAGAACTTCTTCCCAATATTTAGTCAAATTATATTTGTCTGTGCATGTGATTTTAAACCATTCATTGAGTTCAGACTCTCCACAATCTTCCATTTGTAGCCCTCCAGATATTTGAAGATGCTATCATATCACTTCTAAGCCTTTTTATACAGGCCAAATATATCCAGTTATCTCAACTATTGCACATATGGCCTCTTTTACATCATGTGCAGTTAAACACTGAATTCACTGCCACAAGGTGTGATGGCAGTTGCTAGCTTATATTGCTTTTGAAGATTATTCCACAAATTCACTGAGCATAATCTATTAATGGCTGTTATTCACAAGGGTCTGAATACAAGTCTCCTACTGAATCATCTGGACTCTGATCATTCAATACTAATATAAGTCTGACTTTTATGCTGCCTCCAGTTTCAGAGCCATTATAGTTTATGGATATCATTTGCTGGGAAACATCAGCAACAGGTGGTGATTGCCCTCATATTTTGCTTGCAGATTTCCCAGAAGCCACTGCAGGAAGCAGGAAGATGATCCCTAAACTTGGTAGAACAAATATGCCATTACTCCAACATGGTCGGTTTACCTCCAAAGTCTGGAAAACTATTCATGGGGGACTACAGCTCCCACAGTTCCCCTGAAGGTGGGGGAAATTTGAGAGTTATAAGTTAAAAAAAACACCTCCATCTTGGCACTTGTGTCAAAGTTTCTAGAACGTTAAGAAACCAATCATATTGGTTGAGGTCAAAATGAACTCCTAGCACCAAAATCATACCTTTTGTGCCACAACCACATGATTCCTTTTTTTTTTTTTAAGGACCAATACAAATTCCTCACCCTCCAAAATATTCAACAGCAAAGCTTCCTTCCTCCAGCCAATTAATCATCACTGGGCTGCAGTTTTCTTTCTCTGTTCTTCAACGAAAAGAATCATAATCAAAATGCTTCAAAGTACAATTGGAAGACTATAGCTATATACATATTCATCTACATAATGCTAATATACAGGAGTGAAATCTATCTACTTAGCTATCAGTATCCACGGGTACAACAACTGAAAATATATGGGAATGAGGAGAGTCCTGGAGGTTTGTCTAAGGCTACATAGTGAGTTCATGTTTGGGGCAAGATTTTAATGAGGCACTTTCTGATTAGAGTGCTTATGCACTTCAGCCAGAATGGCACATCAGTTGTTCTCACAAGAACAGATTTAAACCGTGGCGCATAAGAGGACTGCACTGTCTAGGTAATAAAGGAACAAAAGCCACACACCACATTCCAGTGTGCCATTCACCAGGCTAAGAAGTATCAATATCAGGTAGCTGCAGTGAAAATAGGAACACAGGAGGATGTCTTACTCCAGCCATACTCAACAGCTGAGGGATCCTGGCACATTTTAAGGGAGCCACAGACTGCAAACACACACCACCTTATAAGGTTTGCTATGCAACTTATCCTGATTTGTCCTACATTTCTTTCATATTGTGTTTATGGCCACAATAAAAAAAAGGTTGAGAATGGCTGCCTCCTGCTGTGTCAAACCACTGGCCTATTTAATCCACTATTATTAACATGGACTAATAGCACTGGCTATCTAGGGTTTTAGCCAGGATTCTTTTATAGCCTCGTGGAGATCCTTGGTACTTCCCACGGTCTCCCACCAAAGCACTAACAAGCCCTGCCCCTGCTTCGTTTCCAAAATCAGATGAGATTTTGTATGTTCGACATGTTTTAAGGGAAGATTAATTTGTTGCATCTTCCCACAAGGCTGCCAAAAACTAAACTATGGAAGTGATCTCTGCACTCAAAAAGCTATTCGACTCTTCTAGCCGACCATTGATTTTAACAGCTCTGGTCTGGTGGAATGATGACACCTGTGGCATCTTCATATCTTCCAGTCATGCTTTTGGTGACTCACAATTGATAGGCATAGACTCAGGAAGAAAATCAGGTCACCATTCCATAATTAGTGGTACTGAAATGAACGAACAATTCAGACAGATTGCTATCAGTTCACTAATGTAGGAAGCATGTCATTCATTTTCCAACTGTACTTTGCATCTGCTAAAGTGCTTCAAATGAGGAAATATTACCACTGGCAAATTGAAATGTACAAACAGGAAAACGGGTTTTCAGTTACTTAGAGAACAAACAAACAGTTCTATGCAATCTTCAAAAGAACAAATCTGAAAGGCAAGCATAGCGTAGCAGGAAATGAAGTGCTCAACTGCCATTCAAGCTAAACTTTGCATTTCCTTTTTTCAGTGACTAAAATCCAGCAGTTTAGTCACAACGAGAGCCTGCCAATTGAGTCAGTAGAGATCTGGTAAGTCAACTCCTCCATAAGTTCCATTGATTCAATGGGACTACTCTAGTTGCAACTCAGCCAGTATGTGCAAATTTAAGTAGTCAACCTTGCATCAGTAACTCCTTCACTTCTGTATTTTTGTCCACTATCAAGTAACAGTGAAGCTAGATAAGGAGAGAACAAGAGCTAAGCACAAAAAAAAGCTTATTCTGTAGTAGAAGGAAGTGGGGCAACATGATTACAGGTCTGCAACATTGGCTCTTTTATTTTCATTTTCCAGCACATCAAACTACTTTTTTTCTACATGTTTCTCTATAACAATCTGAGTTTCAAAAAGCCGTGTGTGTGTGTGTGTGTTCACACGTACATGTCATATTCACCAAGCTGTTGTAGACTTATGGTGACCCTATCTGTAAAAGTCAATCTTTTTTTTAAAGAGCATAGTTTGATACAGAGTCTCTGTTGACACTGCATTAAGAATGCTTTTTATAATAATATCTACCACTGTCAATATGAATCGCTGTTTCACTTTGGGTGGGTCTCTTCTCCTTGCCTGCTTTCTAGGAGCATCACACTACATCCAGATAAAGACACTGACATATTTAACACCCAATAGTTGTATCTCTAGGGAGGACATATACTTTTCATTTTTAACTGTGTCCCTAAAGGCATATTTGTGTAATTCGAAACTTACTACCATGGTCTGCTTACAATCTAATTAACTGACTGCTGAAATATAACTCCCAGCATTTCACAGCTGAAAAGACAGGCATGCTTACAAAACGCCTATTCTCATACCAAGGATCCTTTTGCAAACCACATTATAATACATTACTACAGGTTCTTCACCACCCACTTGAACAACACATACATAGAAGCCAAAGGAATGGCGGCTTCTGAGCTGTCATGCTTGGGGAAAAAATGGTCCTTCAAATTGTTTACAACTCTGAAGGTATAACATTGCAACTATCATGTGAAATGGCAAGCCAATACCAGGGTGCTCAAATTCATGCATTTCAATCAAGGATGGCAAGCTGCTGGTTTGCAGTCAGATTCAGCCTTTGGGAAGCTCTCATCTGGCCCAACCACATCCCTTCTGAAAAGAACCGAAATAGGCATGGGACAAAAACTGCCTACAGAGATTTCTTAACTCATGGCAAGTTATGTCAAAATGTTATTGTGTTTACCTAACTGTGTAACATGATTTCAGCCATTATTTTCTTCTTCCTACAATTCTTCATCTTTATCACTATAAGAATGTTTGGTCTAAAACAAATAATAAAAGTAAAACAAACAAGTCTCTAAAATTCCCCAGGGGAAAGTAGCCAAGAATGCCAGCACTAGCAACTTATACAAAGTTTATGCATGTATGGATGGACGGAAGGAAGGATAGATGAATGAATGGACAGATGAATGGACAGATAGATGGACAGATGAATGGACAGACAGACAGATAAACAGAAGTCCAGAAACTGAAGTGAGGACAAAATAAGGAGCCCTGTGACACTTTAGTTAAACTGCAGTACTGTAGTCATGCCTCTGCACATAACCTGTGTTCAATCCCGATGGATTCACGTAGTCGGCTCAAGGTCGACTCAGTCTTCCATCTTTCTAAGGTCTGTAAAATGAGTACCCAGTTCATTAGGGAGACAAAGCATTCCTTGCATAATTATGTTGTAAACCACTCAGAAAGTGCTCTAGCACTAGGGGGAGTATATAAGTAAAAAAATAATAATAATTTATGGAGGACCAAAAAAAGGGGGGTGGGGAATTGATCCTACTAGATACAAGCAGTTCACATTTAGTGGCCAGAATCCGAGGATTTATGCCAGCATAAATGCAACTGTATAAACCACAGCAGTGATCTGTCCTTAATTACTGAGCTGCCACTTGCATCCCTGGTTCAAACCTCGTTTCTGACATGAATCAAACTGCCATCTCTTAGCCGTAGATGCATATTATGAGGATAGTAATCCTGAACTACCTTGCCCAGTTTCGAGGAAAGGATTACTAAAATAAGACAGATGAAACACTTTGAGTGCACTTGTAATAATTATAGATAATTATTAACAATTATGATAAAGAGGTTTGGATTTTTAACAGATTAAAGTGACCAATTTATTTTCCTATGCCTGCAGGCCAACCAGCCTTCTAATAGTAGAATTAGTAAGGACCCAAATGATATAATGGGATGTTAGGAAAGCTGTTCCATTTTTATTCTGGCAAGGTTTTAGATTATTTTCTTACAATTAAGCAGTCCATGGTGTATGTGCTGGATCTCTTTGCATTTTTATTTTGTACAGTTTTTACTGCAAACTACTTAAAAGGACTTGTGGTTAAAATGCAACATATGTAAGTGTTTTGAAGGGTCAGTATGGGGCCTGAGGGAGCTCTTAACTTCTGTTCATTTCTTAATGATTTGACAGCTATCTTAAAAGATGCCAAAACACAAGAAAAAAAATCTTCATAAATTGTGAGTTTTGCAGTGGAAAAGTCATGTGCAAGCCTGTAAAGGTGTGCTAAGTTTCTTTCTGCTGAAAAGCAATGCAGAGGTCTTGCATCTACTCTTGCAAACAGCTTCCTAAATTTCTTCCTACTTTGCACTGCCTGGTGAAAAGCAAATTAGATTACTTTAATCAGTTTACATATGCCTAAAGCAATCTGTTCACACCACATTTTACCTAGTACAGGATGCTGTAATCTGCAAGATAAGTGCCAGGGAAGACAATAGCCAGAGAGCTCACATTTAAGCAATTTACTTCCGCTAATTCACATCCCTTACTGCTCAAGCTTTCTGAAAAACTGAGAGACATTACCTTACATTTCCCAGCAAGAGAAATATTTAGCTATTTTGCATGTTTGCCCTCAGCCTTCTAGCACTGTTTGCAGCCCATGCATTCCAGAAAGAAGAATTAAGTTTTATTCCCATCAGTTTCAGTTTCATGTTTCATATGTGCCAACTTACATAGGCTTAGAAAGGCTTTTAAAATGAAGAGTGTGGTCTTAGCCTTTATTAATGTAAAGAAAGGTTGTGAACATGGTTGTACCATCTGCTGCAGAGTTTCAGATACACACACACACACATTCACAGACAATAGGTGTATAATTCCCTGTTTCTTTTCCTGGGCAGTCCCTCTTCTCCATATGCTTTCCATTTACAGTTTACCACAATAGATGCTACCTGAACAGAGTACCTGAACACTGTCAATACTTTCCGTGTTTATTTTTATTTTCACCCCACTCCTGCTGAGGAGAAGGGCAAGAAAGATGTGGCTAATTTAGTATTATTGTTGTTGTCGGGATTTGCAACTGGATTTAGGCCCAGGTGGGCAAGAACAATTTAACCACACAGCAGTTCACACACCCAAAAACTCATATGAACTGGCCTCTCAGCAGCTATGGGTGCAATGTTAGCATAACAATACATGCAACAACAGTGTACAAACAGACCAGGAACTTGATTTAACATAGAAGAGAAGTAAATATAGAAGAGAAGTATCATAGAAGAGAAGCAAATAGTTCTTGCTAAGCTAGAATTGTGTTTAAAAGTGAGTCTGAAGGAAAAAAGAAAGGTGTCACAATTAGCCCTGAGCACTCGTGCTGATGCAGGGTGGCCAAGAGTGGTCCCATTATCCTGGCTTTCCGGACTGAGGAAGAGAAAAGGGCAGTGGTCAAATATCTGGCTCACTTTCTGTGCGCAGAAGGAAATGGAATGGTAGGAGAAAATATTAAAGGGAGACTGGGGAAGGAAAGGAGGCCACTGAATTTTGCCAGTTTCCAGTTTCTTATTACTTCCATTGTCTCCAGTCAGCATATTTTGATGTCACAATTTTGTTAAGAAACGTACACAGCAATTTGCTCAAGGTTAAGACAAGAAATACTGAGCAAGGTACACACACAGTCTAAGTGACCTTGGATCACCAAGTGTTCCTTTCTTCACCTCTCTGAAGAATGGGGACCCATTTCTGTAATCACCCCTGCATGGCTTCACCCAGGACAGCTTTGCTGGCAGACAAGTGTCCAGTGCCACCAAAGGATCCACTGCAGGATGGAAATTTAAGATGCTTAGAAATACAGTCTTCTATGTGGAGTCTGAACTCTTCAATAGAAAGAGTAATCTGGTAAGGAGCCAGAGGAAATTGCTGAAAAGGAGGGGGCAGGAAACAACAAGTGGTAGCCATTTCAAGTCATTTATCATTCTCTCCGTGTTTCCAACTTTCAGATTACGAGTGCCAATACTAATACAGTGTGAACTGTGTCAACCCATGCACAAAAAGGAAATATCAGTAGTCTCCCGGAAAGGGGGGGGGGGGGAGACATCCAAGTTTACAGAAGTCCAGAAAATGTTTAGATAAGATATTTAAGTGAGAGCCCAGCAAGGATTGCACATGCTCAGTGGCCCTACAGTCCCTCCTGAATGTAGTAGAAGACAGTGAATATGTGTGTGGAACACAGTGAATGTGTATGTGGAAGACAGTGAATTGAACAGAGTCACTTGTCTTTAACATTTTCCCCCCAAAAGTAATTAAAAGAAAAGCCATCATTTCTGACATTATTGATTTTTTAATTGCTTGTTATTTATTATTGTCTGCAGAAATGTATTATTTTCTGCCTAGAAAACACCTTTTTTGCACACACACCCATCATGAGCATCTACTTTTCCACAGGCTGCGAAGACTCTTCAATGCAACACACACAACCATATGCACAAGGAAATCAGTCACATTAACTATGTATACTATTAATCACAGTAATATACAGGTACAGTGGTGCCTCGCTAGACGATGTTAATCCGTTCCGCGAAGATCGCTGTCTAGCGAAAACATCGTCTAGCGAAGCACGTTTTCCCATTGGAATGCATTGAAATCTCTTCAATGCGTTCCAAGGGAAAACGCAGTCGTCTAGCGAAAATCTCCCATAGGGAAACCTCGTCTAGCGAGTGCGGGTCCCCATCGGAATGCACTGACAGCTGCACTGACAGCTTTTCACCACTAGTCGGCACATTCCTATGGGGAAACCTCATCGTCTAGCGAAAATTCCCCATAGGAGACATCGTTTTTTACAGAACATATATTTCTGTTCTGACACAATACAGTTTTCAGGGCCTCTGAGGGGCTTCAAATATTTTCATGCATCCTCCTCCTTGTGAGATTTGGTATTTTTTAGATATATAAATAACTTGGGACATTTGTTCTGCATTTTTAAGTGCTTATTCTACGATTTTGATTATTTGTTACAGAAAGAGTACACAGTTTTTTCAAGACCCTGCTCAGCTTCCTCCTAGCTTTCTGCATGTGATCTATCATAATGTGCTCCAGTGGTTTAATTACCCCACTCGCACTAGATAATGCTAACCTGCTATAAGCCCAGAGTTCAATTTGCAGCAAATACAAAAAACTAAAACACTAGATGTTATTTAAAATAGTTATGGAACAACTACCTATCAAATTTACACAGTATACTTTATAAGCCTGCCTGGGTGTTAAGACCATCACGGGAGGCTTTTCTCTTGGTCCCACCGCCCTCACTGTTGCACCTTCTGGGGGCATAAAAGACCCTTCTCTGTTGCTGCTGCCAGACTCTAGAACTCCCTCCCACAGGAGATCAGGCTGGCCCCGTCTTTGCTGTCCTTCTACAAGCAGCAAAGATCTTTCTCCTCAGGCAGGCTTTCTTCTAATGACTGGCTGATTAAGGGGGTTTCTTAAAGGAACTATTATATTTCTGTTATTTTTAATGTGTTTTTAATACTGCTTTGTCTATGAGTTTTAAGGCGGCGTTTGTTTACTACTTTTTTAATACTGTCATAATTTATTGTTTTAGCTTTTAGTATCATTTCTTTTAATATTGTAAGCCGCTTTGGATGATTTTTTAGGAGAAGAGAGGCATATAAACATTTTAACTAAGTAAATAAATAATAAATATGTTTTATATAGGGTGGGGCTTTGGATCACTAACGGTTTTCGTTCTTGTTTTCTGATTTTCACCCTTCCTTCATAAAGCTTTTGACGGTACATAGCATGAATCCAGCTTTGCCATTAGAGCCTGTGAACAAGCCCACAAAATACATAAGATAAGGAAAAGCATTGGGTCAACAGTTGCAACAGTAGTAGCCACAGAGTTTCTCTGCATTGAGAAACAGCCAGCAGATGAATATTTCAAGCAGGAACAGAAAGGCTACATAAGAATTCTAAAAGCAGCCTATCTGTGGGAAGCTTGTTTTGCTCATACTAGGGGGGAAAAGCTACTAGGTAGAAGAAACAAAACACTCAGAGCCAAGGCCTTGATAACACCAGAGACTGGCATGGACGATTTAAATATTATTCTAGCCATACCAGAACTTCTAATGGGGTAGGTGGGTTATGGGGAGTAGACATTGTCTAGGGGGGCGGGGTAGAAATCTAAAAATAAATAAAAATAAATAAAAAAATAGTATTTGTTCATGCACTACCAAACCCTTGTTTAGATCTCCTTGTCCCAACAGCATTTAAACATGGTTTTAAGTAGGAAACAACATATCCTATCAAAGTTGCATTAGACAGAATTCAGACCATCAATGCATCTCTGAACTTTTTTCTGCCCTGCTCTTCCCCAGACTGCTGCCATCCAGATGTTCCGAATTACAACCTTTATCATCCCTCAGCACTGGCCTCTGATGAGAGATGCACATTTATCGTTTGGGCTCTTTTTTTTTACAACCAAGTGTCTGTGGCTGAGCAAACATGGGAAAAGACTCCCAAAGATCCTGGGAAAGAAGAAGTGTGGCATCTGGCCAACTTGGACATTCCAGCTTTCTGCTGCTACTGCAGCTGCTTGTGAAAATGATCATTACAATAAGACAGGCAAAAGAACTCACTCTGATGCATGCCTGAGGATGTATTTTGATTAAAAAATTATGGCTGCTTAAAGCCCTATACAAAGGGTTAAAGTCCTTAACCCTTCATCAGAAGCCATTAAAAAAATTATATAATTGAAAATGTTGCTTGTTGTAAACCACCTAAAGTGCACTTTAGCACTACGGGGTGGTACATATGTCAAAACAACAAAAAATTGTTTTATGGATATTTTCCTATCCTAACCTAAATTTTCTTAATTTATCTCTAGTTTTTAGTTATGCTGTTTGTTTGTTTATTTGATGTTTAATTTTGACTTTTGACTGTTATGTTTATTGTTTTTATAACATGGTTTATTTGTTTTCGAGTTGTGAATCACCCAGAATGGCCCTGGCAGCCAGATGGGCAGTATGACATAAAATAAAATATATCTGGGGCAGTGAATTGTGAAGGAGCTGGTGTGAGAAGCCATTTACTTCCCTAGATTGGTTTGCATCTCAATTTTTTAAAAAAGGACATATGTATCCAGTACATTAACACTGGCTGGGACCTACTGCTGAACTGCATGCAGGATTTTTTGGGATAGATTTCTCACAATAATTTTTGTCATGAACAGTTTTGGGTTTCAAAAACATAAATACTCTCTGGGCACTGAACTCAGGTCGCCTAGATCAGTTTGCCAGAAAACATTCACTCTAATGTGCTACATCAACTGGAATGAAAAACATCCCAATTACAAGAGTCTGAAGGGATTTGGAGAGGATTTTGTTTGTGTGTTTGTTTTGTCCTGACAGCTTGTTGTGTACAGAAAGAAAACTGTAAGTGGCTACAGTTGGGGCACGTTGTTTACTACTGCGAAGGTAACAAATATCTGAGTACTATGCTGTAGGCTGGCTTCTGTGTAAAGTCTATGGGAGTTCCTCAACCATATAATTGCAACCCAAAGGCCTGGTGAGCTAACGATACGGACACACAGGCAAGGAAGAAGACAGGGTGTGCCAGATCTCTCTTGGGAAAATGTTTACATTGCATTTCCGGTGATTTGGCTAGTCATGCCGACTCACGAGAACTGCAATTTATTTTTAGAAGAAGAGTTTATTAAGTTTCACAAGCAGTATTAAGACCACACCTACACTGGAAACCTTAACCAAGGAAAAGCCAAGTAACTTATCAATGATCATGTGCAAGTATATACATTCTTAAACCAATTGTATCTGTGTGTGTGTGTGTGTGTAGTAAAGCGTATTTTTATTCCTGCAAATTATAACCATGCATAGATTTCAAGAGGCTCTAGAAATCTAAATGAAGACTTACAAAGGACTTTTTCTGCCAAACAGCTGCACTGACCTGAACTAAAATATAACTTAACTTCTGTCCCTCCTCATTCAGCCAAATTCAGCCAATAAAAAAAGGGTGACTGTTTCTTCTTTACAAAAGAACTTCATATGAGTCTGAGGACCAAATACACTAGTTTGGGCCTAATCTAGTTCTCATACATTACAGATGGTATTCCAGCCCCTATCAAGGAGGCACAGTAGGAAATTGAACTCTCAACCTCTCCTAAACCACTGAGCTACCCTGACTGTGGGTAATAAACCCAGGTTGAAGTGTGTCAAAGAGCTTGTTTCTTGTTTCACGTGGTTTTGTATCCTAGTTTTAAGCTAAACAGATATAACCCTGAATAAATGATTAAGAAAAATAAGTTTTGATTATTCTTTATGCCTGGGCTAAGCAGAAAAATTAGTACTGTTGCTTCCTTCAAGATTTTTTTTTTTTAAGGAACAAGTTTCACCCACAGAAAGTACCAGTTTCTGAACAATCACATTAGAAAGTGAATGCAAGAATGGGCATTTCGAAAGAGTTGAAGGAACACCTTTATTTCCCTTTCAAAAACAAGCAAAAAGTGGTCATCTAAAAACCATATTGCCTAGAACAACAGCTTTCACCATACATGGAGACAGATGTGGCTATTATTTGAAAATTACTTTAAGAAGTTGAGATAAATAACCCATTAAATGGCCCAACTAACAAAAATTCCCTTTCCATTGGTAAGACCTTGGAAATAAAATGGGGTAAGAAGAGGGTTCCCTTGGGGGGGAAATTGCTTTGGGGGAAATGGTGGCCCAAATCCTCTTGTCCCTACCACAATTCTTGGGGGGGGGGTGCACACACTGGATTGGTGCATATGCATGCATGCACCCTGAGAATTGCGGTGGGGACAGTTCGCTTACCAGGAAGAAACAGACAGAAAGTTATAATTTGACTTATGCTAAACAAGGATTTTAGCCAATGTAAGTTGTTAGACGCTTTCAGCATGGTGAGCTAAAAGGAGTAACAAATTACTTTTGTAACAGTAAAGTTAGTACTAAGGCGTTCCCTTTTGTGATCAGGTTTCCAGGCTCTGTGGTCGGTTAGAAAGTGTCTGTGGTCCAGGAACCTTGCATACCACTGCCAAATTACAGGAATGAATCAGCATGGCCATGTACCATCACTGTCACATCACCAAACTATTACTTGCTTTTGTGCTCAGCCAGCTTCTTGAACAGATTCATTCAGCTCTACTATCTAACATCTGATAACACAGAGACACCAGCAACAGCCTCAGTGGGACTGCAGATCCAGACACAAGACTGGCATGTTTATGATTAAATCTGGGAGGGAAAATTAGAATAATAAAAACAAGACTTTGGAGCAGGCGCAGGTATGTTTTAAGATGTATCTGTAGCAATGTGGTGGGAGAGGTAGAGAGAAAAGTTGCCCAGCATAAATTACAGGCCACTAATTATGCACAGTGCTACTGGATAGAGAAATCCATCTGTGACTTCACCAAACTGTTTCCCTGTAGACTGTCTAGATATTATTGATCATTTTTCCTGTTGCTGCTGTTGTCTGTTACTAATGGAGCTTGAAATTAAAACAGCTTTATGTTTACTTTGCTTGCAGGCTGCCATCCACAACGTAAACTTCTTTCCAGAAATAGAGCATCTACAAATCAGACACCCAAGTGACCCTTAGACAGTAATGCAGAGGGAATAAGACAAAATGAAGTTTACCTTTTAATAGGACTGAAAGAAATCTCAGTTTAATATGCATGCTTTTTTCTTGATTGCAAATGGAGTATACTTCACCCATCACCAGAAGTCCCAAAGTAACCATGCCCAGAACTAACATGTCAGCTGCGTGTAATCACGTGTTCACTACACTGATATTGGCTGGGAACAGGAGATATGAACACAACCTTAAGACTAGCAAAGTTAAGCCCCAGTAACAAAGGTGAAATAAGATCCAGCTATCTAAAGTAAACACAACCCTTCCAAAGCAAAGATCTACATTCTAGACTGAAAAATAAACAAGCTTCAGCTTTTTAAAAAGCCTGGATTAAGAAACTAAGTTTAAAAAACACTGAAATAGGTTCAAGAACAAATAAAACCATTATGAGCTTCCAGAAATAGAACTACGAACCACATCCACTAAGATATAAGAACTCTAGCATTACTGAACGAATTGAGACATAAGATTCCATTAGTGGTTTGCTATCTATTCTAGCACCTCCTGCCTCTGCAGCCATCTCATCTATATATTAATAAGCATTATTATGCTCTTTCTAAATTGATAATATAGCTATCTGATTTTGGAAAGAGTGTACCCAATTCAAAGTCCAATTACCACAACATTAGATTTCTGAGAGCAGCTTCTTTCATATATACACGTGCAATCTAAATCTAACTCTCCCATGGACAGTAATAATCAGTCATTTTCCATAGTCTTCTTTCCTGACACAGAATTTGCATTTCCACATTGCAACTTCAATTTTAAAATAAATGTTTAGAGATTCAATTTGCAAGAACCAATCTCCTCGCAGAAATACCTGCCATGCCCACAAAAGAATCCAGGTGTTGTTGTTTTTGTCCTCTTGGCCACTTCAACATTGTTTTTCCTGTTCATATCTACCTTGGCTTCAGCCACTGCACTGTTCTTCAAGGAGCCTCATGGTGCAGTGGTTAAACTCCTGTACTGCAGCCAAAACTGTGCTCACAACCCAGGGTTCAATCCCAGGTAACCGGCTCAAGGTTGACTCAGCCTTCTATGCTTCCGAGGTCGGTAAAATGAGTACCCAGCTTGCGGGTGGCGGGGGGGGGGGGGCAATGTGTAGCCTGCATAATTAAGTTGTAAACCACCCAGAGAGTGCTTTAAGTGCTATGTGGTGGTATATAAGCAGCACGCTTTGCTTTTGTTCTTCTCACAAAACTCTGAATCTGAGATGAGAAACATGTGGCATTCTAGCTGTTGTTGTTAAGGCTGCACCTCTCAACATCCCTCTGCATGAGCTTTGTTGGCCACAGTGGAAAGGAACAGCAACATCTGTAAGGAAACATCTGCCCACTTCAAGAACTGGAGCATTTGCTTTAGAAGTAGTAAATAGCAAATTATGGATGCAATGTAACATCCATGTTGTGTCTAGCTTGGTCTATCCAAAATAACCTGATCTAATCCAGCAGCTGCTTTATTTAAAGCACTATTACAGCCTTTTCCAATATGCCAAATATTGCCTTCTTCCCTGTCATGTTTTCTACGCTGGAAGAAGAGCCTTGTAGATCTCAAATGCTTCACCAATTCGGTATATTTTAACACCCTACTTTGAGCCTCCTCTCATTGTTCATGGATTTTTTTTTCTGATGTACCTAATATGACTATTTGCAATTCTGGATATGCAAATTAAGTTTATGCAAGTATGACAGCACAAGTTATTTGAGTACAAGGTCAGAGGATTAATATAACATGCCTTGTATTTTGGTATATTTTGCTTCTACAAAAAGCAAGATGAATAAAAGGAGACAGATAGACAAAGCATGCTAAGTAAACTATCCAGATGATTATGCATTTACATAGCCTACTAGGAGATAAGAGAGCATCATGATACAGTCAATCACCATCATCTTAGAGCTGAAGAGCTGAAAGGGACCCTGTTGTTGTTTAGTCGTTTAGTCGTGTCCGACTCTTCGTGACCCCATGGACCAGAGCACGCCAGGCCCTCCTGTCTTCCACTGAAAGGGACCCTATGGACCATCAAGTCCAGCCGCTGTCAAGGAGGCACAGTGGGGAATTGAACTCCCAACCATTGGTTCTGTAGCAAGACAACTAAACAACTGAACTATCCAACAGTTCGATCACCACAGTAGAGGTAATTTCTTAGACTCCACTGATAGAAGACCCTATTGGATGTACATCTTAATGTGCTGAGGAGGTCTGACTGGGGTAGGGAAGCTGAGAGAAATGCCCTCGGAAGGTAATACTTTCTTTCCAAGTCTATACTCCTAGCAGGGTCACCCAAGCCAGAATGGCCAAAGCGGAAACTCCAGAAGGGGGATCCATCCGTCCTTTTCCCAGCTTAACAGTCATGCTGGAGGAAGAGGATTGATAACTCCCAATGGTGATGGGATGGAGAATTCTTGAATGGCAAACACTAAAGAGGAGCAGTAGTGGAAAGTGATACTGGCAGAAGATCTTTCATAGTGTGCAACATCAGCCATGGATTTTAATCTTTAATTTAAACTTTTCCACCCACCCCTCAGGTTCCAATGAACCCTATGGATACTTTTCAACCTAGAGAATCCTTTGGGAACCTCAGGACAAGTAGAGCTTTTAATATCCAAAAAAACCCCATGACAGTCCCAGTGAAGGAGTCATGGCCTTTAGTTTATAAGATACAGGACTGTTAGTGATGGGATTTTTCAGAAGTAGTTATTTTGTGCATTCACCACAAGTCTGAAGAAACTTGACAGCAAGGACATAACACCAATAAACAGAGGACTTTGTCTATGTAGGAATCAAAATTAAATTATCCTTGTTTCAGAAGGCCTTCAAAAGCAATGAATTAAACAGCCTGTAAGAAAACTATGTTTTGTTAAAATGAATTCCAAGCGCTCAGAGCAGAAATTTTTAAAATTCTAGCTGAGTGTGACATGTTTGGGCCAAGAACATCTCATCCACATACATACAAATATTCTGTCCACCAGCAGTCATCACCTGTCTGCCCAATGGGTGTTTCTAAGCTTACAACTGCAAGCTTTATCCCAACAGAGAGACAGATATTTCACTTTATACTACAAGCCAACAGAAAGTACCATACACAATTATCAGCAGTTACCAGCTTCTAGTTACAGCCAACAAACTGGCAGCAAAAAATAAACTGTGCATCACAGTAGCTCTTCTGACTTCTCTTTCCATCAGTGACAAAGAATTTTGCATGGAAGTTGCAACAAACCAGAGTGGATAAAAATCAATGATTTTTTAAAAACCGGTTCAAATAATGTTTTAAATTAAAAAAAAAAATTTAAATGGTCAAAAAATCTGATTTTTAAAATTTAAATTATAATTTAAATCAGTTTGATTTAAATCAAATCCACCCTCTAACAAACCAATCTATTCTCATGCCACAGCTATCATGGAATGTGTGACTTCCCATTAAACTGAACATCAGTGAACACATTTTACTTCTCTTATACAATTCAACTCCTGCATAAAAAATACCAGGCACTGTGAAGATTTTTTTAAACTGTTAATTCCTTGGCTTTTGTTTTGTTTTTGTCTTTCGCCTTTCAGTCTCTTTGATGGCTTTACAGCTTTCACATGTATTTGTAAAATATTTCTAACCTTTTTTTTTTCTGGCTATAAAATGCTGTTTGTGCCTGGATTCTGCTATCCACCAACTTCTATTCTACCTTTCAACCTCAAGATCACCAACAAGGTTTCCAAACTAAAACCTAATACTCTAGTAACCACAGATCTGCAGTTAAAATAGGAAGCACAGACAGCAAAATGCAGTAGTAACTTATACCATTCAATGCCTGGTGCCTGAATGTTAAGAGCGAAAGATTAGCAACATGGTGCCCTCTGGGAGGGATTTTCAGAGCAAATAAGGTCCTATCTCTGGTAGCCACCCATCTCACTTTGATGATGAGCAAAGCCTCCACAGAAGGCCTTAACAATTATGCAGCTTCATGTTGGAGCAGGCAGTCCTTTGGACACCATGCACAGGTCATTTTTTGCCCTTTTAGATTAAAAAAAAAAAACCAGCACTCTGAACTGTGCTGAAAAACAACCTGGTAGGCAATGCAAATATGCTTAAACAGGTTCAGTTTAATTAGCTGCTGCATGCAGTAGATGTTTCTTAACAGCAGCAGTGGAGGCAGCAAGAGAGAACAGATTGTAAAGCCTGCTGTATAGGGTCAATCAAGACCATACAGTGTTAGACCCCTTCCCTTTCAAAACTGTCTCCTTAGGGACCATTTCTACCTGGTCACTCAAGATCAACTATGTGACTGTGTAACTATGTAATCTGAATAGCTGGTAGTTGCTTTCTTCCCCACTCATTTTGCATTGTGTCTATGAAACTGTAGGCTGCAGACAAGAACTATCTTGGGTTGTTTTTTTTAATATCTGCAGAAAATTTGGAAATTTTTAAGGACTAGAACAGAACAAGGGAAGGAATTTAGGGGCGCTCCCCGACAACTACCTGGGGTTTATGGGAGTTGTAGTGCAGTGCACTTTGAAAGCAGCAGGTAGGCTACCTCTCGAGGAGATCAGGACAGAAGCTATGTGGTTTATATGAATTGATAGCTATGCAGTTCGTAAGTCTATTGCCTTTTCCTCCCCACTCTTTTCACTCAGAAATATTTCAACTCACTTGCCATGATATTAATCCTCTAATTCTATGCAGTTCCTTGCTGCTTTGCCCAGTCCTTATACCTTCTCGCCTGATGTCAAACCCATTTCTCTCTCATCTTCCATGGAAACATCCATGCTAGTCCATATGATCTCACCACCCCAAATCCCCAGGTACCATTCCATTACAGTCTTTTACAATCAACTAATGGAGTCTGGGAGAACTAATTACCTTCAAATTGCCACTGCTCAAAAATGTATATTCCCCATCAATGAAGCAGCACACTCACAAGTTCTCATAATAGTTTATACAAGCATTGACTCTAGTCTCATTGTGACCCACAATCTGCAGAATAACTTGGGGGGGGGGAGTTAGAGAACAAATGCAAACAGTGGGTACATGGAGCTCAAGACTCTGTTTTTAAACATATGGCATGATCCTAAGGTATTTTTCACCCATTCTTTGGAAAGCTGTTTTCAAACTATTTCTAATCAAATTTTTCTCTAAACAAAAATAATATAGATGTAAGATTTTTAAAGATTAACAAAAGTGATGGTATATGGGCGATTAGGCAAAACAGTAGGGTTCAGCTGTATTAATATCTGAGTGCAGTGAAGTATATCAGCAGTGCAACAAATGAGTTTGCTCATGAGGAACATGTTTCTAAAAATGCAGACAACCAGTTGCTTTCAGACAGCTGTCAAGCACCAACTGCTCTCTGAGGGTATAGGAAGAGAAACTGAAGTGGGAAGCCTGTAATTATAACATGCTCATCCTTTAGTCCTGCCTCTGTGCTTATATGTAACAAATCCAGAGAGAAAATTAAACCAACACTTACTCTTTTAAGATTTCTGCCACAGATGGGGCAGACCTGATTACCGTGCTAATATCTAACCCTATATGAGGACAAGCAAAACTGCAGCTTGCCGGGCTTTCTAGGATCTGCTTTTGTGGTAGAGAAAATCCCCAGAGTTGTTGTAGGCCCCCAACGACAACAACAGTAATCCGCAGGTGCAGCAGCTGGATCAAAAAGGAACAGAAATTACTCGCATGTGACTGGGTTTGGTTTACATCTCTACAAGTAAGAGAAGAAAAGTTCTTCAGTGTTTAAGAGAACCCAAGGTGAGACCCAGATATTAGTTTTAAACCCATTGAGTCTGCTGGATTGTAAATTTTAAGAGACCCACCTATACTGAGATCTTTTATATGTCTTTGTTAAATCTCTTGATAACATCTTGATTAGTTTGGTACTGTCTACCAAGGGATAATGCATAGGAAACACTTGGGAAGCCATCATATTGATATGATAGAGGCATCAGAGTCGCCAGTTGAAGAAAAGCACAGGGAGGCAACATTGAAATCTGGAAATGGCAGCTAATCAAAAATCGTGCAGCTAGAGGTGATGGCAAAGCAGGGGGTCCCACTTTAATCATTGGTCCAGAGAGGAAAATACTTTCTCTGGTGTTCACAGTGTCATTTAATCCTTTTTTAAATATTGCAATAATTTATTATTTAGCATTTAACTTTACCTCTTTTAATACTGTAAGCTCCCTTGGATCCTTAGGAGAAAGGTGGCATATAAATATTGTAAACAAATAAATAAATAATAAATAGACTGTCAAGAGGAACAGGGTGAGGTGATTATATCTTGTCTGGAGTGAAACAACTTGGCTGTCTCCCATTACATTTCCCAAATTCAGAGTCCTAGTCTTAACCTTTAAATTTAAGCCTGATACATCTTGGGATCTAGTCACCTGTTGGACAGGTTAATCTCTCCCCATTCCACTGCTGAGGCCATCACACGGGTCCTTTCTCTGGGTACCTTCGCCATTTGAAATGTTATATATGCTACCAAAAAGAGTATTACAGTATTTTCTGTAATGGGCCCTTGCTTCTCAATGCCTTTAGCACCCTTGTTACGATACTTCGGCATCATACAAAGGAGTTCCTGCTTTCCCTAGCTAATGTACTTTGCCTTTGTATCTGAGATTTTATGGTCTATCTATTTCAACAGACGGTTGCTGTTTTTAGCTTTGCATACTTACTAAATCCCTTTTAACACTGTAACTTTATTGTTTCTTTTCCTACTAGTTTGTAACCTATCCTGAAAACGTATGTCCACGATGAAGATCGAGGACATACGTTTGTAAATAAAAACACTATTATCTGCCTCCTGCAATGTAACGGCACGTTTTGTACTGAAAGTAGTCCTAGCAAACTTTTTATGGTCCTGCTCACACAGAAATTCCACCCTCCTTTTGTGGTGTCAATCTCACTAGCACGATACTCAGCAAGAGTGTTCCCTCCAAGCCCAGGCTTTCTTGCTCCTCTTCCAATGAAAATAGGGCCTGCTACTATTTATTCTTGTTTTGCTTTGTAAACAAAACAGAAGAACAGCTGGGAACTGTCCTGGGAGGTGCCTCTTCAAACATAAATGCTAAACTGCATTCCACTTTCAAAACATTTTCCGCCCTGGGAGACTACACAGGAGTGGGGGGGGGGGGGGAGTCCCGAACTTTTGAAATCATTTTTCAAAAGACTACATTTGCTTGCATTTGCCCCACTGCAGTAAGCAATAATGAACTTGCAATGTAACTAACACACATCAGTGATCATCTAGGCCAAAGGTGCACAGCCTTTTTCACTCTCTGGGCTGCATCTGGTATCACTGGAAGACCTTAGCACACACATACAGGAGTGCCAGCGTGGGGCCTGCACAAGCACAGACCGAGGGCTGGTGAGCCATTAATAGAGGACGGTGGAGGAAGCAACATCTCAGTCTTCTCTTCCTCTCCCAAATATTCTAGTGCGGTGGCCATCATTGTCTGTGGCAGCAAAACCAAAAAAAGAGACTTTTGAAGATCAGCAAGTTTTGTTTGGTGTAGACGTCTGTGGACTGCCACCCACTTCTTCAGATGGCCAGACACATTTGGAAACCACACGACTATTTTGTCAGTCTTCCTCCAATTCCACTGCTTTCATGCTGCTATGAGGAGCGTAAAAGCAATACTGTGAACACAGGAGAAAGTATTTTTCTCTACAGACCAATGATTAAAACGGGACCCCTGCTTTGCCACCACCATTAGCCATAATACCAAAAAGGGTGTGTGGAATTCAGCAACAACAGCCACTGCACATTTAGTCTCTGGGGTAGGGGACTGTTGGTTGTGCATGCTGATCTAGGTTGTGTTAGTAGACAGTGGCCTAAACCCAACTGCTGCTCCCAATTAAAGAAGACCCACTGAATCAATGGGATTTGCATAAGTATTAACATACCATTTATTAATTGATTTAGTGCATGTATTTTGAGACCAGCAACTGAGGCCTTTAACAGTAAAGACTGTCTAACACCAGGGCATCCAGCTATACAAGTGCTATTCTATCTTTGTAATGAGTGCCAGCCGTCTAATTTCTACTAGATGCTTCCTGCCTGCATTATGTGAACTTTTGATTGTTAGCACTGGTGGCAGTGCTATTACTATTACAAATATTCATAAGAAAAGCAGGGTTCTTATATAATATATGTCAAATTTAGCACTTAGAAGTGGGATACCACTGTTGCTAATGGGTGTGTTTGTTTTTAAACAATGACTGCAGCCAAGCAACAAATTCACATCTCCTCTTCACAATAAAGAAGTCTGTAAAACTCTTAATGCCACCAGGAAGTATTACTTAGGCAAGAATGAACCAAACTTACATCTCATTCCATTATGCATTAGATCAGAGGTCGTCAACCCCCGGTCCGCGGCCTGGTGCCGGTCCGTGGCCTGAGCCGGACCGGGCCGTGGAGACAGACCTCCCGGGGGGGGGCCACACACACTCCCCTCCCCACAGCTGCTTTGCGCATGCACGCGCGTGCCAGAGCCGGTGTGAGCGCTCCCCCACCCTTCACGCATGCACCCGAGCGCCCACGCAAAGGGGTGGGTGGGCGCGCGGGCAGGCATGCAGGCTCTCCTGCGCATGCGCAAAGGGGTGGGAGAGCGCTCACGCTTGCACTTGCGGGCGCACTCCCCCACTGCTTCACGCATGCGCCCGAGAGCGCCTGCGCACCCACGCGCGGAGGGGGTGCCCCGCCTTCCTCAGAGGCTCAGCTGGTCCGTGGTCCCAAAAAGGTTGGGGACCGCTGCATTAGGTGATCCTTAGCCACCAAAAATCCCAGTTCCAAATGTGCCACTCACATTACTGACACTGTTTGAAATTGCCTCCTTCTACATTGCATAGCATTCTAAATACTGAGCAGGAAGCCAAGGGCTTGGAAACGTTATTTTTAATGTTATAAGTTATGCTGGCTGGAGGACTCTGGAAGTTATGATATAAAAATATAACTCTGCCATGCTCTGGACAATCTGTGTTTATTACGATGATAGATGGTAAAAGTTTGCAACTAAGATAAGAGGGAAATCATAGTGAAGAAGTTTTGTGACAAGACTATTTAAAGCAAAGCAATCCACAGCAACCAAGATAGCAATGCTATGGCTAATGTTAAAATGAAATTAAACATATATCCCTGTCCTAATTGCTTATGACTGGAATGATTGTACATTCATTCCCAAGCATTAGGGACTTGGAAGAACAGTTGGAATCAGAGAAGTTAGGTTTTCTTCCCAACCCCAGTGACTCACACTTACTCACTAAGCTTACCCTTTACTCATCTGGAACTTAATTACAATACAAGTGATTACACAGAAGTATTGGCAGACATCACTATATGACTGGCAAAATAAGTGTGTTTTCTACTTCTGCACCATTTCCCTGCCCTTCAAGATCTAGCACAGCTTGACTCAGACACAATTACATGCAACCTTCAACTTTAGATCTCAAATGTGAAGGCTGAAGTCCTAGGCAGACTTATCCAGAAACAAACTGTTCATACTATCATAGAATCATGGAATAATGGAGTTGGAAGGGGTCTATAAGGCCATCAAGTCCAACCCCCTGCTCAAATGCTCTTGCAATGTTTCTGTGCCTTTCAAAGCAGGTTTGTTTAGGTGATTGTCTTGGCAAATTGTGCTCTGAATTCCCAGCTTGTCACCTTAATAGCACCTGTGTCCCATTCATGGTAGCTGTCTCAAAAAGCATAACCTATTTATGACACATCCCATCCACATGCAGAGTTACTGCAGCACACATACACACATATCAATATTCCTTCTGTGGGCTATGTGCTGTCAAGTCCGAACTAATTTATAATGACCCTAATAAGGCATTCAAGGAAAGTGCAATGTTTAAGGAGTGGTTTTATCACATCACACCACATCACACACACACAAAAACAAAATGAGATTTCATTGGCCAAGCTGACATTTGAACCCTGGTCTCCTGAATCCTAGTCCATCACTGTGCCCACTACACCATAATGGGTATAGTATCACTATCTTAGCCTATGTTAAACACTAATGCAAATTAAGCTTAGAAGATGAAAAGATTATATTTAGGATTCCTGCGATTCCTAGTTGCAAGAGTTTTCCCAATTACCATTTGATAGCAATCCACATGAGAAAGTACTAAGAATAATGGAAAATTAATCTTCAGTGAGAAACTGCCTGAGGCTGTTTTGCATAGCTCGTCCCGACTCCACCACAATATTTTGCCACTGAGTTATAAACACATCCTGGCGCATGTAATTACATTTTCAAAACTCTGAACACTCAAAACTGGGGTGGAGCAAATGTGGGTTTGGGGTGTTTTTGCCATGCCAGGTGTAGAAGGTAAGCATACAGAGCCGGGAAGTCATGCTCCAGTTCCACAAGCCTACAGAGCAACACAAGGTGTCTGGTCTTGCTCCGAACAGCTCTGGGAATTCAGATGGCAAACTATATTTTCAAATGGAGGCCATGATGTTGCCTCTCTCTCTCATTCTATGAATACATATATATATATTTACTACAACACCCAGGACTCTAGTGGTTAGACTGGCTGAGATTTATTTTTATTATTCATAGCTTAATGGTTTAGGTCTGTGGATGCAGAACCAGAGGTTAAGAGTTCAATTCCCCACTGTGCCTCCTTGACAGAGGTTGGACTCAGTGATCCATAGGGTCCCTTCCAGCTCTGCAGTTCTAAGATGATTTGATTATACACTAATGCTGGAAGAATGGGGAAGGGAAAGCCCAAAATGTGAAAAAGAAACCAAACACGAAATAATCTGCGATAGGATAAGGGACAAAGTGCAGATCACACCATTTTTTCCATATATAGCTCATTTAAAAATGAACTGGCACCGATGTGTCCTTAATGAACCACTCTCTTTCAAATGGGTGACAGAGCAGTCATTGATACTGAAAAGAGACTAGATAAGACTCTAGATACACTAAATACAAGCATCAATTCATTTATAGGAAGGAAATCTACTGCATGTAGACAGTATTAAATATTTAGTATAGTTGAAATCTCTTGCTCACCAATGCATGGCAATCCCTTCCATACCACTGCACATAGTCCAACGAGACCTGACCTAGGAAAGGGGATTTTTCCATGAAACTAATGTGTTCCATTAAAAAGTGCTGAGTTTTTATGTTGTTGGGGGAATTTTACAGTTTTCTATAGATCACATGCCAGAAGAACCAAGAGTTTTAAAATAATATCCTACTGTCTCAGATATTTTTCCTAATTTTTTATATAAAGAGAAGGCAGGATCCAGCTAAATTTAACCCACTGAAATCAATGAGACTTGTTTGTCAACACTAACATAAATCCCACCAATTACAGCGGTACTACTCCATTTGGGACCAAAATTGGATTTAGTCCAAAGTACCTTCCAGACCACACCCAGCCTATGTTGGACCATGATCTTGTGCTGAAATTATTATATGATCCAGGAAGACACATTTTACATTTTTAGTAAGGGCATTTAATTAGGATCACTTAAAATAGGTTAATTGTCTCTCAATTGCTAGGTTCATGTTTTATAAATCTAAAATAAGCCAATGAACAAAGATTCCAGAATTTTTAAGAAGTTTTTTTAGCATAAATATTTTTAGAGCATGAGAATCAATGGGCTATGTAACTCTTCATTCAGCCCACCCCATCTAGTCTAGCATGCCTGGCCTTAGATACCACAACTGCATAATCAGCACTAGACATGGGAGCTTCAGATTCATATTCTGGGGGATACAAATACAAAATTCGGTGCCATCCATTAGCGCCCCACACAACCAGCCTAGTCCACTCACTGGGCTCCTTGCAGCATGTGCGTCTGATTGCGGCATCATCACACCAAGCGCGGACATAGTCTCACTGGCATTGCCCCGCCTCTCCCCTCAGCCAACCGCTCAGCAGTTGAGCTGGGAGACTCTCGTCTTCCCACCTCCTTGCTGAAGCAGTTGGCTGTTTGGCACGATGTCGCCACCGTCAGATACACGCACTACAAGGAGCTCAGTGAGTGGGCCAGGGTGGTTCTGGGGAGTAGGAATTTACCCCTGCATCACCTATGGTGCCGAGCTTCATATTTGTATCCCTCAGGATACGAATATTAAGCTCCCATGTCTAATCAGCACACTAACTGGTATGTGTTATATTCTCTCAGAATCTAGTGGGACTTATATTTGGGCCATTTTTTTTAGAATCTGGTGGTTGTGCACCACTTTTAACTGGTATGATTCAAATATCATGCACTGGAGGAGTAGAAGGTACCCAGGAACAAAAGGATGGAGTAACAGAGAGAGTTGTTACAACAGCTCCATTGCTGCTGATCCATTGCTACTTATTGATTTTAGCTTTAAATATTGTATTTTAATGATATAAGCCATCTTGGGTCCTCTTTAAGGAGAATGGTGGGGCATAAACAAACAAACAAACAAATTCAATTGTATGAAAGTCTGCATCACCTGCTAGATCAGGAACTATGGACCTTTCATAAAGCATCCATGCAGACTGCTGTAAACAGGATGTGAATTCAATGATACTGTTCCAGAGGGCCTCACCATAAATAATTATTTCAAAGGATCGGGATGGAGCCATTGTGGCAACAAACTTTAGGAGAAGGGTACAGTTTCATAAGACACAATATGACTTTAAAAAAGGAAGATGTTGACATTTGAAGTAATCAGGAACCTGCAGTTATAAAGCTTGTGGAATCACAAACTTTGAAGTATTATTAACAATACCAATGACTGACAGGGAAAGGAATTTGTGGCCCTCCAGATATAGTCAAACCACATTTCCCATCAGTCCTAAACAGTGTAGCCAATGATGATGCATGATGAGAGCTGAAGTGCAAAAATACCTGGAGGGCCATAATTTCCAACCTTCCTCTCAGTAGTAGTCATTCAGTATGGTAACACCCAGAAATACATTCAAGACAATCCATTATAATCATATTATTCTAAAACATTATTCTAATCCAACTGAGTTTTAAATGTAGTATGATCTTAAGATCATATATGATCTAGTTAGTTCATTGGCTTTAGTCAAAAAAAGAGGAAGACAAGAATACTGAAGCAAATAATGCATCTGGCTACCAAGCAGGAAAAAGGTAAGTCACTACTTTCTTCAGCATTTACTTATAACAGTGGTTCCCAACCTTGGGTCTCCAGATGTTCTTGGATTAAAACTCCCATAAGCCTTCAGCAATTAGCTGTGCTAGCCAGGATTTCTGGGAGTTGTAGTCGAAGGATGTCAGGGGACCAAAGGTTGGAAACCCCTGACTTATAATAATTATGTGCCGTAAAGTCAGTTTCAACTGAAGGCAGCCCTTTCTAAGGTTTTAAAGGTATAAAGAACTCAGAAGCAATTTACCATTCATTTCTCCTTTGGGGCACTCTGGGACCATGTTACCTGCTCAAGATAAGGCAGACTAGCTTAATCTCCAGTTCCCAGCCAGTGTCTGGCAGCCAAGTGCCCTAACCAGAATTCAACAAGTAAAATGATGCACCGGAACATAGTAAAGATTATATAATCTCTCCAGCAAAATGTTTACCTGAAGTCCTGATAGATGTTATAGAAATACTAACTGAGACACCCAGAATTCTCTTCAGGCCTAGTTCGTTATTTATAGCAACAATACAACAGCCAGGGTTTTCAGTTTATACCTGCCTGTTTAAAAAAAGATTACCTCCTTTCATTTCATCTAGATAGTTTTTTTCCTTCTATTTTCACAGTAGCAAAGCCCATAAAACAAGATTGGAAAATTTAAGACAGATTTACAATAATTTAGCTTTACAATCTTTTCCTCTATTACTCAAATCTTAAAATCCCCATAGTATTTGCATTAGCTTCCCTTTATTTATATTCAGTTCCTCATGCCTCCTCACATCCAACAGCTGACACACACTTTTAATTTCCTCAGTACTGTGGATTCATTGAATCTCACTGGCTCCTTTCAAGTCCCTTCGACCAGCACTCCCTTTTCATTCCTCCCAGATAGGTGCTGATTGCCTAGAAGACTTATCTGATCCAAAGGGCTAGGTATACAGCTATCTCGAATTCTGTTTGGTTGCTGTTTGTGTCACTACACATTGCAGCCAAAAGTGACTTTCCAGTACAATACAATATTGGCAGCTGTAGCTTCAGTAGTCAGAGCCAAAGAAACAAGATTCAGATCCAAGAGATGGGAACACAGCTTTTTCTATCCAATCATGATTAAATTTAGAATGGAAACTGGCAGCCTGGTGCAAGTCATACCTGTCCATAGAATGCAAGATGTCAAATGGATCTTTCAGAATTAAGAGCTGCTAGCAGATCCTCCCATGCTGTGATTAGAGAGACTGCTGGGAGGTAAAATCTGTTCAATTTACCCATTCACCAATATGGAGATGGTGGCACAAGACAAGAAACTCTTTCCTACTGGGATGTATTCTATACTTTCTTTCCCAAGTAGGTGTGCCTTGATTTTAAAAGTTCACATGCCTCAATTCTGGAAATACTTTGGGTAGGTTAGGACACGCAACAGACCAGGCAGGTCAAGAAACCAGCAATTCTATAAACACTCAACCTGGAAGTAAGTGCCGTTGAGTACTGACTTTTGAGCCAACATGCAGAGGCTTGTATTGTATCAATAACTGAATATGGTTCAATATTGAGATCCACAATCTAGCAATGCTATACTGCACTGCCTCCTATGTTTGTTGCATTTACACAGACATTTTTGCACCCAAAAAATGTAATGTGTGAAGTTTTCAAAAATATTCTAAGTGCATTTATTCTTTACTTTATTTTATTATTACAATCAAAGACCAGCAAGAATGTATTTATTCTGTCATCATGCATCTCAGTTCCAGTATTGTACCTTTATTTTAAATACATATACCCTGCCTTTCACCTCAAGAGGAACCTACTCTGCTTTTACTGTACTCCACAGAGCTGCATTTGAAAGCTGAGACAGGAATCCCTTTTTCAACAAGCACTGAAAGTCACTTAAAATGAATACAGATGCCAATTGCAAGGATTTCCTTCCCAACCTCTAATGTACACACACTACACAGCCTTGTGTGTCACATTCTCTAATCCTGGGGCGGCACCAAAGACATTGACACTACTAGCAAATCAATCCTCTAGAAAAGTAATCTCTACACTAGTCCAACTGCAGGACAGATGGCTTTGTACAACTGCTGGTATAACTCTGCCTTACACTAAAAATCAACTCAGTGTTATCAACTCGTTTATCAGTTTATACTGAATTGGGCTAAATCCACATCAAGCAGAAAAATTAGGCATTAACCTAGAAGATAGCACTCTGTTCCTTCTAGTACACCTTTCATGTGCTGAGACACATTTCCCTCCTATTCACCAGTTGCTGACATCCATCTTTGCTTTAAAAATGTATGTACTTGCTTATGTGTGATTGAACACATTATTATTTTTAAACTGTTCTACACTAGCGTAAAACACCCATATTTAAAACTGTTTTGAAGACAGATCATAATACTACACAGATCTACTGCAAGTTTGAGCGACAGAGAGAAGAGGTGGAAAACCACACACATACACCCAACAGGTCAAAACATGCAGCGCAGTTGCCACACCACTATATTTGTCATATTTCCCATGAGTAAAACCAAAATTAACCTCGCCTTTTTGAAGCATTTGTGTCAGCAGCTTCCTTTGGGTGGAGCAAGAAAGCTCTTGAAGCAAAAGGGAAAAAACCAACAAAAGACATTTGAATTCTTATCACTGTGAAGATAGGGAGAGAAACTGAATGCTAAACTGTTGGTCTCCCCAAGCATTAAAACTTGCTCTACTCAAGGACCTTCAGGGTAAATTCCAGTTTGGTCTAAACAGGAAAAAACAACATTTCTATGCAAAGTGATCTCCAAACTACATTTTGAAAAGCTGGCTGAAGTATGGATTGACCTTTCTTCCCAGCTTCTCAGAGTTCTCTCATAATTTTGTTAAGGAAGACACTACATACAAAGTAATATTACACACACATTATTACTAGAGATGGGGGTATTCGTATACGAATATCCCCGCACAGGTGGCAATAACGAGAGTCCAGCCCCATGGGGCCGGATGGTCCACTCACTGATCCGCCACTGCCGCAGACGCCGTGATTCTTCCAATGGCTCTGCAGATCGCGATCTACGAGCCACTCTTCAACTTTGCAGCGAAGCTTGCCCTCCCACCTCCTGCCAGGAGTGGCTAGCCGATCGCGATCTGCGAAGCCATTGGAAGAATCACGGCGTCCGCAGCAGCGGCAGATTGGTGAGTGGACTGTCCGGCCCCATGGGGCTGGACCCTCGTTATCGCCACCTGTGTGGGAATATTCGTATTCGAATACGAATACCCCCATCTCTAATTATTACAAAGAAAGAGAGAGTTTACTAAGAGACCTATTGTGGGCATCATCCCATGCCTATAGGATTTCCAAAATCCTAAATTATAACATGTTAAACCTGCACAGGAAAATATGCAGAACGTTTCAGAAGATCCAGAGAAGGATCTATGTGGAACTATCAGTACAAAGCATGCCAATTGTAAAGCTTTCTCTTCTCTTGATAGAAAACCACCCCCTCATCTGCTTTCTGCCTAGCCTGTGGAGGTGTGAAGCTGCCAACAGCAACTTGGGTGCAGGTGTTCTCTCACAAACCTACACAGCTACCTAATGTGACAAAGTTTTTTTCTCCTAGCTCTGTTCGTTGAGATATGCAAGATCTGCACTCATCACCAGTTTTAAGGCTCAATTCAAGCTGTTGAGTTTACCTTTAAACCCTTTAACGGCTTTGTTATGTGCCGTCAAGTCAAAACTGACTTATAGCAACCCTAATAGGGTGTTCAAGGTAAGTGGGGTATTTAAGGAGTGGTTTTTACCAGTTCCACCCTCATCTTCATGAATTTCCATGGCACAGCCTGGAAATCGATACCAGGTCTGCTGTGTCCTAGTCCATTACTCTATCCACTACTACACCACATTGGGTATCTTAAAAAATAGTGTGCTGTCAAGTCAATTCTTACTTAGGTGCCACTTTTCGGGGTTTTCTAGGTAGAGAATGCTCAGAAGTGGTTTACCATTCCCTTCTTCTGGGAGTGCCCTGGGAATGTGCAACTTGCCGAAGGCCACACAAGCTGACCCTTCTCCTGGAAGTCACAGTGAGGAATCAAACTCCTAACCTCTGGCTCTGCAGTCAGAGACCTCACCCACTAAGTTATCCAGCGTGGTTATCTTGGGAATAGCCTCTCTGGCAAGGAGACTGTAAGAGAAGCCCTTTACAGACTGCAGGCTCACAGAGGCCCATTTGTTGGGCATAAAAGATAGGGGTTTTTACCATCCTAACAGTGGGACTATCCCTTCAAAGTACAGATTGGACCCTGCTCTGTTGCTTTTTTGGCAAGAAGTTAAGATAATCTTCTCAACTTTATCCTTTAAACTGCTGTTAGTAATTTTGAGGAGGTTTTCTTGTTGTCCTAATGCCTTGTTTTAAAATGTGACTTCTTGTACGCTATCTTGGTGATTTCTATGAGAAGGTTCTATAAAAACACCCATAAATCAAATAGGTTTGTAGCTTAGGAATATGATATTTCTAGAATGTCATAATAGAGCAATATATTATCATGAGGATTTGTAGACGCAACAGGGCAAAAGGACTTCAAAATGGTGTGGCCCACAGCAGTTAACAAAACTACCCACGTCCCAGTACACTGTGAACTCTTACTCAAGAGAGTAATATTATAGAAGCTCTGCTGATAAGCCTTTAAAATGCATCTTATCAAAGTTTTGTATACAGATTTTGTACAAATCCCAGGTATACAAGTTTTGTATAAGGAAAGGATTTTGTACAAATCCCAGGTGTAGCAACTTCACTGCTCTGATTTGCACACACAAATACATTTGCTAGGGGAACCAATGTAAGAAGCCATTGGTGCTGATATGTGTCATCTAAAACAAAGAAATTCAAAGTCAGCCTCTTCTTTTAGAGTCCACTGTGAATTTTAGAGCCTCCCGGTGTCTCAGGTTTAGTGGTGCATTCATGTATGTCATGTATCTATATGCAACCAGCATGGCGTGGTGGACAGAGTGTCAGACTAGGACTCAGGAGACCTGTGTTCAAATCTCTGCTTCACCATGGAAACTCATGGGAGAGGCTGGCAATAGTAAAGCACTCCATAAACATCTCACAGGCCACAGAGGCCTTTTTAGTTGCCATAAATTGGAAGCAACTTGATGGCATACAGTAAGATCCATCCTGTCCTCCCTGCTTTCAGCTCCCCACCTCTGTTCAAAAATACATATACTGTAATTCATCCACACTTGGGGAGTCAGTATACCACAGGGAGTCCACATTCAGTTTAACAAAACATAACAACCCAAAACCAAATTAATTTGGCACTTTTAACACTAGCAGATTTATTTCAGTGTGGGTTTTCACATATTACAATCTATTTCTTCAGAAAAGTGCAAGGAAACAGATTATATTCCATGAAAGCTCACACTGAAATAAATAAGACAGCTTTAAAGGCCTCATCATTCTGAAACAGACTAGTACAGATACCTTTTCGAAAATTCAACTTCTGGCAAAACCAGAACAACAACAACAGACTGTGTGTTTTAAGGATGGATCTAATGAAAATATCTAGAAAGGATGAGTATTGTTCTAAAAGAGTGTACAGCTAAGAACTGAAGGCTGCCCACCTGTCTACAGCTTTATTTTCCACAGCCCCTTCTCACTTTTCTCCTAGCCAAGCATACACTAATTTCTGAGTTCATTTGAGGAGAACAGCAGCACAGAAGGACAGGCTGCAAGTTCTGCACTCTCCATGAATCCTTTTCATTTTTAAAATAATTGAATCTTCATGCTCCTCTTTTCATGCAATTGTAGAAGATGAACTAATTAAAAATACAAGTAGCTTGGCTTTTATATGATCATAGAGGGACAGAGGCCCCCGCCACGTGGAAACAGTGCAAGGGGCAAAGAAGAACTCATATTTTTTCCAGAATGCAATGCACTTGATAGGAATGGCAAGCTCTCAATTAGAACTTTGCATGCAGAGACTAGAGAAGATAATTAATGCTCAAGATCCACATACTAGAAGTGACTTGGTAAACAGATTGAAGATAGGCAGTAGCATTCAATAGGTTCCATGGAACTTTATTCAAATGATACATTTATGTACCATTATTAAGTTATTCTGATTATTTTATTTCCATATTATGCACACATCCAAAAAGTGAAACACAGACACAAAATAATCAATGGGACCTGTAGCTATAATCCTGTACTGTACCTACCACCCATTTACCTGCAACTGTCAGTGGGATTTACACATCCCACGATCTATGCAAATACCCCATCTACAGATAGATTATATGATTCATTCATTATGAACCTTTTTTTAAATGTAAAAAATGGGTTTGTAGCTATCACATCAAAAAGAGGAAGTTCAGGGAGACCACAATAAAAAGCATGGGTAAAAATAAAATTTCTTCGCTAAGTGATTAGGAAACTCAGAACATGCTCCCCAAAAAGCTGCAGGAGGCTTTGAATTATGAAAGAAGCAAGTCTACCAATTTTGAGGATACCCATGCCTACTAAAATATAACACTCTTTTTATTGGCTGTATACCTGCAGTTCATTTCTCTCATAGGCCGACCAGTTCAGCAGTCTACACTATTATGCCAGGAATCTGATTCCTTCAATCTTGGTAAAAATTGCACACCAAAATATTAAACAATGTCCACAGATAAATCATTTAACAATATTAAATTACTTGAAGTCATTCATGAGAGGGCACATGTGTGGGCATATATGCATTACAAACAAAAGAGTGGGTTCTCCCCTCTTCTTTCATAAATTCAGGATTTCTTCACACCATTACTTGTGCGAGAGAAGCAATTTTTCAGTGCTCACCTGAGAGTCCTTTCCACCATATCCATGTGAACAGTGCCAAAAAACAGGGCAAATAAGTATGCCCACCTGGCTAGAACACCCCCCAAAAAAAACCTCTTGAGAGAGATCTGATGTAATTGTCTGTTTGCAGCAAGAACCTAGTTCTTTCAATGGCTTCTTGAGCATCTACACTTGCATATAAATTAAGATGTCATCAGAGCCCCCAAAGAAAAACTAAAACGAAAGGGAAGGAAGAACAGGCGGGGGAGGGAGGGAGAGAATAAGGAACTCGGCCTATGGAAGAAAAACCTGCTGCCCGACAAGCCCTTTTTAAATCCACGCAACCATTTCTTCCTCGCCCCTTGCCTCCAGACATACACAAACCCTCCAGGAAGTCTGAACAGGGCGCTTTTTAATAAATCACCATGAAAGGCACACCCTCTGATCCGATCTGACAAAATAACCACCCTCCCCTTTTCCTCCCTTTCGGAAAACAGAGACTAAAGGTGGAGCTGACTTAGTGGAGGGAGACCTCGGGGTGCGCGGGGGGGGGGGGGGCAGCGACGGAAAGGAAGAGGTTGGGGACGAAGGCAAAGGAAAGGGGGGGGGAAGAAGGGAAAGGGACAAGCAGCCCCGTTTGGTTCAAAAGTTTAAAGCTGGAGGGGGGAGCAGGAGGAGATGCCTCGGAGCCCGGAGAAGCCACAGGATGCCTCTCCCCACTGCCACACTCCTTGCCCCACTTCCTGTAGCCGTGGGAAAGAAGGGCTGCCTTTCCCCCTTCCATTAAGTCGAGAGCGCAGGGAAGGCAGGCAGGGGAAGCAGGGACAGACCGCGGCTACCAGCCCCTCCAAAGGGCATATGGGGAGGGACTGCCAGCCAGCCAGCCAGCCAGGCTGGTCTCCTTACCTGGATGTAGTTGTTTTCGCAGTAGTCGGCTACCCGGGTGAGGTTCTGGTAGCTCTCGAGCAAAGCCCGCTTGCCAGAAGGGATTTCCTCCTCTAGTAACATCTGCAGCTCTGCCATTTTCCACCCCTCCGCATCGCTTCCTCTTGCATTAAAGAGACAGCGGGAGCTCCACACACAAGCTCACCAACCCGCCTGGTATTGTGGGATTCCGTCCTCGCCTTGCTTTCGCCAGAGAGAGATTGAGAGAGACTTCGCTTTCTCCACCCACCCTCGCCCTATCTCCTTCCCTGCCTTGCTTCGGCTTTTTTGCCCCTTCTCAGCCGCCGTCCACCTCCTCCGCAGGAAAAGGGGACCGCAGAGCACGCTGGGAGGTGTAGTCGTGTCTCCTTCCTTCCTCTTTTATTTATTTAATTTTTTTACATATAATCACCTTCCCCAAAATTCTGAGTTTAGGCACGGCTTATTCTTCTACGACCTGGGCCACAAGCCACCAAAAAAAAAAAAAAAGAAAAAACATATTTAAATTTGCCTAGGATTCGAAACAGGAAGATTTTGGCGTGAATACAAGCATATGCCATAAATGTATATTTTTCTTGTGGCTGGTAAAACAGAGATATTCTCTTCCAGCCCGAATTATATTCGCTAGCAGTATACAAAACAAAAAAGGGGTAATGTTTGCACCACTGTAATGTGTGTTCAGCTTTTATTATTATAGAAAGGAACATTTCTGTGATATTTAGGGCTGGCAATCTTGAAGCATGGGTCAGATGCTACATTTTCAAACTCGCATCAGAAAGACAAGTGAATACAGGCAACTGGAAAAGGGGCTTATTCGCCCTGATTCTGTGCTAAATTAGGTGCATCTAAGCCCACTTATATAAATGGGCATAGCAATCTATCACCTAACTTTGCTGATAATACACGTTTCTGTGTTAGGTAGAAGAATGGAACATCTGCTGTTCAGATTTTACCTGGTATACACCTCCTGCAAAGCTTCAGAATCAGTTCCTGTGCATGTGATGTTTGTATGCAACTATTCCCAAGTTTGTGGCTTTAGACAGATTAAACTGTCAACAGCCTTAAGGGCTCCTCCACACAGGCAAAGAGTTCCTGTAAAAGTACTGGGTTCCATATTGTACCAGATGATGCAAGTCCTGATCCAATTGCTTTCCCCCATGTATCTGTGCTTTTCTTGTCTCTGCTCAAAGCATAATTTGTTTTATACCAGAGTAGAGTTTAGCTCTATGGGAAATGTAGCAAGAAGTTTATTTCCATGCCATAGGTTCCTGGTTGGGAGATTCTAATTAATTCACAACTGAATGAATGAATGAACAAATGCTCCAGAGGCAAAATTTCAGTAGGGAAGTAGATTTATACAGATTTTTTTGTAGGACTTCAAAGATAGAAGAAGCTTTCAAAGAGTTGGCTTCTTACCATGGAGTTTGGATGCGAATCGCAATAAACCCTACTCTCCTTTGGAACTAGCCATAATCAATTAAGGACACTTTAATTGGACTGTGAAACTTTTACCCTGTATGGATAAGCTCTTTCATTTTACATCCTTAGCTGTTAATTTCTTCACTGCAGATACTAATTTAAATGTGTATGAATGCCTACAAATATCAGTTAATTTTCTAACACCACATTAGTGCATAAAATAACTTTTAACTAAAAGGAAGACAGTGACACCACAGAGAAGACACACATCATATGACTCAGTGAAGCATTCTCTGTGTCACTATGATACATTTCTCTGAACCTGCCAGTTCTCTGAACCTGCCAGAGGCACCCAATAGAAACAAAACAATTTTTGTTGTATCAATCATAGTTTTAATCGGGGGAGGTAGTGCACGTAGGAGCTGTCGTCATGCATATATACTTATATACATTGCACTTATTGTACATCAGGATGTTGCCAGTTCTACCATCTTTCCTCTAAAGCAGTAGTTCCCAGCCTTGGGTCCCCAGATTCTTGGACTAAGGCTCCCAGAAATCCTGGCCAGCACAGCTAGTGCTGAAGGCTTCCAGGAGTTCTAGTCCAAGAATATCTGAGGGCCCAAGGTTGGGAACCACTGCCCTAAAGTACTAAATATGCAGCTTGTTATTGTTGTTATGTGCTGTCAAGTTGAAACTGACTTGTAGTGACCCAAATAGGGCTTTCCAGGTGAGATATTTAAGGAGTGTTTTTTACCAGTTCCATTCCCTCATTGAGCTTCCATGGCCAAACTGGGCTTCAAACTCTGGTGTCCAGAGTCCTGGTCTGTTATTCTATCCACTACACCACACTGGGTACCTTGAACACACAGTTTAGTGCAGCCCAATAATCATGTATACACAGCTACTGTGGGTTTGATTTTTTTTTGTGAAAATTCAGTTGGTTACTTCAGCAAGTGTCAGAACATTCAAGGTTGACAGTTCACTGACAGACATCACAAGGTAATTTAGGAAGAATAAAATCTGCCTTTTTTCCTAAGTCAGATAGTTGGTCCAATACTGTTAAGTCTAATTGGCAACGGCTGTCTAGGGTTTCAGGGAAAAAAATCCAGACCCACCTAGAAACGCTGAGAATCAAGTTTGGTTCCTAACAAGGAATTGGTTTTTGTTTTCTTCAATTATATTCCATTTCACCATGTACATATACATTAGCAAACAATGCTCTCCACTGAAGTTGGTCAACTCATTCAAGAATACCTACATAAGCAGAGTTTCCATAGTTTAGTGCAGTGGGAAAGCAGGTTTCAGCTTTGCTTTTTCTTTACTCTTTTTTAAATGATGCCAAGATTCATCAACCAGATCCTGTTGTCAATTATTTATGCTTAGTATTGCAGAATTCTGAGCCCAGGATCTGTCCTTGAGTACCAGAACTGTCTTTCCATGGGTCTGTAAATGGGCTTGTGGAAAAGCTAGTGAGAACCATCCCTTAGATGACCAGTCATCATTCATGAAGGAGAAAGATTTATGTCTGGCCATTTGACAAGTTGAAAGCCAGAAACTAGTGAAAAACATAAATGTAAGTGTTTTCAGTAAGTGGAAGAGGTTATACAAACATGGACCAGTGAGTAAGAGACAGAACCAATTGTTATAGGGTCAGTATGCCATTGATACAAAGGTATGCAAGCATGGTAAGAGAACTGTGAAGCAGCAGTGAGCAACCTTTATGTTTTTGGAATCTACTTTTTATTTTATTAGAATTCCAAAATCCAGCAGCTAGAGACTGGTGCTACAACTCTCTCTCTCTCTCTTTCCAAACTCCCATATAATTAAAGAAGTTTATAGCAAAGCATCTCCTTTCTACTTCAAATACTCATTTATCAGGGCTGCAACTCCATAGCTGGCACAAATGCATTTTAGGCTGCCTTGATTGTGAAACCTTACCATCTGCTTTGCTTATGGCTTCATGCTGATTGATTTTCATATGGAAAGAACATCAAAGGGATTGAGATAGGACATTCCGTTTCAAGGCACTTCCAGAACCTTCAGCATTTTTCCCCACCAGAAGTCACCAGCAAGAATACCAATTAGTGCCAATTGCAAAGATGGTAGTAATGTTTTAATAGAGATCGCGATGTACCCTGCTAAATATTACAGTATGAAACCAGGAGTATAATTTCTGATGATGGGTAGAACAATATTCAACTACATGGTGCACTGAACTACTGGAAGAGATACATATGGAGTTACATCTTTCAGATGAGCTCTATAGCCATATGTCAGCAGTGGGTCAGTCCTGCAGGAACTGGTACCAAATGATAATATGTAGTATTTCCATGCTATGAAAATTCTCTTTGCCAATTCTTGCAATTCAAACCAAGAGACCAGTAGAAACCACAGCAACAATGCTAACTATGGAACGGCCATCCCTACCATAAGGCAAAGTGAGATGGCTACCTCAGGCAGCAGGTACAGGTTATGATGAAAAAGCAGCAAATTGTTCATTTTTAACTTTTACTCTATTCTATTTTTATTGTCAGAGGTGGGAGAGGGGTTTTCTCTTGCACATACGTATTTTTAAAAAGCTCAGATTACCTTGTTATGGGATGGGAGACATTTGCTTCTCTGCCTCAGGTAGCAAAAGGTCTTAAGTAGAGAAGGGGATATTTGTATACAAACACAAATATCCCCGCACAGGTGGCATTAACGAGGGTCCAGCCACCGATCCACTGCGGATGCGGACGGAGTGATTCTACCAATGGCTCCGCAGCACGCGATCCGCTCGCCACTCCTGGCAAGAGGCAGGAGGACAAGCCTCGCTGCAAGGTCGAAGAGTGGAAAGCGGATCGCACACTGCAGAGCCATTGGTAGAATCGCACCATCCGCGTCCACGGCAGATCTTTGAGTGGACTGTCCAGCCCCATGGGGCTGGACCCTCGTTAACGCCACCTGTGTGGGGATATTCATATTCGAATACCCCCATCTCTAGTCTTAAATCAGCCGTGAATTATAAGTATTTATGCAGTTATCAAGTACATGGCCTGATACTCAGCTATGTGATACAAGCCGGTTCCTCCCCTACCCAAATGGCACTCTGAGTTGAAAGAACATACTGGGTGTGATCAGAGGAGGATTTGTCCCACAATTTGATCTGCTTTGGTCACCTTTTCCTGGTGACCATGTGAGGTATGGACAATTGCAAACCATCCCTTATAATCATCTACTTGCAACTTTTAGCTCCCTGTTAGGGGCTATTGGATTTATTTATTTATAATTTTTTTTAATGTGGGTAGGATTGCTTTGTATTGATTCAGTTCTGGCATGTATGATTGCTGGAACTGAACCAAAGTGGATGGCTTAAGCTGTCACTTTGCTTATGCCACTTCAGTTACTGGGAAATTGAAAGTCAACTCATGCTCCCCTCCATGGGGGGGAGGGGAAACAGAAGAGGATGCAGAGTTAAAAAACAACAACACTTTGTAAGCCAGTGCTGAATGGCCAGCCAATTCAGTGATATGCCATTTGGAAATATTTTTTTTTTTTAATTGAACGTTTCCTCCTGTTCCTCCACGAAGGAGGAAACAGGAAAGGACAGGGATGTGGGGTTTGTTTGTTTTTTAATTTTCCTTTAAAGGGAGGAAGGAATAAATAGAGTCACTTGATGTGTGGTGTAGTTTCCTACCCTGAAACCACCCTATCCTTGCACATGGATGCAAGAATCATCCCAAACGACATACCATATCTCAAAGCAATCCTGTTTAGAACAATGCAGCCTGAGACAATTTGGCCGCCTAGTCGCACCCACTGTAGTACAGTCAACCCTCGACTTACGAACGGCCCTAGTTACGAACATTTCGACTTACGAATCGCTCTGATAGAAAAATATTGACTCGACTTGCGAACTTAAATTCAAGTTACGAACCGAAAAAAAAGCCTGTCATCTTAGGTTAAAAGGAAAAAAAAAGAAAAAAATTCTGCCCCTAGTGGTAGGAACGGATTAACCGGCTTTGCATTAGTTCCTATGGGAACTAATGATTCGAGTTACAAACCGCCCCTCGACCTAAGAACCAAAAACAGCCAGAACGGATTAATTGGTTTTCAATGCATTCCTATGGGAAATGCTGATTCGACTTACAAACTTTTCGACTTACAAACTTCCTTCCGGAACGGATTAAGTTTGTAAGTCGAGGGTTGACTGTATATACAGAGATTACTACAACTTGAGTACATAAAATCTGGAACACAGAGAAACCATCCAGACACAGCTCCAAAGCTACAGTCAGATACATTGGGAGTGAGCCTCACTGAACCCAATTGCCATGCTTCTAAGTGAGGACTCATACACATATCAGGCTCTACATATCTGAAGACAGAAGTCACTGAGGTACCTATTGCCAAATTGTATTAGAGAAGGTAGGAGAAGAGGCTGTGTGAAAGGATCAGTAGAGGAACATAATGGGGAATACACCGGCTATGTACTTTCCTTTTGCTGTAGAACATTTAGAAGAACAGAAAAGTCTTGAGATAGTGATACACGTATAATGTAAAAATAATGTAAAGATACTATTTAAAGATGTAAATATTTTTACTTTAACATCTTTATTTGCATAAAGTATATACTGGCATTCCTAGCATTTTTATATCTGCTGATGCAAGTATGTACAACTCTCACCAAAACAATATCTTTTATATATACAGTTAGCAAACCCATTATTTGAGATTGGATCCTTAAGCAGGCAAAATAATACTATATAGGCAGAAGAGAGAGATATCAGTAGGGTTGGGGGAACCCTGAGATTTGCAGAAATAGAGGAGGAGAGGATGACGCAACCTAATAAGGACACAGCATGCTGACTGACTTTTGAGGTGAAGGAATGGAAAACAGTTGGGAAAGGAAAGAGAATAGAGTATCCTCATTCTTTCTGGCTAGAACCACAAGTTCTAGCGCTGCTATGTGCTATTGCAGTTTCCATTCTAAATTCCACATGGACAAGTTTACTGTCATCTAGCAGCTCTTTCACCACAACATATCACCTCAATTCTGGCTGCCTTACACTAGTCTGTTTCCATGACAGCTTCAAGGTGATAGTTTTAACCTATAAAGCTCTAAATGGTTTGGGACCTCACTACCCGGCAAAATGCCTACTTCCAACAAGATCTGCCCATCCTACAAGAACATTCCAAGCAGGCCAGCTGAAGATGCTAACCCTGAGAGAGGTCCGGAGGGAGAGGACAAGAAACTGGGCCTTCTTGGCGGTTGCTCCTCGGCTGTGGAATGAATTCCCCCCCTGCAATTTGTTTGTTCCCTTCACTGGCGATTTTTAAAAAGTTATTTTAAAAATTGTTATTTAGGCAGGCATTCAAAAAGTCATCCTTGCAAACTGAGTCCAACTAGCCTATCTGACCAGTCCACCATCTTAAATGTTTTAAATGTTTAGAATGTTTTTACATTTCTTATTTAGATGTATTTTTATGCTTTGAGTTCCACTTATTCATATTTTATTCTTTCTATTCTTTGTTATATTAAATTGTATTTGATTGGTTTATTTATATGTTGTAAACCGCCCAGAGTGGCCTCGGCCAGATGGGCGGTATAAAAATTAAATAAATAAAATGAAATGAAATAAATTGTACTGGGGAAAGAGGAGACACAGGGCCATCAGGAGCCCTTGTGAAAAGGCAACTCTATTAGGCTTTGCCTTTCCCATATTGTCATCCTATTAGGCTGAGAAGTCTAATACTAAGCCCTGTTTTTTTTGTATTTTCTTTCCCCTCTCCATCCTCCTTTATGTCATGTCTGTTCAGACTGTAAACCTAAAAGCAGGGACTGCTGTCCTTCTCTTTACTGATATGCAAACAGCTCTGAAAGACCTTCCAGCTCTGAATAATATATAATTTCCTTTAAAGTAACATTTTACAGGTCGTAAGAAAGATTATATTTTGAAATGATGAGAAGCCAGAAATTATTTCAGCACCTGCATCCGCCCACGGGATCCCAGGAAAAGAGGTTGGATTCTGCCTCTGCTTTTCTTCTTCCAATGTAATAAAAACAGATGTGTTGTTTTTGCCTGAGAAATGCTAGGTATGTTGCTGAGGCAATTGAGCCTCTCTCTCATATCCTGGCCTTAATGGACAAAGGTTTAAGGTTCCACTCAGTAAGAACCTCAATGTATGAAAGGTGAGGGCTAGCTGTCCTGGGGAAGGAGCCACTTTCCCCCTGACTTTCTGCCAGCCGAGATGCCTAAGAGGGCAACGCGGCTCATTCTGGCTGCCTGTTGCTAGGCAGCCACAGCATTTTGCAGCGGCAGGAACAAGCACATGCCAGCCAGCCATTGCTAAGCAGCCAAAGCTGGTGGGGAGCCCAAAAATAAACACAAGATTGCCAGTCTGAGAGAAAGAACAAAATAGAAGGAACAAAAATAAGCTGTGTGACAGTGTGTCATTATATAACTTGTCCTTCTTCAGCAATCAATGAATACTTCAATTGTTTGACATCTTTATACCAATCCTCCAGCAGTGTTGTTTCCTTTCCCCCTGCACACACACTTTATCTTCTTAGAGCTCTCTCTTTCTCTGTCATTTCATTTTTTTAAAATTACATATACAATTATCTGTCTAGACCCTGTTGTGTTCTCCTCCCTTGCCCCCCCCCCATCACTCCTTGAACATATTGTGTAGAAGAATGTTCCATCTGTTTGGAGCTGATATGCTGAAAAATGCATGGGGTTGAGTAACAGCTTTTCCTAACCTGTTCTCTGCCAGTCATGTTGGATACAAACACCACCATCCCCAGCCAGCATGGCTGTAAACAAATATTGACAGTCAGTGCAGTCCTTTGCAATCCATGGCTATGTTGTCTGGGGATGATGAGATTTGGAGTCCAACACAACTGGAAAGCACCAGGTTCAGGTGACATCAGAGAATAATGTGTATGGGTGGTGAATCAGACAGGAAGGAAAACACAAGTGCAGGAGGGTATGTTGACATTTATCAAATGGAAATCCAAATTTTGTTTTGTTTTGAAACGGCAATTTCTATTGCTTCTACTTGGAATTCATGGTTTGAATTCAACATGTCAGCTGAAGGAAAAGCAACAAAGATTAGAATGTGCACACTAGCACATGAATGTTCTCTTTCCTATGCTATTACAACTGAAGCTGTTCTATGGGCATTATTTAGGCATTGTCATCGGTCACTGGGGTTGTGGCAATTGACACTGCCTCCTAATCATTAGCTCCCTTTTGATGAAACTTTAATAGCTGTCCTTAACTATTAATCAGTTTTCTGCCCCATGATGGAATGGGTTTAGTAGCAATACTAATAACGTCATCTAAGAATACGGTAAGCATGTACTAAGGGTCCATAAACAGCTAGGCTCAGTCCTGCTAATAGAGATTGTTCTCAATGACTGCAGATCCTGTCTAGGTATGACTACACAGTGATTACTTTTAGACCAGTCACAAACACATTATTGAATATTATGCACCTAAAGAAGCAATGGAGAACATATGAAAAATATCTGAAACTATCTTATTAGGAGACAAAGGTCATTATATGTTACTAGCCAAATAAAAAATAAAAAAATAAAAAACGGGGGGGGGGGGCTAACTGTTGTAAAGGAATTAAGCTTTTATAACTTTATTTCCTGTATGCTTTGCTATATAATAAGGATTCATTTCTTTATCTCACAGATGAATTCAGCTTGATTTCAACACAAATGAATCTCATCTTGGCTAGTAATTTCCACTCATAGCACAGTGTAAATGTGAGGGCTGTGTCTTAATTACCACAAAAGGATTCCTGGTACTTAAAAGAATGTATGACTCCTTAGGGAAAATGTAATGGCAGGATACTTCGATTCAATCCTCAAACTACACGCAAAGATCAATGCTTTTCTATGAGGAATATACACTTGGACTGACCAAGGACATTTTGGTACCCTGGTCTCTAAATTCTAACAGTAACCCACCCACCCCTGTTTAAACATCTGCTTATTTGGGATTGGTTTGCTTCTCTTCTCCTTTTATAGATCAGCACAAATCCAGCTGTTCCCCCCCCCCCCCCAGGAGTTGAACAGCAACATGACTATTCCTCCCCTCCATTTACACACTGGTGGATTAGGGTTAGTGTGCCAAGGATAAATGGGATTAGATCAGACTTTGCTGATCATGCAGAAGTGCCATTATACTGTGAAAATTCTACATTCTGCATCATTCTACATTCCTGGATACAGTAGACAGAATGCATGAAACACTTCTAGTAAAATTTGATGGGGAAGTTAACAGACTCGAATTGAGATTCTCCCAATTTCCTGTCCTTGTCCCTGGAAACCATCAGCTTTCTAGTTCAGCTTTCCCTACCCTGATGCCCACCAGATGTGCTATACCACAAATCCTACAATCCTATGGTCAATGCTTTTGAGATTCACTGGAAAGAATCATACAACTTGAGGATTTAGAGAGAATGTAATTAGCCACTTTGGGACCCAAGGTAAGTGGCATCACTTCCCATCCACCCAGCCTTGAGGCATGGGGGTGACCCTGCAATGAAAAATGAGGAGGAGGAAAATGTGGGGTCATCCAGAAAAGAATAGAAAGTTTACATTTTCCAGAAAAGAAAAGGGAATAGTGCCAGGAAGTATTGCCACTTGTTTTCCTCACACTCACCAACAGATTTACTTCTGGACTGTGGTGTTCCCTAAATTTGGATGTCCTGGGCAAAGCCCAGTTGCTTCACCCTAATTGCTGCCCTGTATTTAGGTCAGACATTTCTTAAACTACAATACCCACCCAGTGCAAAATAAATAAATTAAATCAATCAATCAACAAGGTCAATTTGGTACTGAAGAATAATTTATGGCTGGACTGTGCTAGAAGAGAAAACGACAGAATACTACTTGCCACTTTAGCTCCCAGGGGAAACCACTTAAATATATTATAAATTACCTAAATCCTACAATAGACAATTACATTTCCCTGTCACAGCAGGTCTTAGGTGGCAGACCTATGCTTTATTATACGCAATTCCACCACGAGCCTTGGGCAACTACTAATTAGCAGCAACGGGCCACACAACAAGGACAGAAACACAGGATGTGACCCATATCTATTCCTGACAACATTATTACAGAACCTCATAATGTCACCCACAAAGTGAGGTGTTTATTTATTTGCTGACTTCTGGTATGAGTTAATCTATAAGTCATGCCCTTCTGCATTCTACAGAGGGCAAACAGGCCAAACTCTCAGGGAATTTGTGTTATCAGTAATAGTTTTGCAAATGTAAAACTGAAACAAAATATTACTAACACAGGTATTATGATGCCTTTAAAACTAGAGAAATGTTTCTTACAGCATCTCAGTGTTTGAACAATTTAGGAAAATAATAATCACGTTAGATAAGGAAAATCTATGTAAAATATTTGATGAATATTTAACTGTAGTGATTTAGTTCCCATACACTGACATTATTAAATACTGCTGAGCCATATTAAATCCCTAATGAGATCTTCTAGGTTTTACAGGGAGAAAGAGAATATAAAATGTTCATTTTCTAATTGCACTTACAGCTCAAAGACACTTGGTGGCACTTTTGAGCTTAACATATACAGTATAAAATAATTCAGAGGAGTACATGATTCTGAACAATAAGGTGTCTTGTGTCATATATCAGTGACTTAATAAGTTTAATTTGTCAAGTTTTCACGAACGTGAGGCCACTGCAAGGGACACAAAGCGCAAAAAGTACACTAAAGAAAAATGGTTAGTTGTTGAGATGTCATAAGTTTATTTTTTTGGCCTCCACAAACTAATATGGCTACTGGAAATTTCTACTTGTTGCAGTAAAAACAAGAAGCAGTCCTACGACACTTTCCAAATTAATAATTTGAAATTATTATAGCATGAACATTGTGGATTATAGCCCACTTCACTCAATTTATTACATTATCCAGAATTTCATATATATATATATATACAGTATGCATGGTTGAGGATGGGGTTGTAGACAGGGAAATCAGATGGAAATTACTGACAGTGTTGACATTTACATTATTAATCATATTGACTATTTATAAAACCATTGCTGTATATAATTCTTTTCTTTTTTTGTGCAGACTTACTATTCTGGAAGCCCAGTGGTCACAGTACCATTGTACACGGTGGAGTTAACAAGAGTAAACTGAAGAATATAGAGGCAGCTGTGTTGGTTGGTAAGCTGAATCCAAAGACCAAACTCCAAGTTAGAGAGATACCTTTCACAGAGCAACCAAAAATAGGGGGGGGGGGGAAGTGTGCAAGTTTTTAGGGTCACAAGATCTGTTGATCAGATGGAGAAGTGGAAAGGCAAAACAAAGCGAAAGAAAAAAAGAAAGAAAGAAAGAAAGAAAAAGAAAGAAAGAAAGAAAGAAAAAAAGACTAAGGCTGCAGCTAGACAATATCACAGACCGGATTGGGCTAAACAGGGTCACTTGAAAGTGTGGTCTGAGATTTAGAATGATACCACACACAAGGATTGGGTGGTTCTCTGACAGGATTGACCCTATTTAGCCCCTTCTTGGGAAAGCTGGATTTTTCCTCATTTATTGGTAAGTGATGCATAATTTCACTGGCTTGTCACTGAAGTGAAACAAATCTGGATTGTAAGAAAAAAGGAGAGGAAGGAAAAAAAAGAGATCCCTCTTTGCCTCCTCTTCTGTCTCCCCCTCCACAAAGAGCAGGGAAAACTGGGTGTTTTGTTTTGTTTTTTTTCATTTACTGGTAAGTGATGTATCACTTCACTGGCTTGCCACTGAAATTAAACTGTACTGGATTGTAAGGAAAAAGGGCGGCAGAGGCGGGGGGGGGGGGTAGAGATTGCCTTCTGCATCTTCTCCTGTCACCCTCACTGTGCATAGCAGGAAAAAGCTGGCTTTTTTTTTTCATTTATTGGTAAGTGCCATATCACTTCATTCACTTGCCACCCAAGTGACACAGCAATGCATTGTTGGGGAAAACACTCCATTTTTTGTTCAGTACTGGCGATCACACATGACAGAAACCAAACTAAAACAGAATGATCCTACCCACACTAAAAATAGAAACAAAATAGTCACCCATGCCAGTGATCCAAAAAGGTGCAGATAGCCATCTAAAGGAGTCAGTCTGGTTCGCAGTTACTAGTATGTCATGGAAAACAGATGGAACCTGACCATCCCAAAAGTTGTCCAGAATGAAAGATAAAGTATCATCTGATTGCACCCTAAACTTTAAAAAAGTTTATGTCCCCATTTTGTTCTAGTTGTGATAGACAGAGGAGAAACAGCAGATGTTAAAATGCAGCTCTTTTAGAAGGTGATGATGAAATTGAGAAGGAAGCAGCTACTGTCCTGGGTAAGAACAAAGTCTGTCCTTGGTACAGACAGAACCATCTTGGTAATCCTAATTAGAGTAGTACTAATAAATCAGTCGCATTTATGCAAGTATTGACATTCAACAACTGATTCAGTGGGTCAACCTTACTCGACACAAGAAGATTGGCTCGTGTGCAGTATAACACACAACATGCAAGGGAAGCTCACAAATGTATAAATGCAATCCTGCCTGAAGAGGTGCTCTTGGGAGCTGGAAAGAGAAATTCTAAGAAACTGGGAATAGACATCTGGTCTGACAGGGCCTTTGGGGCAGCGGGATGGTGGAGAGTGTTCAATTTATGAAAATCACCCCTGTCTTGTGACACCTTAAAGGCTGATATTTTATTTGACATACTGCTTCATGGGCTACATACATCAGGTGCATGGAGTGTTCTTTCACTTATAGATTATTATACACATGTTTGGATGGGTGTTGAGTAGGTGTCAAATTATAATGGATCAGATTTGGATTAGAGGAAACTGATGAACCACAGTGACCATAATTTTAACAGTGGCTATTAGCAAACAGTGGTTGGAATATTCTTCCAACTAAGAAATGCAATATTCTTGCACTGATGAGCTGACAACATGTGCAATAAGATAAAAGGACTTTGTTTGTTCAAGCCACAGGAGATATTAATTACAGCTCTTTGATTGCTCAGTTGTTTTAAATCTACCTCTAAAGTGCCTGAGGTTGGAGGCAGAGTAGCCTGGGAGACTGATGCGTCTTCCCACATATTTTTTTAATGTTGCATTTTCTGATGTCAGCCTGGTGTCAGTATTTTCATATGCAGAATAATCAACCAAAGGAGAACTCCATGTATTGATGAAATGGGCAGAACTCCACAAAAGTTTATGCCAAATAAAATGTACTTTTCTTTAATTTGTCACAAATCTCTTATTTACTTTATTACAGTTAATTAATCATAACAATAATATAGTGCCGTCTTTGTACATGACACTTTACAAAGAGTGGGTTTGATTGGTTTCAAATGGTTCAATGCCTTCTCCTTAAGGCATGTTATCCTTCCTACCTTAAGGAGGTTTCCAAAAGGTGGAACACACATTAAAATGTAATATATAAACATGTACAAAATATAGAACACCATCCAGCAACAGTCCAGCCATTGCAGGACTAGGCCAAATTAAAAAGATGAGCTTTACAAGCCCTCCTAAAATCCAGGAAAGAACAAGGAGAAGTCGGCATCCCTTTGTTGGAGAGAGTGAAGACCAGCTACACTAGGATTCTCTCCGGAGGCTCTGCTCTGAGCATCCTTGTCTATCCTGTAGTAGGAGGGGGTAAGAGGGCACAAACCTTTGTGGTTGTGACACCTCAGTTTTGGAACACTTTCATCAGGGGAGCTGTCTGGCACCAGAACTCTCTCTTATTTCTTTTCAGTGCCAGACAAATGTAAAAAAAAATTTTTTTTTTAGAAAATTCTCAGAACTTTTAAGATACTTTTTATGTCTGTACTCTTGTTCTGGTCTGTTTTATTGTTCTACTGTTTGATACATGTTGGTACAATATGGACTTGGTTAACTGACTTAACCTGATTGTTAGCCAACCAGCTGGAAATTCCAGTACTGAAGAGTGGGGTCTATTTTTTATTTATTTTTTTACAAAAAGAATAAATTAAGCTTGTTTTCAGCCATGGCGGCCTTTACCTATCAGGAAAATGAAGCAAGGATTGGATGACCTAGATTGGGACAGGAGATGTATTATTTGAATAATCTGGGGCATGGGGGATCTTAGAAGATTATCAGTAGGCTCTTGAAATGAATCTAGATGCAGTTGTCAGTGTTGATGCAATAGAGGGTGTATAAAACCTTTCCCGGCATTTCTTTGCTCTCTGAAAGTGGTGTCCCAGTTTCTTTTAGCAGAAGAGGATTGGGCAACGTGTGGGGTATAACTCCAAGTGCAACTCCCATCATTGGCTCTGCTAGATAGGCTGATAGGAGTTGTGATCCAACATCATTGTAGAAGATCACCCATTGTCACCTCTACAGTACTGAAATCAAGATTTTTTTTTGGATGGAAGTGGCAGGTGAAAATACAGGAGATCTGTTATATTGTATTCTGTAAAATATCATGCACACAGCAATGATGATGATCATGCAACTCCTGCTAAAACTCGCCCATTAATAATAATAAGAAGAATAGAAGTAATGGTAAACATTTGAGTTGATTTTGACTTTAAAATGGCAATAATTCACAGACAAAATGGTGTATTTTTCACCTGTGCTGAAAGAGGATCGATTTTTATAACTTACACACTTGGACGTATCCAGAGTTCAAAGGAGAGAAAGAGAGTTCTTATGTCTTTGGAGGAAAAAACCTGAAAAGGGTTGCCATGGTAGGTGGAATGCCAGAGGGAGGAAATAAAAGACTGTGGACTACATTTCCCAGAATGCTCCTTAAGAGGCGGGTCTAGAATTGAGTTGCGAGCTCTTAGAAGATATTAACAGGAGGCAAGCCCGAACCGTGGGCAAAGGTTAGTGGAGCCTGTCACTTCGAGGTAGGAACGGGGGTTGTGCGTGTTTTTTTGTTAAAATACAGCTCGTTATTTCCCTTTTATTATTGGGAAGTAAGGGGGAAGCTCAGTTACTTTTCAGTGCTGCCAGCAGATTGGCCTGCTTGCGGGGGTGGGGTGACATTTTATTATAGGAGGTAGGAGAAAAGAATATTTTTTTTGTTTGTGTTTTTAGCTGTCATGTTCTGCCTATAATTGAAGGGATCGGTTGGATATGTGTGGGTGTCTCTTCCCTTTCTATCTCTGGAACAGTGTATAATATTAGGTGAATAGCAATAATGGGTGGTGTGTTTTGAGCCTCGGATATTATTGATGCAGGATTAGAAATGGCTTTGGAGAGCTACTTGAAAGCTTTGTGTATACGAGTGGGATGAGTGATTGTAGATGAAATTGCCTGGAAGAAGTTTTCAGGTATAATTTTGGTGAGGATAAAAGAATAATGCTTGTTTATGCAGAAAGGTTTGCTACAGAGCAACATGCATGTCCCCGTAATAGCAAGTGTAATTATTAACGAGGCAGCCTGGAGGGCCAAAGAGCGTTGCAATGTTGTGTAAACACTTTCTGAATAAATCGGGGCTTGGGGAGCCAACGGTGGAGGGTGTTCAGACCTGGCGAATAGGACATTTGAGGGTCTGGAAAAGTGGAGGACAAAAGAGGACAGGCGTGCAAGCACGATCAATAGTAGTGCATAGGAGTTGTGCTCCGCAGAAAGGATTGCCAACAAAATGTTAACATCGTTAAAATGCTGCTGATCTCCGTCCTCCCAAATTCCCCTTTTTTCAGTGGATGTTGTGAATGACATTTCTGATCTATAATGAAGTGAGCCCAGCATCTAGAGGGGAGTGGCTGTGAACTTGTATTTAACACGTTATCACTGATCCTGGGAGTAACATATTAAATTAATAGGTCCTCCTTCTAAATAAACACGTGCTATATAGGTGGGATCGCTGATTCCCGAAGTAAAGCTGAGAGCAAGGCTCACTGGGGTTAACTTCCAAGCAAGCAAAGTCTAAGCTGTGCAGTTTTAATATGTTTCGCAAGTTATTTATCTACTGAGAGCTGAACCTAAAAAACAGAGAAAGATGGGTAGTAAAAGAGAAAAAGTGGGTGAAGCCTTTGAGACATACACCCTACTCACAATTCTTTACTATAACTACCTTTAAATACTTTATGTAACTGAAATAGTCCCATATTCTTTCCTGAGTACCTCTCCTTGCTGTGTTGTCTCCTTTGCTTCTGTCTTCTATTGTAAGCCCTTTGGGGCAAGGATCTGTCCTTGTAATCTCTTGTCAAGTGCCACATACATGGTGATGCCACCAGTATTAATACATAGACCAATTCCGGAGACGGAGGGGTGGGACCAAGGGGCTGAGTGAAAAAATTTAGGGTCTCTTTTGAGATTGCAATGTAATATTTAAATATGTATGAAAATCTGCCCCAAGGAATTCAACGGGGCTTGCACCTAGATGTACACAATGGCAGGAATCCTTACTAGCCCCTACAATGTGGGATTTATATATCTGTCAACGATGCACTGGATTCCCCTGTAACTTAATACATGTAGTCCCACTATCACTACTATTTCGGCGTCAGGAGTTCAGATAGAAAGGTTGAAACAGGGACTGAGTCAGGATCCTGGCCAAAGGGAGCAAAGACCATGTATTCTGGAGAACTGTGAGGGTGTCAGGTTTGTTGTGAGTGATGAGGCGAGGCCGAAGCACGCCACCGCCTTCACACGACCATTTGACTCGGGAAACAACGGAAAGGGAGTCCGAGCTACCGAGGGATCGGCGGAGTTTTGGCAGAAGAAGAGGAGCGAGAATAGGGCTCTGGAGGCTAAGCTTCTCGCTCTCGTTTCTCTTTCCCTCCGGCTGGAAAGGGCGGAGACGGCCGCGGCCTTCCCGTTTCTTCCCTCGGGCAGCCCGACCTCGGTATGTCTTGGGTTCACTTGGCTGCAGGGTCGTCCTCCCCAGGGAGGGAAGGGGCCGGTGGCGGCAGCGGCTAGGAGGGCGACGACGACGACGACGCGACTCCCCGGCGATTTACTTCAGGCCCAGCGGAGAGGCGGAGGCACGACATGGCGGAGACGGAGAACAGCGACGACGGCTCGGTCTATGCGACCCGCTTTGAGGCGGCCGTGAAGGTGATTCAGAGTCTGCCGAAAAACGGTAAGAGGGGCGGCAGAAGGGGGGGGGGAGAGAGAGAGAGAAAGAGTGGGCAGACAACGCGAGGACCCTCCCCAGAGAATATAGGAGCCCCATTCCTCAAAAGGGGAGAAACAGCCCTGCTTTTGGGAGTGCCTGTTTCCAGGGAGGTGTGTGTCAATGGGGGGCGGGGGGGGTGCAAATATAGTCGGTGCTGAAATGGGTTCTCCCTAGTATGTCACCACTGCCCTATGCAGACATGTAGGAGCTATATGGCAAGTCTGCATTCTAGGTCTTTTGGGGGTTCAAATGTATAGTGTTCCCCTGAGAGCTTTTCTGCTGCCAACCCAGCCCCTGTGGCTACTCTGAAAGAAGGTGAAGCCACAGCCTGATTGCAAGTTTGCTCAAGGTTGCTATCCAGTCTTTTTTTTACAAAAAAAAGTGAACAATGCTCTAGGTACAGCATGAGTTAGAAGAACATTTGTTCACTGCAAGAACATTTTTAAAAAATATATGGCTTTGGACCTGCCGGTCCTTTTTGGATCAGGTAAATTATTCCTAACTTTTTTTTAAAATATCCTTCTTTTTAAGCAGTTGCCTCTAAGATTTCATTAAAAAGAAAACAGTATAAAACATAGGTTTTATAACTGGATGATATAATGATATAATACACGGAAAAAAACACAAAATGCTAAAACTCCTGGGTGAATAAAAAGGCCATTGATCTTGCACTGGAAAGAAATTAGAGTTGGATAGAGCAAAAATTATTAGGAAACAAATTTCACAATTTCAGTACTGTAATTAGGAGGGCCTGGTCATTGGTCACTGCCTGCATCACTTCTATCAGTCTGAGGACTTAATCTTAGAGCTGCAGAGCTGGAAGAGACCCTTTAGAGTAGACCATCCAGTCAAGTCCCTATCTAAAAGGCACATTGGGGAATCGAACTCCCAACCTCTGGCTCTGCACCCAGATATCTAAATCACTAAATTATAATAGGAAAAGGGCCCTTGGTTGTCATAACTGGACAACTTTGTAGGAGGCCAAGCAGCCCTTACAGTGGAGTGCTGTACTTGTCTACTCTGAAGTAACAGAAAGTTGTGTGGCATGTTAAAACATTCACCTGATGAAGCAGACTACAGTCCATGAGAACTTACATTAAATAAAGCTTATTAGTCTTCAAGGTGCCTAAAGGCTCTGTGGTTTTTGTTGCGAGACTAACATGACTGTTCTCTGAATACTCTCAAGCAGCAAGACACACTGGGTTCAGTGGGAATTACTTCCAGATAAGTGTGCATTAAATTTCATCCGTTATGTCACAAACTGTAAAGAGGCATTTGTCACGTAAAAGGCAAATGGTACCATCTTAACTCAAAGATGAATTGGTTGTAGGTGGTTAACATTAGGCATAAACTTATTCTGTTAACAGAACCATATTTTACCAGCTGGCTGATTGACCTGCAGAAGGGCTCTGCTGACTAAGTTATACCTCATAAGGACTAAAATAAAATAAAATAAGGGAGGCTAAGAAGGGGTAGAATGAGGGAGAAATTGAGTTGTTATTCCAGAGCCAAATGTCCAGGGGCAAACCACAAGGTTAGGCCAGTGAGACATTAGTTCTAAGTGATTTTCAGTATTCTTAGACATTATGGGATTTGTATTTGTGGAAAGTTTCGCCTGATCTAGTGTTGGCTCAGCTGGCTGTTGGTTAGAACCAGCTGAGCCAACACTAGTTGGTTAGAACTGGGCTTTAATAGATTTATCGTGATATGTGATTTTGTAGATTCCACTTCATCTGCATGGTGTGTGATCCTGAGAGCTTCAAGAGGTGACCTAATTCTATCTTAAAACTGTCTTAATTGTGTATACATACAATTTTTAGAGTAATCTGTCTCCCTGTTTCTACTGCAAGAGACTAAAATGGCTGTCACTCAGGAAATCTCGAAATCTGCAGTCTGTTAGTTTGTTATGGTTTGCCCTGTGTTACCACATATAAGAACCCTTGGGAGAAAAGGACATACAGTGTTTGCATGTACTTCTGATGCTGTACTGGCTGATGCGTTACAAATCGTGAACATTTTTACAACAAAAGCTGCTGAACTTGAACTGAGCGAAGGCTGGAAAATTCTATGTAGTTACCATAGGTACACTTAGGGTTGAAAACATGTGTGTCTGAACCGTTTGGGCTCATTGAGATGAACTTTGTTTGCCTATATCAGTGATGGCGAACCTATGGCACGCGTTCCACAGTTGGCACGCAGAGCCCTCTCTGTGGGCACACGAGCCATAAATCGCCATCGAGAAATACTTGCCTGTCCTCCAATCCTGGATTTTGGCATTCCCCTCTGCTGGTGCAGTGGTCCAGTGGAGGGGTGCAATGGCGACCATTACCGGTCTAGCCCAATGGGGGATTAGAGGACCGGTAAGTATTTCTTTGTTGATACCACCCATAGGAAAAACACAAGCATTTAACCCTTGCAGTGCAAGGGCAGTTGTTTTTTTCTAAATGAAAACCTCAGTATTCAGTTTTAATTGCAGTGTTGGCACTTTGAAACAAATAAATTGGTTTTGTGTTGCAGTTTGGGCACTCGGGCTCAAAATGGTTCGCCATCACTGGCCTATATGCTGTGTGCCCAATTCTGTATGGATAAAACCAATATTTTTTCACTGTCAGGATAACACAAGCCTCAGATGGGTGCTAAGTAACAAAAAGTGACAAACCCTGGTTTTGTGAGGAGGTGTTCGTTTTTGCTTTACCTTGGGGTAGGGCTCACACAGCAAGAACATTTTGTGTTAGAAGCTTTCATTGTTAGCACTGATTCACTCCAAAATAAAACTTCCCTCAAAATCCAGCAAAGAAAATCATTTTTCAAGGGTTTCAGATATTTTCTCAGGAGTTGATGTGAAAAATGATTTGTAGAAGAGACCAAGATTGGAATAAACTTTAACTGAAAAGGGCTCAGATCAGAAACATACAATATATGTACTAATCCACCAAAAGTTAAAAAAAAATTCTGGTAGAATTATTTTAAAAATCTTTCTCCAAGCTTTGTGAATTAATTTGTATTTATTCCTTTGAAAGATGATTTTTTTAAAAAGGGAATTGGAGTTTTAGGGATGACTGTGGAGAGAAACCCTGGTAAAATCAGTTCTCATTTGGTACCCAATAACACCTGCTGTTACCAAGTAAGGAGATAAAAATGCTTTTTCTGTATGAGCCCTTTGAAAAGAATTGTGTTTGTCTTTCCTCTGCTAAAAAAAAAGGAAGAAGCACGTAGTGGTGGTGTTATCCCTAGCTAAGTAAACAAACAGGGTCCTTCCCCTTGGATGTATTAAGATCCCACTTGATTTTGCATTAAATGTTGGCTTAAGGGTATAAACAATAATGGTTTTAAATACTGTTTTGTTTTTCCAATCTACCTCTCTGTGAAATTGCTGAAGTGATGTAGAAATGTATATAATTTGAAATGACAAACTTCTAATTTGTAAATTTGAAAAAAAGTTATAAATAATAGTTGAAGCCATGTAGCCCTTTCTTTTCTTCCCCAGTCTAAGATGGGTTATTAGTAGTTATAAAATAGGAAGTGCTTTCCTTTACAACAGCACAGATCTGACTCTAATGATGGGGATTATACATTTTAGAGACTGTTACCTACTTGTGATTGCACTATTCTTATATTCTAACATATATACTGTATATGTAAGAATGTGTTTTGAGATCATGTAAGGGTTCTTCCTTAAATACAGCTGAAGGTTGTATTGGTCCACACAGGCTGCTCCTAGCAGGAAATGAAATGTTGATATGTATCTATAATGAGAGCCTTTAGTGTGATGAACATCCCACCATGTGCAGTGCAATAATATTGGGAAATGGAATAGTTTTCAAGGTCTGTATTTTTAAATTTTATTTTCATCTCTTCTTCATGACTTCAGAATCTTTTCAATTTATGCATCAAACTGGGAAATGGTCCAGTGATACAGATACAGTATGTAGAAGCCTTTTCAGCTCTCGCTCTCTCCCACCTCTATATACACAGGCATACACGCATATGACTAATCTGAGATTAGTTGAGGTAAGACACACCACAAAACTAAAGTGGTTGAACAGGCAATGAAGAAATCAGCTCTTGACACTAGTTTCAGTAGGGCAGGTTGTACTGTACTGAGCTGGCTTTGAGAGTGGGTTGTTCAACAGATATTATTACTTGAAGCAACTAGACTGAAATATCCTAAGCTGCCAAATGGGGTAAAAGAGTTTTGTATTAAAATGCCTCGTAGCTCTTTCCCTAATAATGGTTCTCAATTTCTTTGGCTGTTTCTTTAGCACTTCAGTGTGGTTTCAACATAGGACTTACATTTGCTGTACCATCATGATGACAGTAGTTTTGTCAAATTCCGACATGAAACTGAGCCATTAAAAAACTTTAAAAAATATAACAATAGTATCAGGAGTATCATCAATCACATGTTCTTTCTGTTTTGCACACATTGATTTCACCCATAGCAAAAATTACAAACTGCAATGACATGGTTAATTGTGAAAGTTAAAAGTAGACATGTTTCTTTGTATTTGCACAAGAGCACTTTGGTCTCTAGATCCTCTCATATCATAAAGTGAAGGTAAATAGAAACAGGAGGTACAGTCAACTGGGTTTTCTCTTTCCACTTGAAACTGGTGTACGAGCTAAAGGAAACTCTTAACTATCGTTCTTCTCATGTGTACTGTTGTTGCTCTCAGGACCCAGGAACTTCATGCCATGCAATCAGTATTCTGTTTTGAGTTTATACAAAATAACATGTTTAAAAGTAACAATCGCTTATAGTATTTCTTACTTTGAAAATTTCTTCTGTAGGTTCGTTCCAGCCATCAAATGAAATGATGCTCAAGTTCTATAGCTTTTATAAGCAAGCAACTCAAGGACCTTGTAATAGTCCGAGACCTGGATTTTGGGATCCCATTGGTAGATATAAATGGTAAATATCATGCACAGGAGAAAAAAATGTTTTAAATTATATTTAGACAAAACCTGCCCAAGAGAAGAGAAGTAGGACTATAAAAGTTTTTTGTGTAAAAGGGCCATCCTCAGTGATAGAAGAGCATACGTTTTGCATGCATAAGGTCCCAATCACTGACAAATTTTGGGAAGGTTCTGAAAAGATGGAGAGACACTGTTGGTCATAGCCGACAATACTGAGATAGATGGAACAATGGCTTGCTTCAGTACTACGCAGTTGTACATTTCTCTGGCTGCTACTTTTGGACAATGCCAAAGTAGTACAATCATATATATATGTCTCCTTTAATATAAATATATGGTAAAGGGTGTCCTCCGTTGGCTTTTTGTTTTTTTAATGAAGCCCTGAGGCCATTTCAGAAATCCGGTCCCCCAAATGGATCAGTTTTGTCATATAATAGCTAGACAGGTACAATACTTGTATCTTAGTGATTTGGACTTAAAATGTATCTAGTATATGCTATGGTATGTTAAATAGATATGAGATGGAAGCAGAGGTTAACTTTTATAAAAGGCCTTAATTGATAAAAGAAGAGTGGTTTACCAAAATATTTAGTGTATAGATAGTTTTTCATAAATTTGGAGGAGGAATGGTCGATGAGGAATGGGTAGGATTTTGATGTTGACTACAAATTAATTTGATATTCACTGCCAGAAAATTATTTGACAAGGATGATGGCAATGTAGAGACAGCACTGGCTCAATTTTTCTATAGACCTCATACAAATCCAGTATAAATACAATTGTTACATATGTGTGTACCATTTACTGGAAGCTGCAGATTTGGATCAGGGTTCTGCAAGCTGCTGATCCCTGTGAGGGAGTATTTCTCCTGCTAATTCATGCATGGTCTATCATCAAACAAGTTTTGCAAGTTTTTGAAGCATTACAGAAAACCTCTGAAGAGCCAGAAAAACTTGTAAAAATTGATTGACCAATTATCACAGTAAGACAAGAGTGTTTAATATAATATTTATAGAAATCCATCATATTTTAGGAAATTTTAAGAGATGTGATAGACATTGTGATTGGGTTCATTAAAGATTTGAAGCAGCTCCTCTCTTTTGGCAGGAAATGACGACTGAGCCTCCTTTGAAATATTAACAGATTTATTTGGTTTAACATTTGGTGATTCCACAACAACTTCTATGGGTTCAAAACAAGTGAGATCTGGCAACTGTCCAAAGTGTGAAGATGAGAACTCCGTCTGTAAATTGGCAAGGTTCATTGAGGGGCTGGCCCAGAACATTCCCGGTCGGTGGGTTTCCTCATTGGAGCACTCCGAACCGCGCAAATTGTCCCGCTACAAGGGTGTCTGGCCCAATCTCCCTCCGGTGGTGGTTGGCTGAAGGATTGGTCTGGTCGGATCACCTTCCTCAAGTGACCTGGTCCACTCAGAAAGACCACAACTGTCCATTCTAGCGCCTCTGTCAATGTTCCCTTTCCCTTTGACAAGTCGGGGTCAGGCAGTAATCCTCCTACCTTCAAATTAGGGAAATCTTCTAATAATCTGCACACTCTTTCATATCTGTGTTCACCTTTTTCTCTCTCTCCACTTTTCTCCTCTTTCCTTCTCTCTCCCCTGGGTATACTAAACTGTCTCCTCCCACTTTGATCTCCTATATCCTCTTCCCACATAGGCAAGATTAACTCCTCCTCCCCCTTTCTTTCTCCCTCTTCTACCAAACAGATTTCAATCTTCTCTTCTTTCCCCTTTGATTCCCTCTCTCTTCTTCCACACTCAATTCCTCACTTTCTATTATCTTCCTTCTCTCTCTCTCTCTCTCTCACTCTGACGTCTCTAGTCGAGGGGACGGCTCACTCTGTTCTTTTTCTTTTTGGTCTACCACTTCTTCACAGACATCTACACCTCAGTCAAGAACCAAGGGGTTGATAATTACTGTAGCTGGTTCCATCACTAACACAATCTCTTGGGTTTTTATTTTTAGAGTTTTTTCTGTAGTATCTTACAATCCCGTACGAGTTAAGAATCCCATACGAGTTAAGTAACTGAATCCTTGATTCAGGCAAAATTGGAACATTCCAGTGTTTGAAAAGGGGTGTACACAGCATAGAATAAAATGTGAGATACATAGTCGTGCTTGGGCCAGACTTATTGAAATCAATGGGACTTATCTAGTCATGATTCTGTCATTGTCAAATCAAAGATACATTGAGAATCAAGAGCTAATGTTACAGAAATCTACTCAGCTTTATAGTGTTTTGAAGATGTTTATTGTCTTCATCACAGGGATGCATGGAGTGCTTTAGGGGATATGCCCAAAGAGGAGGCCATGATTGCCTATGTTGAAGAAATGAAAAAGGTAAGAGTTACTTGATATGGAAAAGAAAACAAATATTCCATAGCTGTTTCAATTCTAGGCTCTGGAAACTTGAGCTTCTAGCTAAGCTTCAGAAGGGATTTCTGTCAATTATTTGATGGACTTTGCCCTGGGCAGCTTATCATAATATTCAGAGTTTTAGAGAACCTCTGTCATGAAAAGGAAAGGTCCAATTCTAGTGAAGTGCTTTAGGAAAGTTTATGGTACTGAGCAGCCTTGAAAGAGTTGCTAGAATTGGAGTTAATTCACAGCAAAATTAGAGATGTAGATTGAAATCCAATAGTAAGTGGCAATTAGAGTAGGCCCATTGAATCACTCAAGATTTGATGAGTCCATACCTATGTAAGTTCCACTGATTCAATGGGCCTGTAGTTGCAACTGGATTTTATCTGTGGAGAGGGATGAAACTCTGCAAGTTATTATTATTTTTAAGTGGAATCTTGCTTAGAAGGGGCTTAGCTCTCCCAGATTTAATATATTTTAAAAGAAATACATTATCAAAGTACCCAATTATTTGAAAGTGGAACACATTGGAAGTTAAACTTTGGACAACTATATAAAATATGTATAGCCTATTCAGTTCTGTGGGGTTATCGTACCGTCCAAAACTTCACACTGGATAGCCACCAAAAATGAAGCTGCATTTTGCTTATGAAATGCTAAACTAACGTAAGAGTCAGAGGTTCTCATTCACCTGAGATTTTAACTGATCTGTTAAGCATAAATACTTCTTATGAAGTAATATTACAGTGAACAAGAAACTAATTGTTAAGGATTTCATGCTATTCTTCAATTGAACTTTTTCATAGTATCTCTGAAATTTTGAAGAATGACCTGTATTTCATAAACTGTTATGTAAAGAAATGTGTATAGTTGGGCTGCAATTGAGTTCAGCAAGAGTGGTTTTCATTTATTCTGTTACATTATAGAATAGAATACTGTGGCAAATATGCAGTGATTTGCTAAGATCAACATTAGTTGGTTTTGGTAGGAACCAGGGGTGTGTGAAAGCCCCTCAACCCACTCTTTACCCAAATAAAGAGGATACAGAATGGAACCAACTTGCCTTGTACCCTTTAGGGCAGGGGTCCCCAACCCCCGGTCCGCAACCTGGCAGCGGTCCGCGGCCTAGGCAGGACCGGTCCGCGGACACAGATCTCTTGCCCCCCCCGTGAACGCAACACGCGCATGCGCGTGAGCACACTCTGCCCCCTGCAAGTGCAGCGCGCGCATGCATGCACACAAGCACGACATGCCCCCCGCAAGCGCGACATGCCCCCCTGAGACCACGGCAAGCCCCCCCGCACATGCGCGCGAGCACGACACGCCCCCCGCAAGCGCGACATGCCCCACGCGCGAGCGTGCCATCCCCCCCCCCCCCGGTCTGCGGTTGGTAAAAGGTTGGGGACCGCTGCTTTAGGGGACATTCCCACTCGCTCCCTAGGTCCATATCGTTATCTGTGTATCCGAGGACCTTAGTTTTAAAAAATCCATAAATTGGGAGAAATACAGAAGACCATGACTTCGGAAGAGCTACACAACATGGCAATTGTGTGATCTATCCACTCAAAGCCCATACAACAATCCTCTTTCCACAGTCATACACACACTCAATCCTGATAGTACAACAATTATAGAATAATTGAGTTGGAAAGGGCCTACAAGGCCATCAAATCCAACCCCAGTAAAGGTAGTAAACCAAGGTGAGTGAGAGAACAAATAAAAAGAACATTCTAGAACACAGAAGGCCTATCTGTACAGTATTGCAAGTATTTTTCTTTGCCATACAGCTCTGCAGAGTGGCTGCAATGGGATACATGTATGGCATGGTGACCTCAGTTTCAGCCCTCTTTAGTGACTGTCTGGAGAAGATCTTGGTCTGTCACTTGCCTTCACCTGTGACATCAGCCCTCAGTATACTATATTATTTTTTATTTCCCCTTCAGCTCAAATAATGGACCAGCCTCTTAATCTTAAAAATGCTAAATGAGATAGAATCTATTGTGGTGTTGCTTCACCTTGTGCATGAACAACAGTTCCTTGCTTCACCCTGAATCTTTCAGATACCCAAGACTGAGGCTGGCTTTGTACATTTGTCTGAAGATGGTGCACAGGCTTAGTAAGAATCCCCATCAACAGCTTTGTGACAGAAATCAGACAGACTGTACAGTCATCTTTAGGAAGGATTAAATTACTGAAGTCAACATTTTAGAATTAAAACTATTTACTGTTCAAAATGATAGCACAAATAGGAGTTTCTGTGATTTATATTATATTATATTTATTATATTATATTATACTGTATCAGCTGAAATCCTACAACTAGTGTAAGCCCTTTCGAATTAATGGAGTATATGGAGGAGATAACTCACCAGATCCCCACTGATTCAGTGGGTCTGCACTAGTACAACTTACTACACAAAGCAACAGGATTTCAACCATTCTGTATTAAATTACATAAAGATAAAATTTTGGCCATGAGCCAAAGAGTTTTGAAAGTATATGCTTGGGGCATTTTCTCTTAATGCTGATGTCGCTTTGCTGAGCTGCTTATGAAACTGAGAAAAGTTTCAGAGTTACTTAATGCCGTGGTACATGCAGGAGCTGTTCAGAGAAAAACAATTCCATGGGACTAATGCCAGCTTCTTGCCTGAGACCAAACAGCTTTTGGGATAAGTCTCTATTGTAGGCCTGTTACTGTTAGGTTCAGTGACATTATCAGTTTCTTTGCTATAAATGTGGTTGATGTGTATGCACACAAATAAGAAGTTGAGCTCAGAGAAGCTGAATAAGCAAAATATTCGCTTAAAGCAGGGTTTCTGAGTCAAATTTGCTTTTAAACATGCACACACATTCTGCTCATGTTTATTCGAAGGCATAAACCTAGTGCCTTAGTGTATTATGTAACTTATACTGTAGTTGATTTTGAGATGCTACTAAATCAGATGTCAAAGTACTAAATGTAAGGATGAAAAGCACCAATCAGGGTATGCTTTTGCTATGCTCCATGTCGTACAGTATCTCCATTTCTGCTGTATACAACATGCTTACTTTCAGGTAGTCAATAACATTCTGAAGTAACTAGGCTGTGTGCTGAAGCCTATAGTAGGAAATGTCATCTGCTCTTTTAAGCATGTAACTTAAATAGAGAAGTACTGGCCAGAAACATATTGGCTTAAGCAATCAGGCATTGGCAGGAGATTAATCAAACATGTTAATTAAACATTTCCCCCCTTCAATGGGCTCCCTTTCATGTGACTGGTTGTGTACGAGCTGCAAAATTAGATACATGACCAACAGCACAAAGAACAACCTCTGCATCTTCGAGGGCATGTGAGTGGCAATTTTGCCATGCTTTGAGGGTGCCCCATACTCTGACATTTGAAAAGTATGTTAAAAAAATTGGGCCATTTGAAGATGCAAGAGAGATTTTCAGTTTTTAAAAACTCATTTAATTAAATACATTTGTCCAGTTAACAAAAGTCCACTCTCACAGTTTTTAGAGTACATAACTACTGCATTAAGAAATGTAAAAGTAGAATAATAATTTTAAAGATTGATATGCACATTAGCTGTGTTCCATTGAGAATGTTGCCCTTGGGCTACCAGAAAATCAGGGAAATGGCCCTTGGCTCCACTGAGATCACCCACCGCTACATAAAGCAGAATCGGCTATACAGCTACCACCTGTGCTGATAATTTTAGACTGATAATAGTTAAGTTTCACTCCCATAATTCTTCCGTAGAAGAAGATTCTGTTGAAAGCAATATAATAAAAATGTTGGACATTCCCCAAATTATTACTGCCATGTTTTAATGGCTTGACTTTTAAATCAAAACTTGTGTGGATTCATTTGGGAGCATGTCTTTAGTGATGCTTGTGTGTGAGTAAAAATGGCTGCCATCAGGTATTGATAAGACAATTCTGTGCATGCCTGCTCAGGATCAGATTACAAAAGGTGCTGATCCCACAGTTAGCAGCTGATAGCACTTATGTACTTCGCCAACTGAAGTTATTTGGGGTTGTGGACTTTGAAAATCAGACTGGTAAATGTAGCCTATGTTTATTTCGCATTGAGCAGTCAGAAAACAGAACAAGCTAATATGAAAGATACAGGAGGGAAGAAAAGTTCATGCTATGACAAACAGATATTTTCCATGATCTAAGGAATCTTGCTTGCACCAGTGTGCTCACTTTATGTGCAGTTTGGTTCTCAGCAGTCAGTTCTGCTCAGTTCATTAGGATTGCCAGATAATTGTGACTTAAATATATCAATTGCAGTGAGGCTCTGAATATGCCATCCAGATCTAGTGAGAGGAAGAAAAAGAATATCATAGTAGCAATGATGTGAATTGCTCTTTTTAAAGGACAGTGTTTGAAAATATATAAACTGTTGGTAATGTTTTGTTTACCCAGCAAGCTGATGTAGCATTCAGATCCTTCATTTGTAATACATAAAAAGACAGTTTCTTAATATTTATGAAATTTCATCATATAACTATATGGAGTGTTTGTGTAATTAAATGTTACAATTAAGGCTTATTAAGAAAGGTGTACTCTTCTAGGAAGTACCAGAATGTGTCGTATATGACATGTCATTACCTGATATGTTGTTCGCAAACATTCTATATTGCTACAGATTCTTGAAACTGTGCCAATGACAGACAAAGTTGAAGAACTGCTACATGTATTAGGCCCATTCTATGAATTTGTAGAGGATAAAAAGAAGAAAGGATCTGGCATAATACCAGGTTGGGATATAAAGCTCCTAATTATCTACTGTCTTGTTAATTGCAGGCATTTACCCAATTGCATCTTTTTCCATTGCCATGACATGGTATAACATTCATGGTAATATATTACAATTGGCTTGCCTCAACTCATTTGTTTATTCTGAATGTTAAAATACACATGTTCATAACTAACCCTCTGAGAAGCAAGTGAAAATTGGGAAAAGTTGTTGATATGAATCATAGTGTAATCCAGATTCTACTACTTGATAATAGACAATGGCAGCTATTTAAGATTTCTTTGTGGAGACAACAATCATAACAAAGCATGTTGTGTACTGTTGTGCTCTTGAACTTCTATTTCCATTTGCTTTATTTCTTTATTCATATCAGAGCATTGCACAATTTAAAATTACCAATGTGTATGAAATATAGGTAAAATTAAAACAATTTAAGACTTTAAGATAATGAGACTACTTTTGACCAGAATGGGCTACTTCAGTAGCATTATCTCGGAATATACATGCTGTGCTTTATGTATTCAGACTGTTGCATTCTGTTCCTGTTCCTCAATGTCCCTTCTTTTACTATTACTACTTTGAGCATGCATTTTGGACATTGAAGATGATCTTCACCTCAGTATATCAGGACCTGCTCTTCCATAAATTTTGCTACGAATTGCAGCCTTCCCAGCCATGCTGGTTGGATCTGGTTATGGGGTAGTATCTTGTAAAATCTGGAAGACCACACATTTCCTTGTTGAAACTTTTAAATGTTGTCTATTTATTAAACTTGTGCCCCCAATTTCTACTAAACCGTCAAAATCTCATGTGTAGTACCATCTTCAGTGGCGGGGAACCTTTTTGGGGCCGAGTGCCCAAACTGGGGGGAAAAAACAAAACCAGCAGGCGGCGTGCCGCAGCGGCGGCAGAACCGGAAGTGGTAGTGGCGGAACTGGAAGTGGCGGCGGAAGGGGGAATCCCAGGCACGAAGGTGCCTCGAGACCCCACTCCGGATCCGCTGCCAGCGCCAGCTGCTCTGGATCCTGGCCCGCCGCCTGTCGAAGCGCCAGCACTGCAGCTACAGCCGCCTCCTGAGGTTTGGCTGCGGGGGGGGGGGGGAGGAGCGATCTAGCGACTTACGACTCGCGTGCCCGCAGGAAGGGCTCTGCGTGCCAGCTGTGGCACGCGTGCCATAGGTTCGCCATCGCTGATAGTTGTTTCATTTCTGTTTTGAGCCTCATTTTAGGGAGAACAGCAAGAAAATCTAAAATATTAGCTATAGAAAAGCTGTAGCACTGTTTTGATTTATAACCTAAATCTTTAAATCCTGTTTGGAAATAAACTTTTTTTTTAAGTTAAGTATGAATGAAGCTGTGAAACAAAATACTACCAAAATATCTTTCTAAAACAACAACTCTAAATTACTTCTCAGATTGCAAGTTAAATGTGAGGTTGTGTACCTTGTATGTATTTGTAACATGCATAATAATATTTGAGGAACACAGATATGTATATTTTACTTTGTGTACGCATGGGAGAGAGTCATTATTTGCTCTGGCCTCTTAGTGCAGGTTCCTATTGTGAAATAAAAACAACTGGATTATTATACAGGTAACCTGATATTAAATGGATTAAAGTATTTTTAAAGTATTGAAATAGGTTTCAGAAGCTAATGAGACTGCTGTTGTTATATGAATTGGAAAGCAGGAAGGAGAATGGACTCTTTTTTTCCCTTGGACACTGTTGTTTGAAACACTCCTTTAAAAAAACAACAGAGTGTTAAAGCTTAGTACTTCATGTCCGTGTGTGCTACTTGGACAAACAAAATGTAAGCCACTTCATGTCCTTCTTCAGTCCTCCTTTGGGTAGAGAATGAGTCTGAATATTTTAACTAGAAAACTGAACTAACCTTAAAAGACTGTTACATATTGGGCAAAATCATTTTGCCTAAAGTTATGCTGTGCAAATCAGATTTGGTGGTAGCAATATTTAATTTAAATTAATGAAAGCTTCCTATCCTCCCACCTCTTCAGGTTCTGAGGTTTCCTAGGGTTTCTTTTTAATCTGGGGAAGGCTCTGGAAGCTTCAGGATGGGAGAGGGAAGCTTTAATTAAAAAAAAAAATCACTGCTGGATCACCAGTGGCATAGCAATCTTTGACTATTAAAGTTTCCCTGGAGCTCCCAAAGGCTTCCCCTGGGTTAAAAAAACAAACTGTGGAAACTGAAGGGAGGATAGGAAGTTTTCAATTAATTTAAATTAAATATTATTGGCACCAGGTGTGGTTTGTGCAGCATAATTTTACGCCAACAGAATTTTGCCCAATATGTTTATGACTGTTTTCCTATTTGAAGGGTTCAGAGTTGTCCATGAGGATGCATACCTATTTAAGAAGCTACTCTGTTGCACTTTATCTATTTATGAAGCCAATTTCCTAGTATGTCAACATAACCTGCCTTGCCCTGGAAAAGATTCAACTAGATCATAGTTGATGGAATTCAGGCATGGATCGGTAATTTGTGTCTGCATCTCTCATTTCTTCCAGTGATTCTCTCTATCTTTGTGGTTTAGAATAGCAGATTACCTTACAGCAAAAAAAAGTAACAAAACATGTATAACGAGTCCCAACGTGCTACTTGAATGTGAAGACTGATATGGCAAATGTACAAGTTATGCTAATGTAGATCACATCCCACTGGTCTATGTTAATTTAACTTGCTCAATAATCCTGCATAAACCACATTAAAACCTAAGTATATTAAATTTAATATGTTTAATAAGTAGTAAAATTGCATATTAAATATAAGTTTACAAGTCCTACTGAAATGAATGGAAGTGAGAAGAAGAGCGTATGTTGTAGATTGCACCCATAATTATTTAAGGCTACAGTTAAAAAATAATTCATTCTTGAAATCAAAAACTGACAAAATATTGTAGGTGCACTATTTACTTCTGTGATCTTGTCTTTGTTCACTGTGTGTAATTTTATCTGTGTAAACTGGAGGACTGCAGAACAAAATTTATCTATTGAGGAAAAATCAGGAAAAGGCTGCATGATTGTGGAAACAATAGAAATGCTGCAGCAGGCGATACCTTTAATCAACAATTAAGAATATATAAAAAAAAACAAATAGCAAGTTTTCAATGATAAATCATCTTCTTCAAGGCTGTGAATCAAGTTCTTGTGGGCAGTTCCAAACTCATATGCTGTTTTTAATGTCCCACATTCACATGGCTGGTGGTGTAGAGGCCAGGTAAGCTTCTTAGATGGAAATAGGTGCAACATACATGTTGGTTTTGAGCTCTTCTTCACCTAGCAATTTGGAATTTATGGCCCATCTCTTAAAACAGAGGACAGTCACAGGCGATCTGCCCCCACTTCTCCTTTTCTGCCTTTTTGAAACTGGAAGTTTCTTTTTAGCTGGGGGAGGGAAGACTGCTTGGTGGCATGGCCTGCTTCTAACACAGTTGGGATTAGGAATTTAGTTAAACCACCAGGAATAGTCAGCTTAAGCCAAATTAAAGCAAAATAAATAGTTTTACCTGATGAATGCTCTTTTTAGCATGTAGTACAGCTTGTTTGATGTCAAGAGTCCACAATGTCCGAGAACTTATGTTGATCTTCAGTTGATCAGCTGTTCCATGGTATCTTACTCAATTTATCTGTTGAGTTCTCTTTTGATTCCTAAAGAGAATAATTGACTTCCTACTATGATAAATGATCAACTGTAGCGAAAATCGCTTGATATATAAACCCAACAGATAGAGAGGGCTTCTAAGACTTCATTCTCATGCATCAGATTGATAGCCTTACTGGACTTTTTATCATATAATTTAAAGTCAGTGGTTATTTGAAGGAAGTTAAAGCCCAATAGGTTTAGAACAGTAGGCAGATTGTGTAGTGTTTTGACGCTTTCAAGGTTTGGCTTGGCCCTGTGTTTCATTGATCATTTGTCTGGTTACAGTATGAATAATTCCATTTTTACTGCCTGATTGTCAGCCATTTTAAACTTTATCATTACAATACATGCATTTGATCCTTTATATAATATTGATTAAATTTGGTGGTGTTAACAGCTGTGTAACTGTTAACACAATAGCTTTATGTGTTTAGCATATTGATTGTCTAGGTAGAATTGCTTTACATATCTTGCCTTAAGAGTTTACCAATGTGATGACTAGTAACTTTCACTTTGAATTCTATACAGTTCGTGAAGAAAAAAGGCACAGTAAGAAAAATGTTCACTTAAAACAGGGGAAGATATTCTGAAGGGGAAAGTAAAGTTTAAGGAAAATACAAAGCAAGAATTTTCTTTGAGTGAAACAGAGGCAAATAATCTAGAATTAGCTTAAATAAGCACTAAACAACAACATGACTATTTTAAAAGTTATGTTCCCATAGTAAATATATCTTCTCTTGAAACTTCTTGTTAGGTCCTGGAAATGGTGTGCCATCTGTGCCAGCTGTAAATGGCAAATCTGAAAGTAGTGACAGTGGAGCAGAATCAGAGGAAGAACCACATGAGGAAGAAATAATAGAATTACAGCAAATTGGAAAAGGTATATATTTCTGAAATAAATCTGTTTTTCATAGCTATTTTCGGCATCTTTTCAGTCTTGCTCAAGCAATTTCCATTCCTTCCCCCACCATTTCTTAATTTCTTATTAAAGTTGAAAAGGGATGAAAATATGTCAGAGCATGGCAAACACATTAAAGACCTGTTATGGGTCCTTGAAAAAGAGCATTAGGATATAAGAAACTGACAGCTTTAAAGAGAAGAGGGAAAGAGATGGAAAAGTAGACAATCTTAGGCTATTACTAAGAATGGACTGACTCAGCTTTGCTGCACTTTAATTTGCAGCCTATTTTATGCTTCTATTTGGATTAATCACACAGAGACCATGGATTGTTTTGGTGCCGATGTCACACTGGCCTCTCAATCCGATGAGGTTTGATGCATATGACAGCTCACATCCTTCCTTCCTTTCATTTCACCCTCTACTGATTCCTGGCTCTCCTTTTATGGTTCATTGTAAAGCCAGTGGGCGGTTTAAAGTCTTGCACAGTGTTAGGGGAAAGGGAAAGTTTTCCAAGGTTCTCTCTCTTTCAAAAACAAAAACAAAACACACACACACAGAAAATACAAAACTAATACATAAATAACTTAATACATACATACTTACACAAAGTTTATTTAAACAATTTTAAATAGCAGTAATTATATTTGCTTGATACATGTTGATGAAATCAGTGTTAAACATACCTATGAGCAAATCAAAAATACAATTGAAAATGAGTTTTATTTTTTCATACAAGTCTGTTTGAACTTTCGCTCTTAAGGTTTAACAGAAGATGAGAGTGTGAACCAAGGTTCAGAGAAGGAGCTGGACAGTGTTATTACCAATGGCTGTTGTGACGATGTACCAGATGCCAACATTCACAGTGAACTACTGACCAAATCTGCTCTGAATGGTATGAATGTGGACGAAGAACCAAAGAAAAGAGATAGACACCTAGACCTACCTGTTGTATCTAATTTTGAGTCTCCTCATCAAGGTACTATGCCTACATGGTTGTTAGTGGAGCAGTGGTGGTGGGGAGAGGATATGCATTTTACTTTTGGGGGTTTGATCCTACTTTATGTGTATATATTCAATTTTACATCCTAGGGTTCATGTGCTCACTGGGTCTTCAGAGCAAGAACCACTCTGTGCACATGACAATAATGTCCTATGGAGCACAGGGATTTTTCTCTGGCATAAAATGGATGGTGGCAGGTTAATGCAAACAGAATATCTGCACAGTGGGCATCCATGTGCAGAATTTAACCTTTAATATAACCTGCTGGTGGTGGGGTTCCAGCATAGTAGGATTTTCTTCCCTTCTGCTCCCATCTCCAGTGCATCCTTCTGCACTGTCCCAAAACAAAGCTCCAGTGGGTTTCATTGTCCTCCTGGTCTAAAGGGCACACAACGGGGCAGCAGAAAGGAAGGATGAATCGCCTCTCCTAATTCTGTTGGAAATCCCCACCACCACCATTCTATTATAAGAAATCCATCATTTGACCCTAAACCAGGCTGTGCATGTGGGTGAGTGGAAGGAGAAGGTGAGTCAATGCAATGTACTATTTGCATCTGATGAGGTCTGACAGTGATTATTAGGATGCAATGTGAAATTAGGAAGGGGGACTTCTGGCTGACTACTTGTTTTTAAAAAACTGCATTATGTGGGCAGCATGCTTTTGTTAGAATCTTATTCTTCAGGAAGTTATCACATACACTTCCTTTGATTGCTTAACCATTTAATAATGTTCAGAAATTTTCTGCTCTGAACACATTACTTAGAATACTGTATTACTCCACTAACTACAACTGAGGTAAATGTCTTCCTGATTTCTTAGGTACATTGGACAACTCTATGCATTTAATAAATTTAAAACACATATAGTGTGTTTCCAGTCACAATATTTAAACTGATCTCCTAAATAGTACTACAGAAACGTACTAATACTAATGGCTATTTAACATTTGGGAGACAAAGATGTGAAATCTTTTTTAGCTGAGAGGACAAACGAGAGAGAGAAATGTTCCACATATTTTAAAAAATAAATTGAGATACATATGTTCAGTATTTTTACTTTCCTCAAACTCTTTTTGAAGAATGGTCAGCACAGTTAGTCTTAACAGCTATACTTTTGCATTAGCAACATTATTTTGTAATGCCTTTCTGTATGTTATCGATTGGGTCCAGAGTAAAGCATATGTCCATAGAAGGCAGGTCTTTAGTCTTTTATTGGCTCTTTTATTTTTTAAAGTAATTATGATAAATTCAATTTCAAGTCAAAATGAGTACACAGCAATACAGTTCTGTTATCAATGCCCAATGCTAACAATGAGAAACAACTTGAGAAACATTTTTAATAAACCTGCTAGATCAAAAATTTTGCTTTCACAGCCTGATCATTTGCTGTTTTTGTTCCTATACCGTATTAAATACTGCTCAGTATTTTCGTTTTGATTCTCTGCTTTCTTCTTGCCAAAATTAGCCTACTTATGCTTACTGTTTGGCCATTTACCTATAGGTTCAGATCTGAATGAAAATGCGACTGAGGATGTCTCTGGAATTCTACTGTTGACAAGTGACTCCGATAGTGAAATATACTGTGATTCCATGGAGCAGTTTGGCCAAGAAGAGGTGGAGTTTGATAAAGATCTGTACTGAACAGGGGAAAAAGTAATCCATACTATGTGTAGCCTGCATAATTAAATTGTAAACCACCCAGAGAGTGCTTTAAGCACTATGGGGAAGTATATAAGCAGCACACTTTGCTTGCTAGCCACAGTCTAAATCAGGGGTAGATCTTGGAGGGACATGCTCTCATCCACCTTGGGTCCTTTTTAAGGAGAAAGGTGGCGTAGAAATATTTTAAATAAATAAATGCAATCCCTCCCTTTTTTTTTATTACCCAAGAAGAAGCCCCATCATGCCCTCAAATGTGTGTGGATTGGAGGAGAAATTGCTGCCGTCCTTTCCTATAACTTTGACCTGTTTTAGGCCAAGAAGTGTCCTGGTTCTGCTCATGGACAACTCGAGATTGCTGGCAGTATTTAAAACCAACCATAGAGTTCCCTTTAAAATGTAGTGCAATAAAAACAGAGATAGGTGCCGTAGATGAAAATGGAATCTCTGGATAAAGCAATTATCTATTAATTAAAAAAAAACAGCCTATTGTAACAGTGTAACAGTATATATATGGTAAAGCACCATATGAGGGGACAGATAAAGCACTACAGCACAAGGAGTTCCGCCATTAGGAGTGGGTATAGAGAAGGCATTTTCTGCTGTCTCCATCAGGGTGGATCTTCCACCGTTGCTTCACATGTATAATTGTTTTTGAAATATCTTTTCCAAGCGGACCAAAACATGTTTATTAGGGATGGGAGTTTCACATTCTTTGGACTGCAGCCAAAGAAAACATTTTCAGAGTAGCTTTCTTTTCCTATACATGGACCTCCATACCTTTATTGGCCTTTGAAGAAAAAAGAAACTGCCCTGGTGGTGGCTGGAGTGGTAAGGCTCCATAAGAGTTGCAAGGGTTCATGGAACAGGTAGTCTCACTGCCCATTAGGCTCTATAGAGGAAGCCTCTCAACTGGGAAGTTCTTTGTCTCAAAATTTAATACCTACTTCTCTTATCTTGTAGATGCTGGAAGTCAGTACATCAACAAAGGAATTTTCAAAACGTCCATTTCCTTTCTCAGAAACAAATCATAGTAGCTTGTTAGAAACGTCTGGGTTTCTGGATCTTGGAAACTGCATGTCAGAAGGTACAAAAGAGGCTGCGATTGAGGACAAGGGTGAAGTTAAGTGTGGTGGTGAAGATGGCAAGGCAAGTGAGGGAGGTCCTCATAAAGAAAAGAAGAGTGGCGAAAAGGTGGACTTCTATGGAATCAGAAGAGGGCGAGGTACTGTTGGATAGCTTGTTTTGCTATACCTTGTGATGATAAAACATTCTGACATTTTTTGTAACCAGTGGGCTCTCAAACTCTTTGTATTTTAACCTGTCATCGTTATATATATTTCATAGGCGCTATTTCTAAGAGTGCTTTCTTTTCTTTTCTCAATTTAGGACACAGAATGCACCCTTTGGGTGATGGAGCCCAAGGTGGACAGATAGGTAGTGGAGGAGATGGAGAGCGATGGGGTTCAGACAGAGGACCAAGGAGCAGCCTCAATGAACAAATTGCAATAGTGCTCATAAGATTACAAGAAGATATGCAAAATGTCATTCAGAGACTACATGCCCTTGAGACGCTGACAGCTTCACAGGTAAAATTCCACAGGCCACGCATGGCTCATTAGTAGAGCACATAATGTTTTACATGTAAAACTCCCAGGATTAGTCTCCAGTGTCTGCATGTGAGATTGGGAATGACCCTGGTAAGAAATTCTGGAGAACTGCCACCGATTTACAGTCAGTGTAGCCATTGTGGACCAAGGGCCTGACTTGGTACAAGGCAGCTTTCGTATACAGCAGTACCTCGGTTTACGAAATTAATGCGTCCTCCGGGACGTTATGTAATGCGGAAATTTCGTAAACCAAAACGCAGATTGCACTAGGAACGGGGGCGGCACTAGAAACCTCCAGGCGCAATGTGTCCTGGGGAAACCCTTTTGTACAGTGGGGGGGGGGGGGAAATGTAAACCGGGGCATTATTTTCTATGGATTTCGGTTCGTAAACCGAACATTACATAAACTCAGATGTTCGTAAACCGAGGTACCGCTGTATTATTAAAGTTCACCTTTGTTTTAAGAAGCTTGTATAACTAAAATAATTAATAGAGATATGCAGATTTGTGTTTTTGGACTACAACACCCAGAATTCCCCAGGCACTGTGGCACTTGGGACAAGCTGTCTTGTCCCAAGTGTCATAGTGCCTAGGGAATTCTGGGATCTGTAGTCCAAAAACACAAATCTCCATGCCTCTGATAAAGTACTGCAGAAGGTCCTTTCTGTGTCACAGAACAACTCATTTCAAGTGAATACAGATGATTTTTTGAAACTGTGTCAGCATGCTTAATAACCAATTCAAGCTAGTCTACTAAACCACATATTCATAGTGGTGCCCTATCCATTGAAATAACTTCAGTGTTGGGGAAGAGTTATGTGTGAATGTTCTTTAAGTATCTTAGTCTGAAGCAATCATGGAAGAACATTCCTGGGAATAGCATTACGTATTTGTTACAGAGAGAAAGTACAAGATGGAGAGCAAGAAATAGAAGGCAGCAAAAGAGCTTCTGAGCTAAATTCTTACATGCAGTATAAATTCTTATATATGCATATAAAATATACTTCTGCAGTGTCTAAACTATACACTAGGAGCATAACATAAAGCTATTTATTTATTTATTTATTAAATTTATATCCCGCCCATTTAGACAACATCTACTCTGGGCGGCTTAGATATAAATATGAAACCTCGTTATTTGCTGTTTGGTTAAACTTGGCTTGTTTTTGTAGGCAAGAAATGCAGCTTTGAATTCAAGTAGTCAGCCTGTCTCACCTGCTAAGGTAGGTTTTTTTAAATTGTAAATCAAGAATTAAGTTAAGATTTTTATGGTGGTGTTTAAATGGTGGATTTCTTGGACTGGAGCTTTTCATAATATGCTATGAAAATCTCTATAAAGCAGCATGTTAAATGCCACTTGGATTTTTATACAAGGGAAATGTGCCACCCTTAAATATTTCCAAACATTCACAAGTTCATGATGGAAAGGAACTTTCAAGTGGTGGATCAGCCAGTGAATATAATATATGCCATTATAAATTAGTCCCGTGTTACAACTTTGTATAAAGATGATCTTGCTAAGAAGTCCAAGATGTGACAGTGAAACATAGAGAAAAATACTTTTCAGTCTGGCAAACTCACCTGGGGCCACAATAATATCTACTATTTACAGTTCCTAATGCAAAATCCTTAATAAACCATTATTTGTGCAAGCACCTATCATTAAAGGAATTCTCTGATTTTTATTTGGTTTTCAGAGACCATCCTGGTGGCCCTTTGAGATTTCTCCTGGTGCTTTAGCCTTTGCTGTTTTCTGGCCCTTCGTTGCTCAGTGGTTGGTGCATGTATATCTTCAAAGGAGGAGAAGGTAAGACTTGTTGCATATAAATACAAACAATTTGCATTTGAGACTGTTAGAGAAAAAAGTTGAAGTGACTTGCACAATGTTCACCTTATCCAGCCACTGCTTTACAATAGTCTTGAAATTATTCTATGGATTTAATCAAAACTGCTACTTGATTTTAAATTCAGGGCCAATATCCTGTTCAGTAGCTCTGTAGGTTTAGAAGGAGTGATGTCACCTGATTGTCAGTTCCAGGTTGCATCCAGCCTTATTTCCTTGCAAGCACGTTGTGTGAAACCCAGAAATAAATCAGAAACTCTTCCATCAGTGGCAAACTGGTGGTGGTGGTGACATCACTCATGCTATCATCACAAAACAATGGACTATGATACTAACTGTTATCTTCATTATTGTGATCATAACTCATTGATGTGAAATATTCACAATATTCACATTGTTCCCTCAGCTTCATTGATTCCCATCGTAACTGTTCCCATCACAGAAAGGTGTACAGTATGAGCCAAGGACAGTGCCAGATGGGTGAACATCAAGAGCTTCCAATCTCTCCAAATGTTTTTCCAGGAAGCACTTATGGGGGGCCCATGTCAGTGTCAGAGCACCCATGTTTCTTTTTGTCAATGACATGTGGCAGTTAAAGAGCACAATGGCAAGATTGGAGAAACTGTAAAGACAAAGCTGTGCCTATCATAGCTGTTTCTGTAAGATCCGGAAACAGCATTGCTCCTTTAAAAAAATATTACAAGGTTTGCTGGTTTTTACACTGCAGATGAAGCAAAGCTGCTTGACTGCTTCATTTGCACAATAGTTTCACATGAAAATACACACGGGCTTCTTGTACACATGCATTTTAAAATAAAACCGGTAATTGATAACTTGTGTTTTAAGTAGATTTTTTTTTTTGAGAGATCTGTGTTTCAGGTGATGTAATTCAGATATATTTGTAACAAACATGATCTGCAGAGCCCCTGTTCATTGGAGAGAAGCTTTTCAGCTGTAGTTCGAAGGTCAATTAAAACTGTAGGGTCCCCATTTCTGAGTATGTGAAATTTAATATGAATTTCTTATCTCGTTTCCTTTTTTAAAAAACCATTCATTCAAAATGTTCAGAACTGGGTCTTGAAGATGAAATAGACTTGTCAGTGACTTGACTTGCAGGAAGTATTCACGTAATTCTACTTTAGACAGGTAGATGAGGTGGAGAAAGGCTGGAGCCTCAAGAGTGTGGAGGGGAAAAAATAACTAATGTCACAATGCTGGCAGAAGTCCATAGCATGAGACTCTGCAACCCCTTTATGCCATTTTCGACAGTATAATGAGCTTCATCAATGCACAAGATTTTCAAGAGGTCACAGAGATCTCTTTACATTCTGGAAAGAGGATCTATATGGGCATGCCTTGATGTGCTACTATGCCAACTAAACTAGACTTAATATGCCAGCCTACTGTATAGAGGTGCATAGTTACTAGTTTTCATTCATTTTTATAAAGTTGTTTTGTTGTATTACACATTTACTTGTTTTAAAAAAAGGACAATGTCTGAAATCCAGTAGCAAGCCACAAGTACAATAGGCGCATTGAATCAATGGAACTTAAAGAGTTAACTCACAAAATCCCTGATGATTCAATGGGCCTATTCTCATTGCAACTTACTACTGGATTTCAGCCAGTATTATATCATGGACTGACAAATGGGAAAATTAGTCCTGATACCAGGGATGAGAATGTTATTCTGTGTCTGAAGCTATGTAAAAACTATTGTTTGAAGGGTACAACTTAGTTTGGTAGGAGGGCTCACACTTGTCATATGAATCTTATGGCATGCCTAATTTTGTTCTATTATTCCAGAATAAATGAAAGTGATCTAAACTGGTAATATATGAGTTTTTCTTTTTCTTTCAGAAAACAGAACTGAGGAGTCAATTTCAAATTTTACTTAAAGACTGTTAATATGAGGAGACTCCAGAGGATGGTTTTGGAAATCTACAAGAATCACAGACTCTGGGATGGCTCAATCTTCCTTGTTTTTCCTTTTGCACTACCTGAGATAACACACTTGAACAGTCCCTTTCTCTTAGGTTACAAGTAGAATAAACACAACTGTCCTATTGAGCAATCACATGGACCTTTAACTGTTTTGGAATGTACATTCTTGATAAGACTTGCAGAGTTAAAGGTTCTTATTGCAGCTCTTACTGAGAGAGGTTCATTCTAGCTTTCAGAAGAAAAATCTCCCTTAGTGTAGAATCTTGCAAAAAAAAAAAAAAAACACCCCATAACAACCTTGTAAATTGTTACTTTAATATGACTTATTTTGTATTTTTGCTGAGGTCTTTCCCCTTGGCATAAAAATGCAAAAGACAGTGGAAACGGTAACTCTAATGTAATCAAAGTCTGCGAGATACATAACTAACACCATGGCTGAGAGGTTTAACATATACTTGCTGCTACATAGCGGAGTAACTTGTTAGTAAATAAAGTACTATCAAATGTTTGAGGCTACAGATTGTACTTGCATAAGTACCATCTCCACTGTATTTTTTAAAACTTGCTAGATGAGTTGGAATGTGGCAGGATAACCCAGTGCACAGGCTACAATGCTGGGAGAGAATGACCATATGTTCTTAGCTATCTAGTAATCCAACCATCTGTGGAATCTAAATTATTATTCCATTGATTTCAGTATGATTTACGTAGGTATATCTGGATTACATCAAGAGGTAGTCATGTACTTAAGTTTAGTGAAATCATTTTCTTTATGAAAATATTTTCAATTTTATCTGAATTCTGTACCATACATACAATACTCAAAATGCATGCTAAAAATTAGATACACATTGCTGTCTTAGTATGTGTGTGGAAACAGTCGTAGTTTGGCAAGGGTCATGGGCAAGGGCTACTGCAGAGAAAGCCTGCACCCAGTACCTAAAAAGGTACGAGCAGAGTTCTTTCACTTGAGCTACCTTTGTGGCTTACAGTGCATAGACAAGTAGTGTCTATGGTCAGGATATTAATAAGCATTTACCGTATTTTTCAGTGTATAAGACTATACTTTTGTCTAATATCTTTAGACTAAAAATTGAGGGTTGTCTTATACACGGAAGTAAGCTGAGGAGAGAACAAAAACAAGTGGAGGGGAAAGCGGGGATCAAAGTGATCCTGCAGGGCTTTGATCCCTGCTTTCCTCTCCACTTGCTAAGCCCCACTTAGATTTCTTAATTTTGGGTTAGAAAAGTCTAATACATGGGGGCGTCTTATACACGGAAAAATACGGTAATTCTTTCTAAAGCTGTGAACCTCTAACTGGGCTGTACTGAGCTAAGATAGCAGATGTTGGCTCACAAGATTGAATACTCCTCCTACTCAAAATTCCCCACTGAGGAAAGCCAAGTGTTAATTGAGCAGATTAGGCAAGAACTTTTCCTTCTGACATTTTAAAAATATTTAGGTAAAGCTGTCAGTCTTGGGACCTCCTGGCTGAACAGTCCAGAGGCATAGGTTACTGAGGTGAGGGGAACTGCAGACTCGTTTCAGGCCAGGTCAACTCTTTATTGCTCATGTAACTTCTCATCAGCATTCTCAGTTTGAGTACCTCTGAGACAGCAGTTGGTGCGCCAGCTTTTTATTTACGCGTACACTGGGCTGGGACCAATTCATTATTTTTAAAAATCTTTGATATAAAACAGTAAAAAGTACAGAGTTCATCCTTAATCTGTGCTCATCCCTGGACCCCTACATCTGCAATTTCCTTTATTCTGTAAATGATTGAAGACAATTTTAGCACAGTCACTTTACTGAATTTTTAATTGTTTTTATTAAGGATATTCATCTTTGAATAGAACTGCCTGTTAGTTCCAGCATCTCTCAAAATATAACTGGAAAGGGGAAAAAGAAATAATGAAGGCTAATGTTTCTTCATGTGATATGAAAGTCAGAAAAAAAAATCACTTTGTTGCTGCGATGAAAAGAAAAATGGCAAATGGTTGGAAATAACGTTGTAAAACATAAGCCGTGTACCCTGCGTGAATCTGCTATAGTCAATTAGCCTACTTTGGACTAAGTAATATTTAGAGTATGACATGTTTCTCACTATGAAGTCTTCAGACTGCTACATCAAGCTCATGACCTTGAAGTTTGAAAAGCACCTTCACCTGTTATATGCTATAAATAATGTAATTACAGGAGTAACGTTTCTGCCTTGCTTAACAGAACATGATTTCAAAGTTTAGTTTTACAAGGTAACTCATTTTAATCTATTGTAAATACATTTATCAAATAAAAGGTGTATATTGCCTCCAAATACTTAAAGCCATTGCATGAGTGTATGTAGTAGCAGAGGCCAGTTCAGTGACTTAAGGAAGATGTCTGGTTTCTTAACTGCTTAGATGTAAACAAATGTAAATAAGTAGAACAAGTATACTGTAGGTTGAGGGCCTATTGCTTTGTCATGGAGGACTGTTGTTGTTGTTGTTTAGTCGTTAAGTCGTGTCCGATTCTTTGTGACCCCATGGACCAGAGCACGCCAGGCCCTCCTGTCTTCCACTGCCTCCCGGAGTTTGGTCAAATTCATGTTGGTAGCTTCGATGACACTGTCCAATCGTCTCGTCCTCTGTCGTCCCCTTCTCCTCTTGCCTTCACACTTTCCCAACATCAGGGTCTTTTCCAGGGAGTCTTCTCTTCTCATGAGATGGCCAAAGTATTGGAGCCTCAGGGTCCGTCCTTCCAGTGAGCACTCAGGGTTGATTTCCTTCAAAATGGATAGGTTTGTTCTCTTTGCAGTCCAGGGGACTCTCAAGAGTCTCCTCCAGCACCACAATTCAAAAGCATCAATTCTTCGGCAGTCAGCCTTCTTTATGGTCCAGCTCTCACTTCCATACATGGCTACTGGAAAAACCATAGCTTTGACTATGTGGATCTTTGTTGGCAAGGTGATGTCTCTGCTTTTTAAGATGCTGTCTAGGTTTGTCATCGCTTTCCTCCCAAGAAGCAGGGGTCTTTTAATTTCGTGGCTGCTGTCCCCATCTGCAGTGATCATGGAGCCCAAGAAAGTAAAATCTGTCACTGGCTCCATATCTTCCCCTTCTATTTGCCAGGAGGTGATGGGACCAGTGGCCATGATCTTAGTTTTTTTGATGTTGAGCTTCAGACCATTTTTGGCGCTCTCCTCTTTCACCCTCATTAAGAGGTTCTTTAATTCCTCCTCCCTTTCTGCCATCAGTGGTATCATCTGCATATCTGAGGTTGTTATTTCTTCCGGCTTGGGATTCCTCCAGTCCAGCCTTTTGCATGATGTATTATGCATATAAGTTAAATAAGCAGGGAGTTCTCGGTCCACATACTGCTGAAGCCTACCTTGTAGGATTTTGAGCAGAACCTTGCTAGCGTGTGAAATGAGTGCAATTGTATGGTAGTTGGAGCATTCTTTGGCACTGCCCTTCTTTGGGATTGGGATGTAGACTGATCTTTTCCAATCCTCTGGCCACTGCTGAGTTTTCCAAACTTGCTGGCATATTGAGTGTAGCACCTTAACAGCGTCATCTTTTAAGATTTTAAATAGTTCGACTGGAATGCCATCACCTCCACTGGCCTTGTTGTTAGCCATGCTTTCTAAGGCCCACTTGACTTCACTCTCCAGGATGTCTGGCTCAAGGTCAGCAACCACACTATCTGGGTTGTCTGGGACATCCAGATCTTTCTGGTCTAATTCCTCTGTGTATTCTTGCCACCTCTTCTTGATGTCTTCTGCTTCTGTGAGGTCCCTACCATTTTTGTCCTTTATCATGTCCATCTTTGCACAAAAGGGTCCTTTAATATCTCCAATTTTCTTGAACAGATCTCTGGTTTTTCCCTTTCTCTTATTTTCCTCTATTTCTTTGCACTGTTCATTTAAGAAGGCCCTCTTGTCTCTCCTTGCTATTCTTTGGAAGTCTGCATTCCATTTTCTGTAACTTTCCCTTCTCTTCTCTGCTATTTGTAAGGCCTCGTTGGACAGCCACTTTGCTTTCTTGCCTTTCCTTTTCTTTAGGATGGTTTTTGTTGCTGCCTCCTGTACAATGTTACGAGCCTCCATCCATAGTTCTTCAGGCACTCTGTCCACCAAATCGAGTTCCTTAAATCTGTTCTTCACTTCCACTGTGTATTCGTAAGGGATTTGGTTTAGATTCTACCTGACTAGCCCCGTGGTTTTTCCTACTTTCTTCAGTTTAAGCTTGAGTTTTGCCATAAGAAGCTGATGATCAGAGCCACAATCAGCTCCAGGTCTTGTTTTTGCTGACTGTATAGAGCTTCTCCATCTTTGGCTGCAGAGAATATAATCAATCTGATTTCGGTATTGCCCATCTGGTGATGTCCATGTGTAGAGTCGCCTCTTGTGCTGTTGGAAAAGAGTGTTTGTGATGACCAGCTTGTTCTCTTGACAAAACTCTATTAGCCTTTGCCCGGCTTCGTTTTGAACTCCAAGGCCAAACTTACCTGTTGTTCCTTTTACCTCTTAACTCCCTACATTAGCATTCCAGTCCCCTATAATGAGAAGAACATCTTTCTTTGGTTTCAGTTCTAGAAGGTGTAAGTCTTCATAAAATCGGTCAATTTCAGCCTCTTTAGCATCAGTAGTTGGTGCACAAACTTGGATTAGTGATGTTGAAAAGTCTGCCTTGGAGAACTGTACCCGTTTTTAAATAGGTCCTTCCTAGGAAGGCAAGCTGCTTAATGTTCTCTGGTTGCCATCTTCTCCAAATAAGGTAGGGTTTAAAGTAGGTTGGCAGGGGAGAAGATTTGGAGTCATTAGATGACAGTAAGTCTTGCCTTTACTGAAGCAAGAGACTAAGAAAAACTTGGACACAAATGGTCCCTGCACTACATCATCAGATGACTTGAAATTCCACTTTTTAACTGGTCTGACCTGTTATCTGAGCCATTATTGGTGCTGATTTTGAACAGAAAATCAAACTGGAGTCCCAAGTTAGTAAACTCTTAAAGACGAGTTGCTTCACAAGTTGCTATTTACGCTTCTGTTTTCCTAGGATGATGTTCAGCAGAGTGTTTTTTTAAACTAACAAGCCTTATATACATTGCAGATTATCAGCACTCAAGCTGATGATATCCTGCAATTCATTTGGTCCCAACCTTTTTGACACCAGGGACCAGTTTAGTGGAAGACCATTCTCCCAAGGACCGGGGTGGTGGTGGCGGCGGCGTGTGTCTGTCCGTGCAGGGGGGCATGTGGGAGGTTGGCAGGCGTCCGTGTGTGCACACATACGCGTTCCTTCGGCCCTCGAAAATCTGTCTCAGCGGCCTGGTCCTTCCAAGGCCACAGACCGAGACCAGTCTGCGGACCGGGAGTTGGGGACCTCTGCTGTAATTGTTTATTTTTCATTAACAGGATCTATGAATAACTCCTACGTCCTTTTCGGACGTGTATGCAATCAGTGGTACAAGTGTTAAGTGCTGAATTCTGCCTAGAGGCACAGAAGTGGTGCTAAATGAGTGAGGCAGTCCACACCATGATTGTTAGATGGGCCACTGTTAGTTGTTTCATTTTCAGTGTGACAAATGATGGACTGGAGAGTTGACTAGAAATGACAAGTCTTACCCACTGAAATCACCTAACAATATGGCAGTGACCAGCAAAGACAGTAACATTTCAGTTGTACAAGCAATTAAGTCCAACCAAGGCACTGATAACAATGTCTGTCTCAAGCAAGGCTTACTCCGGCTTTTTTGTTTCATTTGCTGAACGGGCCTTAACTCAGTTGTCATCACAATAACCAAAGCAGAAATCTAACAGCATTTTGCTAAAAGTACTGTACTATTAGTCGCATAAAACCCTATCTAAGGGTGGATAAAGATAGGCTATCTTGCCTTCAGAACTGCTGAGGTGATGCACTGCACAATTAAGAATGATAATGCAACTATTTCTGGTAAGCTGCAATAATACAGATTTTTCTGTATGATATCTTTGTGATCAGTTTTTGAAAGCAGAAAAATAAAAAGGTGCTCATTTTTATTTAAATATGTTCCAGTAACAACAGAAGAAGCAAGGTCTTGAAAGAAATGAGTAGTTTGTTGTAATCATCTGAAACACCTAATTCAAGGAAAGCTACAAACTATAAATCTCACACTTGTAATTGTTTTTAATCTAAATTTTAAAATATATAATCAGTTTTAATTCAGAATTTATTGAAGCTTCACTTTGATGTTTCTTTTATTGGATTGTAAATCCATATGGACCTCAATATACACGTCATGATCTCATTTTGCTCAGAGTGTTTTAAGTAACTGGCTTGTAGAAACAACCAGTTTTTGGTATTTAAAACTTGATAAGTTGCATCTATAAACCAAGATACAACAGTTAAAAGCTACTGGGTTTTTTTTGTGCCAGTTTTTACAGCTAAGATAGCTACATTAAATAGACACTGACAATACACTTGAAGACAATTAAGGACACTGATCAGTTAGCAGCAGAACCTAAAATAATCCGAAGTCTGTAAATAGTCTGAATTGCCTGACAATTTCTGTCTCCCATAATGCCTGGCACCTGGAGGGACAGGAACATTTGGCCTGCACGGAAATTACAGAAATTTATTCTTAAGTGCAGCTTCAAAGTGGTCTCAACGCTAGTTTCAAATAGATGCCTCCCATAAAATGCAATCCCTAAGGTGACTAGTATTTCAAAATATAGCTGCATAAATATATAACACATTTCATCTCCCAGTTATGCTTCACAAATATAGCTCACCCCCCCCCCAAACACTGGAAATATCCCATAGCAGCAGAAAAATACATTTTGTTCAGTGTGAAAGTGTCATACCACTGTTACGTTATACATGGCAAGATTTACATAAGGTGCAGTAGTAATTAGAATAAAAATACGATGAGAAGCTGTTTAGAATTAAACAGTTCACTACAGCTTGTAAGAAAAAAAATATAGAGAGCTAAAAATCAAACCAGGTTTTAAAAACACGATGGTTAGAAAATCAGGAATAAACCAGTGTTGGGAAGTGCAAGGATCTGGAAAATTCCATTTTCTCTGATACTATAAGCTGAAACCAGACACTGTTAGATGCTGAGCATTATTCCTAGCTTCAAAATAAGAAGTATCAGTTTCATCATTTGGCTGAGGTATGAAGGGCATGGTTTGATTATGCTGATTATTCCAGTCTACGCCATGAAAGAGGGGGTGACGTCTCAACTCTAAAATGGAAATGCAATCAAACATTAGTATCCACAAAGAAGTCAATTCCTTTGAAACCAATTCAGTAGGAAAGCCTCACATTCTTCAAACTCTTCACTTTCTGGTTCTGAATGTATTCTTTTGAATTAAGACCCTGAACTAGTCAATCTTCCATGATCATAGTTTAAAAGAAACATGAGTGTTAAAAGCTTTACCTACTCTGCTTTAGATTTGTGTTAGGGCAGCAGTTCCCAACCTTGGGTAGTCCAGGTGTTTTTGGACTGCTATTCCCAGAAGCCTTCACCACCAGCTGTGCTGGCCAGGGTTTCTGGGAGTTACAGTCCAAGAACACCTGGGTTACTCAAAGTTGAGAACTACTGCATTAGGGCGTTAAAAAAAACACTGCGGCAACTCTTGCCCAACACTTGTTTCTGGGAGATGCGGATGGCAGCTTTTTGATTCCCAAGATCTACATGTCAGTCCTCTCCATTTCCACATACTGTGAAACTGTCCTCAAGGAATGCAAGAACTGGGCAATCTGGGAGTGGGAAATCCACAACATATAAAACAAGCAAAAGCCTGTGTGTGTTGTACAATGATAGAACTTTTGATTCTCCAGGTATTTTCAACTTCCAGCTCTCAGAAGCTCGTCATAATATATTTTCTATATCGGCCCAAATCTTGTTGCTTAGCATAGTAAATCACAATAAAGTAGGTCCACTGAATCAATGGGAATTTGGTGAGTCAACTCCTCCATAAGTTCCACCAATTCCAATGGACCTACTCTAACTGCCACTTATGTTAGTATACTAAGTAAGAGCAGCATTGTTCCTTTGATTTTTTCTTCTATAATTTATCTTCCATTGACTCCACTGGGAGGAAAGTGTGTACACCAGCTCTAAGAGGAGAATACATCTCTGACACCCTCCTCAATGCCAGGGTGGTGCTGGAAGAAAAGGAAGGTTGCAAATCCAAGCCTTCACCTCCTCTTCCTCTCCAGTACAATCTCAGAGTGCTCCTTGTGTGTCTCTTCCAGTGTCAGAGCTACGATGTGAGAGGCAAGTATCCTGCGAGGGGCAGGCTAAAAGGCTAGACCTCTCATTATGTGATTTGACCTCTTACTCCTCTCCTTGGAAAAGGAGATCCACAGCATCCTATGACCAAAGGGACATCTCTCTAGGGACCACTGGATTGCAGCTTCAAGCTATTATTTGTGCGACAGGCTTGTGAATTGCTATGTGAAGCTCAAAATTGCAAGGTTGTAAGGTTGACTATAACATACTAACCCTTGAGCCCAGCTCGCTTGGTACTATCAATGGTCAAAAGAATATCGATGGCACTCTGAGCATTGTCCGACAGCTTCTCTTCACCTTCAGGCCAAGGAATATCTGGGGAGGGGGGGGGGGAAGCAACACTTTGATATTTATGCTAAATAAAAACAGCCTTTGAACTCAGTTTTGACAAAACAGATAGTTACCCCTTTTCAGAATATTCTGGAATACTTGCTGTGGTGTTTCATCATTGAATGGTGGAATTCCAGTTAAAAACTCGAACAAGCAAACTCCAAGTGCCCACCAGTCTACCGCATGACCTGAGGTAAGGACAGTACATTTACATTAACAGAGGCTCCACAAGAAGTATCACAGGTTGGCAACTGTGTGTCAAGGAATGAAGCAAGCCTGAGAAGATTTGTAGTAGCTAATCACCTCTTGTTTACAAACTAGTACACAAAGTAGAAATTGCCTAAACACTTTTTCTTCAAATGTTAAACTTTCCCTAAATGTTCCATGACTCAAAGCAGTGTGGTGCTTTTCATTTCTTAGCACACAGGGACTTCCAAAGACCAACTGTGTGAGAAAAACCAAAACATTCTATTACATTTCCTTTACTTTCGAAAAGTGTTACTGGTAAGAATCTCAAATTCAGTAACAAATTGTACAACATTACTTTCTTAGTTACATAACTGCAGAGACTTCTGTGTTTTCAACTTCTCTGCATCGGCTACAAAACTAGAGTCTAATGAGAAGCTCACACTCAACTGCGAGTTCTCCATTTAAATTTAATTAAGACAATGTCTACTTCTTCCTCTTAGTTGTTTTTTAGTTAGAAAGTTCAGTATATTGGTAGAATAAGTGTAGCAAAGCACAAGCAGGCAAGACTGCTGAGACACCACAACCCATTAATAAGCAGCATGCACATTACAGCTGCTGAACTGCTCAAGCTTCAGCCAGCGCATTGTGTCAGGAGCTGTGGGACACATTTGTGTGAGAACTTGTTTGGCTTTGCAGATGGAATTACACATTCAGATAATGTTCCCTACCCATGTAAGGAGGGCTCAGCATCGCAAAGTATTGACATCTGTATAATACAGTGATGAACTGAGCAATCACAGAATTCAGCCCATAGTCATTTCTGTAACTGCAGAAGTTGTTGCCAGACAGCAAGGTATCGTTTGTCTCACATGCTACACATGAATACTCAATTGAGGATGGTCAGGACCACCCACATGATCAACAAGGTAATATCTGAAACTAGGCTATTTCATTTAGATGATTTTGCCTAAAAATAAATGTTTAGATGTCTCCTGAAAGCCTGCTCATATTAATTTGCATCTTTATTTCTAATAAAACTACAGTACAGTGAAGCAAATAGCATTTCATTCATTCAATCTGATCAGATCATGCTCTGCATTTTCATATGGTTGAAGTTGTAGAATAGATGTGATCAAATTATCCCAGCTAAGCTTGCAAATTTTAGCTGCAAGATATAGGCATTATATGGCCAACACTTCCCCAACGTTTCCTTTGAGAGTTTGTTCTGTAGAGTGCTATATGCAAACTTACCAGTGATCAGAACTCCTGTGTGTGAAAAACAAATCATGTAAGCACAGTAATATTTCTACATTTAAAAAGGATCATACTGCACCTAATTACTAAATTCTGCTGACAATGAACAAGTAAAGTATTCTATCACACAAATGGTAGTTTTCCAAGTACAGCTCTCCAAATTTCCTTTCTTTAAAGACTGTTAACTAGAGATGGGGGTATTCGTAGACGAATACGAATATCTCCCCGTAGGTGGAAATAACGAGAGTCCGGCCCCATGGAGCCGGACCGTTCACTCGCCATTTGGCTGCTGCCGCAGGCGCAGCAGTGTCTTCCTATCGCACTGTGCTCCGCAATGGATTAGCCACTCCTGGCTAGAGGCAGGATGACAAGTCTCTCTGCCAGGTCGCACAGTGGCTAATCCATTGCGGAGCACAGCGTGATACGAAGACGCCACTATGCCTGCAGCAGTGGCCGAACGGTGAGTGGACGGTCTGGCTCCATGGGGCCAGACCCTCGTTATTTCCACCTGCGGGGAAATATTCGTATTTGTCTACGAATACGAATACCCCCATCTCTACTGTTAACCTATCTCTAAATACACAGACATAATAACTTGCATCTTACTGAAAAATACTTTGGTATAGTAAATACACAAAAATATAACTGTGACATTTTCAAACAACAGCCACAACTTCCTACCCAATATGCAGCCCACCTTCAGATCTCTCCTTCCTCCTGCAACCCACCCATTGTAGTCCCTCACTGAATTTAAGAATTTTGAACGTCTGAAACAGCGGAATAACAACAAATTGGCTAGAATCCTACTGCCTCTTTATGCACACCCAAACCCACAACCAGCACCTCATTAATGAGTGCCAATTAGCCACCAAAACTTCTGCAACTTCTCTTACACAAGCATAAATTGGCCTATGTACCATTCTAATCATTAAGAGAAACACCCAGCAAGTGCTCTCGGTGTAAACAGATCCAGGATCTTCTTGAAAGACCGAGATAATTCATATAATGATAGACAAAATTACACTGCAATAAATTGAATTGCTTACCATGAGCTTTAGACAAAAGCAGCTCAGGTGCCAGGTAGTCTGGAGTTCCTAAAATACGTTCTTCTACTGGGGCTGTCCCTCTTCGGACACTCTTTGGGGTTCTGTATGGTGTATCAGCATTTCCCTGAGGAGTCTGATGTCAAGAACATATGTCAGGAGCAAGTATCACACAAGCTGGTCAAGTTATTCTTTGGCTGTAGGTTGGAACAATGCATTGCACAGCTGAAAACAGTTTCAAACCAATGGTTCTCAACCTTTGGCCATGCAGATATTTTGGGCTTCGACTCCCAGAAACTCCAACCAGTTTGGCTAATGTGGAGGGATTCTGGTAGTTGAAGTTCAAAACATCTGTGAACCAAAGGTTGAGAAACACCAGTCTAGTCAACTGCAGCAATGAAGTTCCCTCTGGATTTAACATCCTGCACACTCACACAATGTTAGTTTTCATTTATACCCACTTTCTGATGAGAGGAAGGCTTTGTCTGCTTGTCTTTTATGTTAAAACCTCTACATATTCCATCACTAAACAACTTGATATACCTTGAATATTGCATGCAAGACGAAATATTTTGTCTTGGATAGCCACTATTTGTACTTCAGATATTTTAATGACACCCAAGCAAGGAGCCTGACAAAAGCAAGGAGGTCTTGAGTCTGGAACCTGAGAGTCTGTTATGCCTCTCTTTTTTCCAAACAAAAATAATTATGTACAACTACAAGGTGCCTTCCCTTTTATAGAAATCTACATAACGCACATGAACAGCAAACATATGTTTATTTCACTGTACTGTGACGATTGTCAATTGTCAATGAATTCCCACAGAATACACATGCAGCAAACTGGATGTATATATCTGCACTAATACACACGAGGTAAATGCTAATTCTGTACTTTTCACTTGTCCATTGTCTGCATTCCTCTCCCAACCAACACCAACACCACCACCAACAACTGTGTGCCATCAAGTCAATTCTGACTTATGGTGACCCTTTCCAGGATTTTATCTATTGTGTACTCAGAAGTGGTTCACCACTCCTTTCTTCTGGAGCACCCTGGGACTGTGCAGTTTGCCCATGACCACACAAGGCTAGCTCTTTTCCCAGGAGGCACAGTGGAGAACTGAACTCCCAACCTCTGACTCCACAGTCAGATACCTAAGCTATCCATCCAGCATATACACAACCTAGCAAGTGTATAAATATATGCCAACCAAGGCAACATTCCATGCATCTGATGAAGTGGGTTGCAATCCACAGAAGCTTATGCCAAATAAAGCCTATTGAAGTCAGTCTAAACATAAAGAATCTTGTAGCATTCCACAAATTGTTTAGGTTCACAAGGTGTAGAGAAATAGTTGTCATTTGTAATCTCTTCCTAATTGCTGTTTATTGCACAGATTCAGATTATTATTAGCCTACTAACATTAGAAGAAACATATATATATATAAGATAGTGTACTTGTGGGGATATATGCAAATTTATGTATGGAGGAAATGCTCACGCAAGAGATTTTTTCTGTAGCAAGAGGCTCCAGGAATTATGCTATTGGTGCCTTTTTCATACCAACCTGATATGGTCTGTAGGGTGTCCCCTTTTGCGCAGGTGTAACAGTCATTGGATAAGAGCCACTACAAGCAGAGACATCCATCCCTTCTACAGACATCATACTAATTCTTGACGGCTCAGACATATTAGACACGTTAATTTGACTGTTATAACTCCGAAAAGCAACCACATTTTTCTTGAGGTGGTTCAGTGCTCTCCGCATCTCCGCTGATGAAGAAGAGTGAATGTCAACAGGTGTTTCAGTTACACTTCTCAAACTCATGTCCTGATCATGAGGCAGTGGTTTGCCTTCCTGGACTGTAGGTACCTCCTCACCTCTTCGCCAGACCTCTGGGCAACCAGGTGACACTGACACAGCCTCCACTTTTAGTTCCTCAAAGGTGACATCTTTCATGCTCCCATCTAAGTCAGAGAACTGTTTTTCTAAATGACTCTCTGCAGCAGACACTTCTGGAAGGGATAGATCCGAATCCACGCTCATGCTTGCTAAAGGTTTCTCATCATCAAGGCATAAAAAACTTGAATTTGTCAGTTCCTTCTTCCCGTCCTTTTCACAATCTGCATCCAGATAATCCAGAAGATTCTTGGCTATCAAGGGAGTTGCTGGTTTGCTACCCCTGTTTCGTTCATTGCAAGTGCAGCCTTTTGCTTGACCTTTGTTCATACAGGTGTCTTGCACAGATCCATCAAGGTTTAGGCAACAGATTTCAGTTGTTAAGCCTGTGCTTTTTTTATCTGGAATCTCAGTGATTTGACACCCACGTTTGTATTCTGCATTGTTTTTCTTAACAAGGACACGGTCTTCAGAAGGACTAGTGTCAATTAAGCCAAAGCATCTTTTGACACCCAACTTCTCCACCTCTTTCCTTTCTTCCATAAGGTTGTCCAATCCTGAAGAGATGAGGTGGCAATTGGAGGAATTTGATGCCTCCTTAGCCAGAGCAGCTTTTTCAGTAGAGAGTTTTTCTTCCCATTCTTTATATTCTGAAAGACACTTTCGGACCAGATCTTTCACATCACAAGTCCTTACAGAAGTTTCAGATAGGTTACACAGTTCGGTCCTTCCATCAAGTCTGGTCCCGGAATCGTTGCTGCTAATAGGAGAGATGACAGATTCCAGTGCCTTTCGCTTAAGGCTTTTAGTGCCATTAGCAAGCAGGAGATCTGTATTCTCAGGCTTTTCTGATGCATTCATTTTGCCCGGAGCAGAGCACAGCACGCCTTCCGCTTCCTGAAAATCAAGTACTTCTAAGAGTTTATGAAAATGCTGAATAAATTCATAAATGTCATATATTTATTACATTATTCACATCCCATCTTCAGTCCAAGCACTATCCACACACAAAACCACTAAAATCACACACAAAAAAAACAATTTTTAGGGTTTAACACAAAATTTTGATTTGGGAAGCCAATAAGCATACAACTAGGGTAAAAAAAATACATTAGCAACATATCATGCTTTGGAGATACAATATCGAAACAAATGTATAACAATATGAATATGCAGAAACAAGATTTCAAAGATAGTTGTGAAACTTGGGGGGGAAACCACCCATGATTGAGAGGCAACAATTTCATTCCCAAAAATTTGACCGGACAGCCAGAGATGCATGGATCCCGTATCTGGCTTTCACTTTCCATTCCTTTTTCTGTGCTGTTTTAATTGGGCATCTGTGCTACTGGAAAAATCTGCTTTTACAAAATTCTGTGACTGAATAAAACAAAAGCTACAGCAAAACACATTTATGCTTGCACACACCTCACATATTAAAACGCACAAAAAGCAACAAGAATTGGAAAAGATGACCAACAGGCTGAATTGGCTCAAAAAACCTCACAGGTTTAGCTTCCAAGTAAAAATTTAATAAAAACTTCAATAAAACAATACTACCCACATTGCAAGTATGGAAAACTCAGCAGTGGCCAGAGGATTGGAAAAGATCAGTCTACATCCCAATCCCAAAGAAGGGCAGTGCCAAAGAATGCTCCAACTACCGTACAATTGCACTCATTTCACACGCTAGCAAGGTTCTGCTCAAAATCCTACAAGGTAGGCTTCAGCAGTATGTGGACCGAGAACTCCCAGAAGTACAAGCTGGATTTCGAAGGAGCAGAGGAACTAGACCAAATTGCTAACAGTTAGAACTGGATATGGAACAACTGATTGGTTCAAAATTGGGAAAGGAGTACGACAAGGCTGTATATTGTCCCCCTGCTTATTTAACTTATATGCAGAATACATCATGTGAAAGGCTGGACTGGAGGAATCCCAAACCAGAATTAAGATTGCCGGAAGAAATATCAACAACCTCCGATATGCAGATGATACCACTCTGATGCCAGAAAGTGAGGAGGAATTAAAGAACCTCTTAATGAGGGTGAAAGAGGAGAGCGCCAAAAATGGTCTGAAGCTCAACATCAAAAAAACTAAGATCATGGCCACTGGTCCCATCACCTCCTGGCAAATAGAAGGGGAAGATATGGAGCCAGTGACAGATTTTACTTTCTTGGGCTCCATGATCACTGCAGATGGGGACAGCAGCCACGAAATTAAGAGACGCCTGCTTCTTGGGAGGAAAGCGATGACAAACCTAGACAGCATCTTAAAAAGCAGAGACATCACCTTGCCGACAAAAGTCCGCATAGTCAAAGCTATGGTTTTTCCAGTAGCGATGTATGGAAGTGAGAGCTGGACCATAAAGAAGGCTGACCGCCGAAGAATTGATGCTTTTGAATTGTGGTGCTGGAGGAGACTCTTGAGAGTCCTCTGGATTGCAAGGAGAACAAACCTATCCATTCTGAAGGAAATCAACCCTGAATGCCCACTGGAAGGACAGATCCTGAAGCTGAGGCTCCAATACTTTGGCCATCTCATGAGAAGTGAAGACTCCCTGGAAAAGACCCTGATGTTGGGAAAGTGTGAAGGCAAGAGGAGAAGGGGACGAGAGAGGACGAGATGGTTGGACAGTGTCATCGAAGCTACCAACATGAATCTGACCAAACTCCGGGAGGCAGTGGAAGACAGGAGGGCCTGGCGTGCTCTGGTCCATGGGGTCACGAAGAGTCGGACACGACTTAACGACTAAACAACAACACCCACATTGCATATGGTGACATACACTCAATGTGATTACAACACAAAACATTCCAGGTCTACTAATTACTTAATCAACTGTCTGCTGTTCTGATGAAATCAATGACAGGGAGCTACCAGTCATTAAGTCTTTGCCCTTCCTCCCGGTTAGCCACATTATTTCTAACACGCATCTCTAAAGATTCCCTTATCAGTCTCAAATTCCAAGAGTGTGACTGAAACAGCTTTGTTGTTGCATTAAAGCAGATACGATGCCCAGTTTCCCAGCCATGTTTTGCTGATGGAGACTTTTCTTCCTGACCCCATCTAAGATAGGGCTGTTGTTCTTTGCATCGGATTTCAGTGCTTCTCTCTGTCTTTCCTACATACACCAAACCACATGAACCTGGAATCTCATAAACACCAGGGACCCCCAAGCCAACAAATCCTTCACAGGCTGCATACACTGACTGATCTTTTCAAAGTGTCTGAAAACTGTTTTAATCCCAACCTTCTTTAAAAATCTCTCAAGGCGATTAGCTACTGTGCTGCAGTTGGGCGAAAGAGCAACACTTCCTTCCTATCAGGTCCTCCTCTTTTGTCTTTCAGTTTCTTCCCCCTCCCACCTTGGAGCACTGTGGAAATATCTGATCGTGCCCATTCCACTGAAATGTTTACCTCAAAAACCTAAATTCTGTGTATACACTAATACACAGAGCAAGAACCAGATCAGGTGACGATCATATAGAAAAAGAACTGGGGTTTTGTGTTGTAATCATATTGAGTATATATCACCATATGCAATGTAGCTAGTATGCCATTTGTAATCTTGAAGACAACAAAACGTATTTCTCTGCCGAAAGCTTGATCTTCTACTGATTTATTAAAGTTTTTACTTGGAAGCTAAACCTGTGACATTTTTTGGGTCAATTCAGTCTGTTTGGTCTGGAATTGGTCATCTTTTTCTATGACGCTCCAAGAAAGCAGAAAGGTTTTATTCCTCCACTCCAAATACTTCCTAAAGAAGCATAGTCTTTGCTCCTTGCCCCAAACGTGAGTAGGCCACTCTAGGAAGGGTGTTCCATCGTCTAAGCACCATCACAGAAAAGGTACTGTCTTCAGGATTTCCCACCACAAGTAAGGCACAAAGCCACACCACAGGGTCTCTAATATGGACCTGAGCTTATATTCCAAGGAGGGGAACTTTGGTGGCCCCAGGGTTAATTTCCTGTCTCTTGGGTCCTCTGAAGACCACAAAGACCAACAAAATATATAAAAAAAGCAGAATTAAAATGAAGCCAAAGGCTGCTATACATTTTTTTCTAGTTTTGAAAAAGATGGTATTTGGGGTTGCTAGAATAATACACTGATCCATTTGAAAGGCTTTCAGTAGCTGCAGTTCACCTTGGCCTCAGAAGCTGGCCGGGGGCTGCAAAAATAGCATTGAGGGCCACAGACAGCCCAAGAGCTGTCCTTTCCCTATCTCTAGTTTATATAGGAAGAAAATTATTAAATATAGTGGGCCTAAATCCAATTGTTAGTTCCAACTACAGTCAAGTCAACCCACTGAATCCATGGGACCTACATGAATGTTATCTGCACAAATTTACATTGATTCAGTTGGTTTAAACTGGGATTTCATGGAGTTGTTTTTAGTGAGCAAGCATTTCCTAACCTCACAAAACAAAGTCATGTGAACGCACTATGTTACATGTATAATATCAAAACTGTAATATGAAGGCGCAAGCGCCTCTTTTGACGATACTTCCAACAAAATTCATACGTATGTCCAGTGGAATTCTTTGAGGTTTGCGGTTCATATACTTGAATCCTAACAATATACCACCATTATTAAACAGAAGAAGACTATAATCTTGTGAACCAGACCGTATTTGACAACAGAGTTCAGCTTGCAGATCTGGGAGAGTTTGTCTTGAAATAAAAACAATTTCTCTTAGGAGATCGATTCTGTGCAAAATTTTGCGTGAGCATGTGTACAGGGCATCTGAAACTTGTGCTTTATCATCTGAACAATCCTTCGAAACTGCTCGAGTCTGCACAGAAGACTCACTCGACATTTAAAGAGTTAGGAATCAGAGGAGGGAATGAGCAAAAGAAGTATATCACATCTCCAAGATGTTACAAGGTTAATTTTCCTAGGGGTTAATTTTCAAAGCACGAGGATGGGCTTTGGGGTGTAGGGGCCGTTTTTCAGCTGCAGCTCTAGGGACCACATCAGCTCATCTGACTTAAACTGCAAGTGATTGGAAGGTCACTTCTAATCAGGGAAAAATCATACTTCTGGCTTTAAAAAAAAGGCATTTCATGAGAAAAGATGTGAAGAGGCCCCGCAACTTTTTTTTAGAAGTGACTCACACACCCTGGAGCCATGATCATCACAGTTTGAGGAGAGTGGGGATTTAACAAGTTACTAATCAGAACACTCTTCTCCCTTCTTGAGGCCATAAAAACAAAACCAGCAGACCATACGTGTCCCACAAATCTTATAATTCCGACCCATTTCAAAGCCTTGGGAATGTTGTACACTCCTATTCTATGTACTTGAATAATTTCCTAACAAGAGAGAGGAAACAAAGTCATCAGAAAGGAAAGAAGCCGTGCTGACCTGCAGGTCCTTTTCCCACTGGGGGCTGCTGCAGCATTCCGATTCCATGCTGGACAACTGTGTACGGGAATGGCTACTGGCACTGGAGGTTCCGTACCTTTTCCTGGACTGAAGCAGAGTTGGCGTCAGACTCCTCACGGGCATTCCAGGTGTGACAGCTGACGAATCAAAGCCTTCAGCAAAACAGATGTTTTAAAAAGTCAAGATTATCCATCCATCCAAAAGCACAGACATTCATTACAAAGCAAATCTGCTGAACTGCACTATGCAAAATAAGGAAAATTAGATTCAATACTTGGGAAGCTTACTTTTTTGGACTATGACTCCCAAAATGCCCAAGCCAACATGGCCAGATGCCTCAGAAAAAGTTATTTTTCTATGGGCTGTGTGATATGTAATAGTCAGTTTGCTCTTCCATACAACTAAATACCTTTTCCTCATTATTTCATAGTGCTTATTATTTTTACTACAATATACGACTAGGATACAAGAACAATAAATTATAATGCAATTCTGCACATGACAACAAAGCAAAACAAGTTAAAAGTCTGCTCTCAGGTATTAGATATACTGTTGAACCACTGAAAGGAGAAAGCATCATAATAAAATACATCCTCTCTTTTCTCTCCTATAAACTGCTTCTTAAAACTGTACTGTCTGAAATTGGGCATCTGTGCTACTGGAAAAATCTGCTTTTAAAAAACTCTGCAACTGAATAAAACAAAAGCAACAGCAAAACACATGTATGTGTATATGCTTGTGCACACCCCACACATTAAAATGCACAAAAAAAGCAACAAGAAGGAGTTTTGTTGCACACTTCTATGATATGCTGTTCTCCACTAATCTGATCTCAAACCTGATTTTCTCCTGCTTAAGAGCAACATTTTGCCACCATCTCGGGTTGATGCCAAAACCCTTGTTCTAGACAATATAAACTGTCTCGGTGCATAAAACACACAATTTGGCCTTCACAAGCCCTACCAGGGCAGCTCACAACACAGAAATATGTGATAATAATGAAACATCTCATTCACAATTAAACAATAGAATAAAAGCAACATCCATCTAATCAATGTTTTTTAAAAGAAGAAACTCAGCATTGGAATGAGATCCAGGTGGACTGCCAATCAGCTGTGTTGTGGACTATCTTCTCCAAATTGAAGACCCCCTTCCCAAGTAACCACCTGGCAAACCTCTCCTGGCAGAGCATTCTCAAGAAGGCCTGCCGAGAGGCTATTGCTAGATGAGCAGCCTTGCATGGAGGCAGGCAGTCCTCCCATTTCTCACACTTGTTGAAAGCATCTTCCAGAACATCACCTCTTTTGCACCTGTCCTCATGCATGCCCAAGAGGGGCAATTCTGGAAGTGAGAATGTAGCTATTCCTTTCTGTCTCTCACTGTCCTGTTGCTCCTTCTAAAGACTTAAAAGATTCAACACTTTCTGGCTCCTCTTCTAATCCTTTCTAACCCACAAGCTGTTAATATCGCTTTCTTGAAAGTGGTCTAAATCCCTCCTTCTCTGGACCTTGTGCTCAGCCCTTGAGACATTGTTTTCTATGAAACCTGGGGTAAAATAAACTATAAAATGTTTTTCAAAATAAACTCAGTAAACTTTGTTTAAGCTGAACCTTTTGTCTGGTTTATTGCTTCGGAAAATAAAACAACAAGGTGAGTTTAAAAACTGGCAGGAACACCATCACGGTTTACTCTAACAAAGAGTTCTAACAGAGCTTCTCATAGACTGAACAGTTTGAATCAAAATTTATAATAATACTTACATGCTCTCAGGAGCTTATTTGATGCAGAAGGATATTCTTTGTGACTTACAGACAGAGGGGAAACAAATCCTTGAGAGCTGTTGGCACAAACAGGACTTGGGCTAGGTGCGTGCACTTTCCCTCCAGCTGGAGTGTACTGTGAAAAATAAGAGGAGCCTTTTTAGTAGAGAGAAATATATATAGACCCAAAGATAGTAGAGCAAGAATTTATTATGTCAGATCCCATACTTGATGTAACTGCTGATTTTTAAAGCAAAAGATTCATAGAATAGATTTTACAGTAAAGGAAGGAACAAAATGGCAGCAAAGCTGTCCTCTCAAAAAACATGACATTGTTTAAAAAAAATCCAAACAGCTGTGCTGAAATAATCTGACTCCAAATTACAAATCAAATTGTCCCAACTGGTATGAGGCCCAGACTGAAGTAGAAAGGCTAGATTTGGTTCCAAGGTGAATCAAAGGAAATTTACAAATTGATTCTGATTCAGGGCACAAATCATACTGGAGGGGTACAAAATAATCATAATAATCATAATAATGTAATGTCAAGTCAATTCTGACTTATGGCAACGTTTTTCAGGGTTTCCCAGGTACAGAATACTCAGAAGTGGTTTACCATTCCCTTCCTCTGGGGGCATCCTGGGATTGTGAGCTTGCCCAAGGCCACACAGGCTGGCTCTACTCACAGGAGGCACAGTGGGGAATCAAAGTACCAACCTCTGGCTCCGCAGCATGATACCTAAACCACCAAGCTATCCAGCAAGCTGGGTACAAAATACCTGAGACCAAATTGGGAACTGCTCCAAAGGCCTGAATTGGCCTCTGAGCTGAACTGGGAGGACCCATGCACAGCCCTGTATTGGGCTTTACAACCCTGCGAAAGGATTTACAGCCATTGCCTGGAATTCCCAAATACAGCTGGGAAGGATTCCTGTATGGAATTGTGGAATGCTGCTGCCAGTCACTAAAGACAATACAAAGGTGGCCCATATAAAGCAAAGGTGGCAAACCCACTGCTTGCAGCCTGTATGAAGGCCCAGCCTGTTTTGTTAGACCCCAGGCCTCTCCTCACAACCCACATCTTTATACCTGGAGAAGCCGTCATTTCCAAAAAAAAGGTGCAGCCTTCATCTTGTTTTGCCCAGTACTCTGCTGAGGTTTTTGCAAAACCAAAACTGGATGTTTTGCTGTTCTTGGTTTCCATTTTAGGGGCTGCTGTAGCTCACAGCAGATCCTAGGAACAGAAACTGTCCCCAATCCCCCAGAGCTTAGGTAAAGGTAAAGGCTCCCCTTGACATTTTAGTCCAGTCGTGTCCGACGCTAGGGCACGGTGCTCATCCCCGTTTCCAAGCCATAAAGCTAGCGTTTGTCCGTAGACAGTTTCCGTGGTCACGTGGCCAGCGCAACTAGACATGGAACGCCGTCACTTTCCTACCGTGGTGGTACCTATTTATCTACTCGCATTTGCATGCTTTCGAACGGCTAGGTTGGCAGGAGCTGGGACAAGCGACGGGAGCTCACTCCGTCGCGTAGATTCGATCTTATGACTGCTGGTCTTCCGACCTTGCAGCACAGAGGCTTCTGCGGTTTAACCCGCAGCGCCACCACCCCCAGAGCTTACTCACCTTCAAATTATACCATAAAAGTTCTAGGGGAACAAATTATTTGGAATACTTACAAAACCAAAGGAGCTGATGAGAGACAACACTTGTCCGGGAGTGCGCGAATAGTCTTGCTTAGGTTTGGACATGGATGGCGTAGTCAGGATATCCATCATATTTAGCTCTGAGAAAAGTTTGAGAGTACTAAGCTTCACATGAATTATTTCACAGAAATAAAATATTTTCTCCTAATGTTTTTCTGTGGTGTTATGGGCTCTATAAAGACAAGAGCAACAGCAGCATTTGAATCCAAAACCCGGGAAGCGGTTTTAATATCGTAGGACCACTCCTACCACAAAAGACAGAAGTATAAAGCTGAAAACATTGCAGCCGTGTGCTCTATACAGCTTTTTGTTTTGCTCTGCTTTGTTTATGGGGCAGTCCTGACATTTTCCAAGGATCAGTGAAACAACAGGAAATCAAATGTATTTAATAAGCTTTTTGAAAAGATAGCTGGAAGCTATTCATACTGTGTTGTTTGGGAAACATCATAGCTGAAGGACTCATCGGTCACAACCAGCCACTTCACAAAGCACTACTTTAGGCTCACCAGAGTTTTGGTATCATCACCAGGATTTCTACCATCTTTCCGTGAACAGCAGACCCCCCTCTCCATGCCACATCAGAAACTGCTTTTAAAAGCCACTTTAGTTTCAGAGTTAGATTGCCAGATAGCTACTTCTGTACAACTATGTTCAAAGCCCTCTCAGTCATGCTGCATGAGTTGTGCTAATCTTTGAACATCAAACCTATCTTCTGAACACCACTGTGAGTCTTGGAAAGATCAGGATTGTTACTAAGGAGGAAAAATGTCATATCTGATCAGCCTGAAGTATATTTAAGAAGAACAAGAGTGTTCTTGCAAATACCATTTTGCAAATTATTCCACAGATGATTAGCCTACCGAAATTCTGATTTGTCCAAGTGTTTACATATCTTTGACTTCAAACCCAATCCGAAGTCTCTTTGTATTAAAGGGATTTTACTTCCTGTTTAAGTAGACTGCCAACACAACCTAGCTTCAGCCTCAAAAAAAATGTGAACCGATAGAGCACTTTTGCCTTTCAAGCCAGAAAACTATCTTTAAGCCGTTCTGTACCAAAGTGTTGTGCATTCACTCTGACCCATCTAAATTTTCTGCCATCTCTAGTTTTGGAAGGGAAGTTTAAATATATATATATAGATAGAGAGAGAGAGAGAGAGAGAGAGAGAGAGAGAGAGAGAGAGAGATATCTATATATATAGATAGATAGATATAGATATAGAGATATAGATAGAGATATAGATAGATAGATAGATAGATAGATAGATAGATAGATAGATAGATAGATAGATAGATAAATAGATAGATAGATAGATCTTACTGCCAATGTAAGAATCCTTGAGATTCTCATGAGGTCAAATCGTGTTCTTATATACCATCTTTTACCATGATATAATAATTTTTTTTAATTTAACCTTTCTTACTGAAATTCCCAGGATTGGGTGCATTCTGTATGATTAGCATCTTATACCATGCAAGATACATGCTATATTTTAATGATCAGTGACCATAATAAAGAAATTGATTGACTGATACTGCCTGTTTAGGATCATACTGCTAGACATTACGAATCTGGAAAAATAGAGAACAAAGTGGCTTGAAGGTAGTTTCCTGGAGGACATGTTAGTAGTCGCCTTGTTATAAGGAGTAGGTGAGCAACATTTTTGGCCTACAGCTTCCATTAGCCCTAACCAATAAAGCCAATAGTGAGGGATTACAGGAGCTGCAAACCAGAAGCACATGGAAAGCCAGTTACCTGTATCTGCCACAGACAAAGAGCTATTCATAAACCTGCATGTGTTGACTTAAGTACAGAAGTTTCCAATGTGGCTTCTTCAAATATTTAATTCACTATATTACACAAAGATATTCACTTAAAATACGTTGCAGACAAAGTATTTGCACTTATAAGTAGACATAAATATTAACATTTGTTTGGAAACCACATGCTCATTCATATATTCATCAACATACACACACATATACATGCACGCACGCACACACACTCTTCTGCATTTGTATGTTGTCTCACCTCTGTTCAGTGTAACTCTGGACAGTCCAAAGTCTGTCAATTTAATGTGGCCCTCATTTGATATCAGCATATTGTCTGGTTTCAAATCCCTGCAGATACAAAGAAAATTAAATAAAATTAGTGGCATATGTGACATACTATAGTATTAGGTCGTATTAGTATTAGTGTGCATTTACAAAGATCCACAACTCCACATTTGGTACAATGTAATAACTATCCATCAGAACTAAGAGCTATATGCGTTGGCTCAGTAATTCTAAATACTACATACCTATCACAAACAATTAAAGGGAGATTTGTCTACTAGATACACATTACATATTTCTTTAAAGGAATGAGGCCTCTTTGTCAGGTGAGTAACATTGCTATAGTTCTCAAGTACAAAAAATAATCACAACAAACATTCATAAAATGCCCCCCCCCCCCCCAAAATAACTTTTCCCTGTAGACTATTGGTTCCCAACCTTGGGTTCCCAGATGTTCTTGGATTAAAATTCCTGGAAGCCTTCGCCACTAGCTGTGCTGGCCAGGCTTTCTGGTAGTCGCAGACTGAAAACATCTGGACACCTAAGGTTGGAAACCACTGTGGTAGACCGTTGGTTCTTGATCAGCCTATTCCATCTCCTCCCTGAAAACATGAAATGTCATTCCGAAATATAACAAGTTATTTATTCTAAGTTAAAACTAAGAAGGATGTGTATTCAGAAAGCTACGTCAAACTAAAATCCCCTCTAGTTGTTATTCATTGACTTAGCCAAGCTGCAAGAATCATGGTAGCCCCACCTCATTTCCACTCTCCTAACACAAAAAGCAGAGTATGAAAAGAAGAGGTTTCTGCATACATAGGGCTTTCCATTTGTGGAAGAACCCAAAACTCCTGCTTACATGGAAAGCTTCCACATGCAGAGAGGAACTCTACCTTTTCAGACTGGCCACTTCCCTCACGCAAAAAGTGATGGGAGGAGGCTAGCACATCCAACTCTTCACATCTTAGCTCAATTGAGTGGGTAGTGGTTCTATAAGGCTTAAGTGACATAGCATCCATTTTGCTTTGAAGAGGTTTGGTGTTTTGTTTTGAAACCACTATTGAGAAAACAAAATCTCATTAGGAGAGGGACAAAGAGCCTCTGGCCTACAGGTTAAATTTGGCATCCCCATCTACCCCCAAGACCCCTTCCCCCTCAGAAAGAAGAAGGAGGTCTGAAAATGGCTCCTGACTAGACCACTATCTCAAGGTACCTCTGGCAGCTTGAGTTGCTCAATGTTAGGATTACAGGAAAAATTTACTCGGGCCAAGAGACATCATATTTGAGGAACTGTGATGAACTGCAGGAGGAGCTACAGAACTGACACTAAAAGTGGCATGAGGGTGTGGTAGGGCAAATCATATTTCTACAATCTAAAATGTCCCTGGTCTACCAAAAGTAATCTTGGTTGGAAAAGTATAAAGGAGTAAAAGCAAAATAAACCGAATTTACCTATGGATTATTCCATGCCTGTGAAGGTAATCAAGAGCCAGAGCTACCTCAGAAATGTACTTCACTGCCATTTCTTCATCAAAATAACCGTATATGTGAAGAAGAGATTTAACATCTCCACCAATGAGATACTCCATTACCTGCCAATGAAAAAAATCACTGTGAAACACAAATCTATTGCTATTCTAGCATACAGTAGCAACCATATAATTATCTCAAACTCATTTTATGGAATATGCCTGACACTCTATAGAGAAACATCTATAATGACCTGCAACTATATGCAATTATTATTAGCTATACAGTGGTGCCTTGTTAGACGATTGCCTCGTTAAACGACGAATCCGCTAGACGATGAGGTTTTGCGATCGCTGTTGCGCTTCGCAAAACGATTTCCTATGGGCGCTTTTCGCTGGACGATGTTTGGGGGCCTCTCCCGTGACCCCTCCACCCCTTTCAGAAGCCTCCCGGGGCGCAGGGGAAAAGCGGAATTTTTTTATTTCCAGCTTTTCCCCCTGAATTTTCAGGGCAGAGAAAGCCTCTTTTTAGCCCGCCCATCAGCTGTTCGTCGGGAGAGGGGAGGGGGAAGGAGGGGAGAAGAGGACAAAATGGCTGCCGGGGCTTCCTCAGCAGGTAAACATGCAGTGGAAAAGCACCCGGCAAGCCTCTGAAAGCAGCGCTTTGCTGTGGGGGTGGTGTGGGGGGGGGGTGGCAGGCCTGCCCAGCCTGCCACCCCACCCCCACCCCCACCCACTCACCTCTTGGCAAAGCCCCGCTTCCAGAAGCCTCTGGGGTGCTTTTCCACTGCCTGTGCCGCAAAAGCCTCAGAAGCCTCCTATCAGCTGTTGGTCGGGAGAGGGGAGGGGGGAAGGAGCGGAGAAGAGCACAAAATGGCTGCCGGCTGCCTGCTGCCTGCCGGCTTTTAGCTGTTTGGTGCTCTTTTCTGGATGTTTCGCTGCTACCAGGCACTATGAGAAGCCGGGCTCAGTCTACAGTACCTGGTAAGTGACTTTCTTTTAATTTTTTTTTAAGTTTCTGTGCTTTTCTTTCCCATCGGAACGCATTAATTAAATTCCAATGCATTCCTATGGGAAATTTGGTTTCGCAAGACGATGTTTTCGCAGGACAGCGATTTGTCTGGAACGGATTAACATCGTCTTGCGAGGCACCACTGTATTAGCAACCAGAATATAAGCAAAACCTGAGATTCAGCTCAAACACAATAGGTCCATATTAAAGTTACCCTACTGAAGATTATACCTATGATCTCTATTACTTTTCCCAGTTGGCTAGCTCAAAATAGTCACAATTAGTATTCAAGAACTGAACAAGAGAGTTTTTAGTTGGGTAGTAAGATAAGTACAATAATAATCCTGGTGTAGACAGTAAAGTATGTTTGAAAAAAACATGGATTTTCTAAAACCAGTCAAATATACATACATATATATAGGAAGTTGCTAAGTATTGTTTACTCACCAAGTAGACGTTATTGGCAGATTGAAGAGAATAGTACAAGTGCACAATGAAAGGACTTTTACTAAGAGCCAGAGCATCTCTCTCTGCCTGCACCTGGTGGACCATATTCTTATTGATCAAATCAGCTTTTTTTACTACCTGTAAAGCAAGGTATGTAGAGGTTAGGACATGGAAGAGAAGTCATTTTCTCCTTTTCTTTTTTTAATTACCCACATTAACTCACCAGTAAAATCAGCTTTTTCTGACAAACCTTTTAATACTGTGATCCATCACAGAATATCATCCACATTTATTTCCATCACTTAGGAGGGTGGATTAAAAACAATAATTATTTTTTTAAAAAAGATTATTTAAATCAAAATTTAAATTTTAAAAAAATCTATTTTTTGATTTAAATTGTAAAAAAATCTGATTTTTTAAAATTTAAATTGTGATTTAAATTGCTTTTTTATCATTGATTTTTATTCACCCTTTATCCATTTGATTTAAATCAAATCCACCCTGTCACTTAGACCAGAATCCTACTGCATTTTACCATAAGCAGGTTTTACCGTTTCCAAGCTGTCCTTTGAATGATTGATTGCAGAACTGGAAAACGACCAAGCATGAAAAGGACAGCTGGAAAGATAGCTAGCACCGGTTGTGCTACTGCCCTTCCATGATCATATAACCAACAGGATTCTGGTCCTAAAATATTAAGTACAAGCTCATTAATGCATGGTTTCCAACACTTGCCAACCTAGTTCACCGGAATGCATATTCCAAGGGCACACCTATCCTCAAGAATACCTCTCTTAAGCATGCTAGAAAAATTGACCAAGCTTCCTCTTAACTTAGTTTCTGAACTAACACTGGAGCCTTCTAAAAAAATCTTATCTTGCCAGATATTTACTTAGCTCCTTGTAGCTGGTTGAAGTAGTAATTTAAATACCTTACCATTTTCAAACACTAACTTGAAATATTAGTATATAATCTTCATCTGAAAAAAAAATTATTTGTAACAATTATGAATTAAAGTCAGATTGTTCTCAAACTTTTTCTACGCTCTGGCACTCACCAACTATGCCACCTCTGTTTCTCAAGGCTGATGTCACAGATCTAAACCCGCTCATATTTAGAGTAAAATAATATTAATTCATTACACACTGTCAAGCCAATCTGGATTTATGATGATCCTTCCATGGTTTTCTGGCTCTTCTGCCAGGAGGAAAACCAGGGAATCAAACTCCTGACCTCCGGTTCAACAGTCAGTTACCTAACTCACTAAGCTATGGGTAATTTACCACTAACATGTTTGAACAATTGAAAATAAATGAAATCCTATTCACTATGATACTATGCCATTTCAAATATAGAACTGCACCAGAATTTTTGGTAAATGCTTCCTTGATATAAACATCTGTAGTCTGACAAAGTGCAGCAAGAAGCTATAGTACACTTTCTTTAAAAAAAATAGTTTTAAATATGTACCATACCAAATTTATATATTAAGGCATATCTGCACAGCTGACTAAATATCTGAACATGATACAACTCAGTGACTTATAAAAATAACCTGTACAACTGTATATTTTTTATAAACATTGGGAATAATATGAATGTGCATTTTCAACACACCAGACAAATTTAAGTTCAGTTATTATGCCCGTTAATGGTTTTCTGAACTGGGAACCTATCACTTTGTGTTATATATAAATCCATGGTCACTATCTGATTGGTGCTCATGTTTATGCAACTTCCAGTGTTTTAATAGAGGCTAACTGACAAGGTCTTGGGGGTGCATCTGGATCACACGCCCCGTCACAAACCTGACTGTGCAACAGATATGCAGCCTAGCATCTCACTGACTGCTGTGGCAAGTTATGCAAACCTTTCTGGGGCAGGCGTACAGCACATTGCACCATGCTAATCTAGCTACTCCTGTGAACACAGGCAAAGGTAGGAGCCCCGAAAGCTTTTTTTTGAAGGAATGCATGTATGACTCTCATGGAAAACTGAGCAATATTGGGGTGTCAGTTTGCAAATGGTAACCAGGACAGAATGCCCCGCCTGCACAAAAACCACTATTCTGATGCTTCTGGCAAAGGCTTGGATCCACTTATACCGGCAGGAGACCCGTTGCACCTTCCGTCCCGTTGGTTTTCACAGGACTTTTCTAAGCATGACCACGTCTCCGATCCAAATCCATGTGTCGATTTGCAGCTGCAAGGGGAGGGAGGCGGCCTGCAGGGTGCCCACCGAACACGAGCCCTGCCGTTTCTCTGCAAAACTGGAGAGTGTTTGGCTTGCTTCCCCCTCATTTGCCTATTAATCTCTGGGCGCTTCCGAGAAGGCGAGCGAGGCAACACCGCAAACCAGGCGGCAGTGCCGAGCCTCCGAGCAGCCCCACCCCGGCGGGCGGCTCACCTTGACGGCGTAGAGCTTCCCTCCCTTGCGCCCCAGGTAGACCTTCCCGAAGGCGCCGCGGCTGATCGGCTTCACGATGGCGAAGTCCTGGATGGCGGGCGGCCGGGGTACGGCGATGCGCCTCCCCCGCAAGGCGTCGGTCTCTTCCGCCGGCTCTTCGCCCGGGCGACCTCCGGGCTCCACCGTCCCCATGGTCGCCCTGGGGTTCCTCGACGCGCCCAAGCCCGTGGGGTCCCTCCGGCTTCCCCCCCGCCCGCTCGCTCGCTTGCTTTCCCTGCGGCAGCCTCAGCTCTGCCCCGCGACAATTCAAAGCGAAGCTCCGCCCCCAGGGAACGGCCGACGTCACACGTCAGCAACGGAAAAACGCACCGACGTGCCTGTTGCCAAGCCAACCGGGAGGGCGCCATTATTTTCATATCGGGGAAAATTCGAAGAAACAAAACGAAAAAAGAGAGACAAAAGCAGGTGGTACCTTAAAAACTATTATATTTTAATGTGAGCTTTCGTGGACACGTCCACTTCGTCAGACATACGGGGGGAAAATAAAATGCTAGATAAAATGCCAATACACAAATAAAACATAACTAAATATTCATTGGCTCTGAGAGTAATACCTGAATTGGGTATTTGGTTACAGCTCACACGCAGTGATTGACGGCCTACAACTAGAAACATCATCATTTTCAGTATGTCAGGTTTCCCATCGCCTTGTATTTCCCGGCATCGTCCTAACTATTGTGACACCCCCCCCCCCCCATATTAACAAAAATAAAATTGAACATTAATCCCTGGGGCATTTTGAGATTAAGAGATTTATTTGAGTGTGAATTTCCCTGGATTACAATCCATTTCCTCAAATCCTTGGAGTGTAATATTTAAGCCACAGAGTTATACAGTGTATGATATATATTTATATTATGTAAAAATGTTATATCATACAGGGATAAGAATGAAACAGGGCACAGAAAATGACAATTGTATTATTCACACTGGTGATAAACTTTGAAAGTGTTGATCACAGCTGAACTTTCAAGGTGAAACAAACAGAAAGATAAGCAGTGAGAAGTTATTGACTGGAAAGCATGGGAACCTGTTTTGGATAGCGCACATCATTGTTTGGAATGGTTGCATCCAAGGTCAATACAGCTACTGTATTATGATAACCAACCTCCAGTGGGAAAAGAATAAGAAGTAAAAGAATACATAAAAACCCTGGAACATTAATTAATAAATAATAATGGCATGCTGTCTAGTCAATAGTGACTGATGGCAACCCTTTCCAGCGTTATCTAGGTAGAGAACACACAGAAGTGGTTTAGCATTCCTTTCTTCTGAGCGATGCCCTGGGACTGTGCTGAAGGCCAAACAGGCTGGCTTTTCTGGGATACACAGTGGGGAACTGAACTCCCAGTCTATGGCTCTGCAACCAGATGCCTATAACACAGAGCTGTCTAGTCAGTTGGAACAGTAATTAGCTCATGCTAAATGTCTGCTGCATAATGATAAACAATCATTATGCTTTTGTCTCTAAAGCAGAAAAGAAAGAAGTCATACTATTATGAACAATCTCCCTCCTGAGATTCGCATGGCCCCTTCCCTGGGCATCTTTAAATGCCAATTGAAAACCTGGTTGTTCAAGCAAGCCTTCCCTCCATCCACTGTCTGAATTTTTGTTCTTGTGTTCTTTCCATCTTGGATCATTGTGTTTTTTAGTAATATATTGCCATTTTAAATTGTAAATTGTTATATGTTATGTTGTTACCCGCCCAGAGTAGTCTATATGACTAGATGGGCGGGCTATAAATGTAATAAAGTAAAGTACTACAGTACAGAGCTATTTTTAGTGAAAAATATGTAGTTCTTCAGATGTAGGTGGATTACAACCATTGTGATTTCAATTACTAATTATGATAGCAGAGAGTAACAGGAGTCACGCAACATATGTAAGAACCCTGAACTAGAGCAACATGACCCTTGCACAAAAAAAGTGATGCATTTGATTCTGGGCCAAATCAGAACCAGGGAAAATCATTTCTTCCCCTAAAAAGGTATGAGATTCAAACTCATTTTCCTTTCTAAGAGATTTCTAAATTGTTGCTGGCTTTGTGTTTACAGCAACTTAATGGCCCCATGAAGGTGTGAGGGGAGATTTTATAAACCCCTTCCAAATGTCAGAATCACATTTGAAAGGAGGTTTGTCTCCCTTACCCTGGGCTACGTTTTTAAAAGTGTACAGTAAATCAACATAGCCTTCCCCATGTGGCCATGATCCAGGACTAGACCAACTTCAAAGAGCACTTGGGAAACAAATTAACAGAACTTTATCCTGATTATACCAATGGAGTGGGTGTTGGAATATTGGAATGCTCTCCACTAAGGCTGGGGTGGGGGCAGACTGTAGTCCACAAAAGCCATGCTGTGCATGCTCTACTCATTCATATACTGTACTTGAAACATTGGTTACTATCTTTCTGGCCTCCAGGGCTCTCGAAGCAATATATTAAAAGTGTTAAAAGCAGATGAAAAACATCCTCTAAAAAACACAGTTTTGAAAACCAACCCTTCCTAAAAGCCCAAACGCTCTCGGAACAGCGCAGGGGCCATCACGGCCACTTCGAAAACAGTTCATCTACAGAAAACCGAATATTCTAAATTAATAAAACATATGATTCGTCCTACGTAAGCCCAACGGTCTATGATGCCTACGTCCTCCGCTTCATTCTGTCGAAGGCCCGCCGCTTCACCCAGCCAATCACTGGAGGGGGGGAGGAGGAGATGGTGAACAGAATGACCCGGAAGTATTATGATCACCTCTTGTTTCCGGGACAGGAGTCCGCCCTAGGACTGGAGTCGGCTGAGCCTCTGCCGGCGGGATGAGGCGGCCATTTTCCTATAGAGCGGAATAGCTGCCGATTCGTTTTTTTCCTGCGGAAGGCAGAGCCGGAGAAGCTAAGAAGCCTAGGCCGCCGTCTTCAGAGTGCTGGTCCGCCTGCCTCGGGGGCGGAGGCGAGGAGGATGTTTTCCTTTTCTACCACCGTGCAGCCTCAGGTAAAGGAAGGCCCGCGGGGTCGGTAGCGGAGGCCGCTGGAATGCGTTGTGGGACGTCGCTATTGTTCTGCGTTGCGGAGGCTGAAGGGAGGTCCCGTCCGGCCGCCATGGCCGCGGGGGTGGAGAAGGATTGGTAGACGGAGGAAGGAGGCAGCCTCCTGGCGAGGGTCTGACGGGGGGCGGGGGTAGGTGAGGACGGCGAGGGTTGACCTCGGGGTGTGTGTGTGTGTGAGAGAGAGAGGGAGAGAGAGGACTTCCAGCGGGGAAATGCTTAAGGACGAATAAGGGACTTGTCGGGTTCTTTGCTTATTCGCGAATAGCCAGGGGCCTCGAAGAAGCCTGCGAGCAAAATACGCTTCCTAGTCCGCAACTAAAATTCCGACCCAGCGAGCCAGCACACACCCCGGTTGAATGTTTTCGGCCTCTGGCATTCGGAGGTGTCATGCCCCTGAATGTGGAGGCTCCGTGGAATTGTCCTTGATGAAACGGATCACTGGTCTGTTCTTCATCCTTTTATGTAATCTTCTGTTAAAGCTGAGGAAACAGGATTCTTAATGCATCTTCTGCAGGATAATTCCAACAGTTAACTGCTTTTACTGTTAACATAACCTGCTGTTCCTGAATTTCTTAGGATATGGAATTCTGGTATAAAACAGTGCAGGGAAATTATCCACTGGAAATTATCCAATTTCATAATGCTATAAAGTCTTTATTATGTTCTAGTTTAATTGCCATTTTGTGAACTATACCTCCCACACGCTTAAGCCTTTTCCTATTGGATTGTGGCTGCCGGTATAGGAAACCTGTAGGTGAATTGGCAGTGCTTTAGGTTCAGAGGACCTTTGGGAGCACAGTTTTTGAGACCTCAGAGGCTCTATTAATATGTAGTGGATAAGAACAAGGAACCTATGGAGTTGCCTTACGTGATTATTGATCAATCTAGCCCAGTACTGTCTTTGAACAGAGGAGGATGTTCTTTTCAGAAAGCTCCAAACTGAAGTAATTTGACCACATGTGGAAGAATTTTGACTTTGATCTTGGCTTGATTTACAGTCTGTGGCAGTTTGAAAACAGTCTCTGAGTGATATGCTTGGGGTATCAAATATGGACAAAATCCCTGTGGGCAATCAGTAACCTAGATTATCTACAGTGGTGTAGTGGATAGAGTATAGGGCTCAGGAGGGCTGGGTTTGAATCCCCGCTCAGCCATGGGGATATGGAACTGGTAAAACCACTCCTTACATATTTCACTTAGCTTGGAAGACCTATTAGGGTTGTTATAAGTTGGTTCCTACTTGACAGCAGGTAACCCTAGCAAGTAACATGTGAGATCATCTTGTTGAAGGGGTTACAAAAAAGTGGCAGCTACTTGCGTCTTTTACATTATGTGGACCTGTGTTAGTGTAGGAAGTCTGTATTCTTCCTTTCAGCACCTCAGCTTTTTGGGAGAATTGATGTATTCTGCATCTTCAGAGTAATGTTTGTGTGAGAATTTTGAGGCAGTAGTGTCCAGTGAGAACATTTCATGCATCAGTATGTAGAATGTTTGTTGGGCATCATGCAACTAGGAATTTGGGAAGGAAAGAGCATAAGGAGGGCTGGAGAAGTTTATTAAAGAACATAATTGTAGGGACTTGACAGGGAAGCAAAGAGGATATAAGCCCCTATGGAAAGAGGGGGAGAGAGATCCAGAAAGCCACTTTTTTGAATGGTAACTTCCAAAATCCCCCAGTGTAGGAGTTGCAGCCAAAAGTAATTTCCATAATCTCTGGAAAGAGAAGTTGGTTCATTGTGATTGTCTATGGAAGTAATAGAGATGCATAGGTAGACAGAAAGAATACTATAGTGGCATTGCACCTAAGCTTGTAAATATGAAGGGATTTAAGAGAAGGTTGGTTCCATCTTAAAAGTAGAAATCTTCGTTTCACATTAATGAATGAAAAATAAATGTTTCACATGTTCTTGGAAAGTTATAACTTTGCCCTATAAAATCCAGCAGCATGTATATTTTGTAAAGCGAAGGTACTGACAGAAAGGTTATAGACTGAAAAAGCATTTAAAATATAGAGAGATTAAGTTTGTTTATAGATAAGATGTTGGTTAAGTTGACACATATCGGGTTTCAAAGCCTAATTGGTGTCATAGTAACTTCATTCTTATTGACTGCATTTTTCAGTTTCTGTCTCTAAAGTGATTATATTTCTTCCTTATCCTGTGGAGTCCAGTAAATATTTAAAGGCATTTAGGGATAACTAGGTAGGCAGTATGTGTTGTATTAATATTTGGTGTCTAAATTGCATAGAGTGTTTATAAATGTTTTAAAAGCAGAAACATCTTAAATGATTTCACATAATTTTTATATCAGGTCACAGTTCCTTTGAGTCATCTCATCAATGCCTTCCATTCACTCAAAAGTCCAGTTCCATCTTTCACTGCAGTATCTACTCAGTATGTGCAGAAGGAAACAGCACCTGAACATGATGTGCAGAGCAGTGAGGTAAGAGTTCTTGGGTGGGACAATTGATTTATATGTGTGTGTATTGTTTAGCATTATTCACATTCAAGTGTTACTTTCAAGAGGTTCTTCCCATGTAAAAGATAATCTATGTTGTTTAGGGTTTGATGCTGTCTGCAGAAATCCAACAATACTATGTGGTTTTTTAAAGTATACAATCATGTTACTGTGCAAATATTCCTTTGTGCATAGTTGATTAAGTTGTTTTTGTTAACTTCAGTTATAGCTTATTATTCATAACAGTATGAAAAATTAGACTTTCATTGCCTGCATATACTATTTTCCTTTGTATTTGAGTAAAAGAAATCAAATTCAAATTTTGGACTGGAGGACCACACAGTTTAATTAATTGATAGGAAATTTAATAGTCTGAAGAAGTATTAAACACAAGATGAATGCCTGGGCATCCAGAAATGAAATAAAAAGTAAGTGGTTTCTGGCCTGCTTCTTCTTTTCTGAACATTTTTAGAAAGAAGACATCTGAATTCTTAATTGTTGGATCTTAATTTTGGAATAATTTAATTTCCATAAATGTTTGACAGCTTCATCTATTCTTTTTACAGCCAGTACTTAATCTGCGTGACCTGGGACTCTCTGATTTGAAAGCTAGCCAACTTGAGGAACTGGTGGACAACCTACTTCCCGGGTTTTCTGTAGAAAACAAAATTTCTTCACATTGGCAAACATCATACATATCTGCGGAGTCCTTCTTTGAAAATAAGTATGGTAGGTTTTTAGATATTGTCTTAGCATAATGGGAGTGTGTAATCACTTACAGAATTGAGTCTTAGGCAGTGTTGTGCCACATACCCTGATATTCTGGTATTGAGAGACACCTGTTTTCTGTGTGGTTGCTATGCCAATTTCTCTGAAAAGGCCATTTTTATGCCAACAGGAGTCAAGAACCTATGCTAGTTTTATTTTTGCCATTCTTTGTTTTTGCCATTTTGCTAGTATTGCCATTCCTTGTTTTGATTACTTTATTTACATAATCTTCCTAGTTATAATATGCAAACGACTACTGTTGGTATTGGTGGTGGGGATGTTGTTATCATCAACCATAGAAGAATTAGAAATTTGTAAAACGAATATTGACAGCCTTACATTTATAAATATAAGTAAATATAAATTTTATAAATATAAAATTTGTACACTACCCTGTTTCCCCAAAAATAAGACCTAACCTGAAAATAAGCCCTAGTATGATTTTTCAGGATGCTCGTAACATAAGCCCTACCCCAAAAATAAGCCCCAGTTAGGTGAAACCCCACCCTCCACCATTGTGCAGCAACCAGAAGAAGATGGCATGACTGTATTTGAATAAATGTAGATTGCTGTGCATGAAAAACATAGAACATCCCCTGAAAATGAGCCCTAATGTGTTTTTTGAAGCAAAAATTAATATAAGACCCTGTCTTATTTTCGGGGAAACACGGTAGTGTTCATGATCTTGTAACTACTTGAAGGTAAATGTTGCCCTACCTTCAGAAGCTCCAATGGCCATTTTTCACTGCCCTCACACATACACACACCACTAGCTGCAATGACCCCTGCTGGCAAGCCTAAACCTGACGAAAAGGTCACATTCCATAAAAAAAAAAAAAACAGGGTGGTGGTCGATGGATGTAACTAAAGCAAGGTCAATGCTTTCTGCAGTTCTCTTGCTCCCTCCTAAAATGTAGGAAATAATGGGGTCACAGAAATGGGTTTTGAGGCCAGATTTAAGAAGTAATTAGTCCACTGTGCCAATTTCTGAAACTTTTGTTTATTTTGTTTCTGTTTTGTCTTCGTTATTGAACATTAGATAGCACACTTGGGGTTCTGAGGTGCTTTGCTGTCCAGAAACTGCTTAGGTTTAGCAATGGTGCTGTAGCATGTGCCTTTAGAACATATTTTCAACTGTTTACCACCTAACATTGCTTCCAATAATGATCTTTTTCTTGAAATTTTAAACTATTGTACACTCTCCATCTCTGTTACTATTGTTATATAGAAGCTGGTATAGTTTAGTAGGTTGGAGCACCTGTTTGCAGAGCTAGGGATTGAATAGAGAGGGAACTCAAACCTACACCCAGGGGTTTTGCCTGAGCACTGGGTAAGATCTGTGGAGGGTTCCTTCCACCCCATCCCAAGAGTTTGCTGAAATTGTTCAGAGAAAAATAGGAAATGTAATATTTAATCTATAATTACAGATCCACAAATTTGTCATCAAATTGAGTTGTAAAGGTAGATAGGTCGCAATAATTTTAGATAGTACAGGAATGCACACAATGTTAGGGTTCAGTTTTTTTATACTGAGGGCTGCAGGTGCACTTCTATTTTAAAAAGTTTTCTTTTATGGTAACCCCCCCCTGCAAACTATAGAAGTATCTGAATTTTTTAGAAATTATAGAAATATACTTTGTTGAATCTGTATGCTACTATCTACTCTTTTGAAGGAGCTTTCTTAGTGACGGTGAAGTGTAGATTTGGGGCTAAATCTAGTTTTAAACCCAAATATTTTAACTTCATTTTTAAAATTATTTTATAAAGTTTCAAAGCAAAATATAATATTTTACCAGTTCTAGTCTTTGTATGTCAAAAGAGAAATAAGTAATTTTTATCATAATTTTTTAGGTTTCACAGATGTCTTTAGAGTCTTGCATTCATCTTACCCATACAGACGAAATCCTAGCCCCCTCCAGAGCATACGTTCAGATCTTCAGCGTTGGCCAGGTAGGAAGCAGGAAATTCCTTACTTCTGAATATGGTTAACAAATCAAGGAAGGAAGTATGCCATGGTTTAGATACAGAATTTTCAACCAGTGGAACTGTGCTCATGGAATACTTCTGCTTGAAGGAGGAGGTGACACTTGCCGATTTCTTCTTCCCCTGAAATGTTATTCCAGAATGTTGGGTGAGCCCTTGCAATAGTGCAAGAAGTGGTTCCCTAGGATTAGGGGGGAGGAAGAATAAGTAGAAATCACCTCACCAACTTTCTTGGAGTTCAGTCCTTTCTGTTTGCAAAAATAAGAATCTGGATATAGGCTGATAACATTCCTTTTTTTGTGTTAATCTAGTATAAAATAAAATGTTTGAACTTTTAAATAATTGTCATAGTCTTTTATTCTTCCTCACAAGAGTAAATAGTCATGGCTTCAGAGACTAATTGACATTTAGAGGTTACTAGAACTTGTTCTCAGCTAATACAGCAGTACAATGGGCACTGAGCCATCCAGTATCATTTCTTTATTGCTTAAGTACAGAATTATGGGCTGAACTACAGTTAAGATCAAGAGTTGGCATGTGAATCTAGCATGTGCCAGTGTGGCAATGGATGCATGGGTTCAAAATTCAAATTTATGATTTGAATGATATCATCCAAAAACAACTTTTTTCTGCAACTCCTCCCAACTACAGCAGCTTTTTTAAACTCAGAAATGTCCAGGAAGTTAACTCTTTGAAACTGTTGACTTCGTTGCAATGAAAGCTACAAAAAAATCTTGTATTAACAGGTTTTATTTGACTTAAGCATTTGTGAACCATAACTATTTGTGAGAAACTAGTCCATAGGCCACAAAAACCTTATGTCAAATAAAACTAGTTAGTTTCAAGATGCCACAAGACTACGTTCTTATATAGAGAAGATCTTCAGCTGCTGAGCCTCTCTAGAAAAATATAAGTTTCAAAGTTGTGCTTAAAAAAACAGTTACATCTCAATTACTGTTCTATCTTGTTATGGCACCTCTATAATGTACATTTTAGTCTTATGCACTCTTTTCCTTGGGATAGGCCTCACTGAATACTGTGGGATTAGGGTCTGAGGAAACATCCTGTATAGGATTGTACCAGCATTGCTTAAATAGCGTAACTGTTATCAGGATACCTCTTTTAAGCTTGTTTGAGAGATTTTGGTTTCTTTAATTTGAACAGTAGACACCCCTGTGTAATATCGTAAATTGCTTTACAAGGAAACTACTAAATGTGTAGTATGGTATTGATCAAAATCTTACTGGGGAGTCACACCAGTGTAAGTGTAATTGCATAAATTGCAGCAATGGATGCTTCTGATTGAGTTGTCATTTGCATTACTGGTTGTGTGCCAGGTCACAACACGTTAATTAGTGGTATCACCATAGCAGGTCACATAGTTACACTTAATGCCAACATAAATATCCAACAGGACGTTGGCTGTTTAAGTATAACACATCCTTGTATGTTTTAAGTTTTCATTCAGTCCCGAGGTTTTAAGACTCTGAAATCAAAAGCAAGACGGCTGCAGTCGACATCGGAACATGCAACAGAGACAGAAACTGTTGTTCCCTCATTTGTAAAGGTAAGGATCTTTTACATCATGATTATGACACTGTTATTCCATCTATAATCCCAGGTTTTTCAGTGACTCCAGCAAAAAGCTAGGAGAACAATAATCTTCTGAAGTATCTGTTTAAAGTGGAAAACAAGATAGCTAAAATTGTATAAAAAGTAAGTGTTGGGTTTTCACATCAAGATGAGTGTGCAGATGAGATTAATTTAATTATCTAATTGGAGTGTTTATGTAGAAAAAGATGAATTAAAGGAAGAAATTGCACTGGGTATGCAGGAGAAACCACCATGAAGTAAATAATAAATAGCAATCTTTCTTATGTAAAAGCTTTGCAAGTTCAGTTGAGTGGAACTGTAATCCAGATATTTTATAATCCAGCAATAAGAATGTCTTATCAACTTCTGGATAGTTGAGATTTCACTTCATTTATTTTAATGATTTTTCAGTATTCTTAGAAAATAGTTTTCTGAGCTATGAATTGCATTTCCAAATGTGTGATAGTGGCCTTACAGCTCTGAATCACCTATTTATGGAAGGGTTCCAATGGTCAATGTATGGTGGAAATCAAGAAATATTAAATCCACGAAATTTATTGATGTTTATGTTAGAATTCAAGCATTTAATATATTTAGATTGGAAAAGAAACAAATAAAAATAAAAGAACAGAAACTAATTAAAAAATCAAACACAAATCTTTATAAATGCTTTTGTACTGATACTTCTAATTTTTTTTTTAATTAAGTGTTCCTGATACCAAGGAACATTACAGGGCAGAAAAAATTGAATAAAATAAGGGATTTGGTTGTTCCTTGTAAGAATTGGTTGTTATTTAAATAGTAATATAGCTGGTTTTTAAATCATATTCTTAGGGGTTTCTGCTAAGAGATAGACGACCTGTGGAGGAAAGTTTAGAAAAGGTGATGAAAACAAAACACATACCTGAAGCTCATCAAGAAGCCTTTAAAACTGGGTTTGCTGAAGGTTTTTTCAAAGCACAGGAGCACTCTCAACGTACAAATGGTCAGTTGGTGTATTTTTTATTTACACTGTTTATAGAAAAATGTTCTGGCAAATCAATTTCCATTGCGACCATTCCCCTGTATTGCATTACATTTGTAGAAGAAATATAACAAGATGTAAGTTTCTCCTCTATCTACTTTTGTCACTGTTCTCATCCCCTGACACATCCATCAGCTGATCTAGTTGATTCTGCTTATTGGCTTCCTGTATCTTCCAGGAAGTTTATCATGCATTCATATGTTATTTTCTTCTTCAGATGCCTTAAGACGAACCCGTCTCATTCTTGCTGCTATATTGATCCTTGGTGTTTATGGTTTGTTTAAAAATCCATTTTTATCGGGTAAAGGCTCCTTTTCTGATACTGGTTTGTTAACTTTTCATTCTTTTAAATTTTCACTTTTTCTTTATGCACTAGCTACAACTGTGTTAGATATAATCATTTAACAATTAAGATCATAAGCTGAATAAACTCACACATAGTTCAGTCTGGTGTACAATAGTCGGCTGGTTATGGCTAATGTTTAATTTCTCAAACAGTAGTATTTGGGAAGAATATATCTTTTGATTAGACATATTTTGTTTAAGCTATAGTCAATTTAGTGTTAGCAGCTTGAGTAGCATGATCTTGGTAATGTTTTCCAGTACTTTACAGTGCAGATGCTTTTAATTCTGTTTATGCTGCTATTTGTAAACATAATTCTGTACCAGTAAGTCTTAAAAGCAGATATTCAATATTATATTTATATATTTCTCCATAATCTTCTTTAAGATGTTGTTGCACTTCTTTGGGTAAATGCTCTCCCAATAGAAGTTTGGTTACATAGGTGATATGATTCAGAGGGTGCTGAACTGCTTAAAATGTTGTGGGAGAAACAAACATCTATTTGTTTGGGACTCAGTGACTGAAGTCCTGTTGCTTCTCTTAATAAGTTGCACTAGAGTATACTCATTGAATTAGTGGGGATTTAGTAAGTCGACTCCTCCATAAGTTCCATTGATTTAAATGAGCCTACTCTAGTTGTGACTTATAGTGTAGTACCTTGCAACTTGAGTAGACCTATGTGAATCAGTGGAACTCAATGAGGAGTTGACTCACCAAATTCCCATTGATTCAGTGGACCTTGTTGCAACTTACTGTGATAAGCAACAGAATTCAACTGGTTAATGTTATAGGAATACTTGGTGTTGAGGTATTGCTGAAACTAAACAGTTCTTGGCCCGACCTCTCCTGACAGTCACGTCAGAGTGAGGTATAAGTATAATCAATCATATTTTTTGAAGAATTATTTAGTTGTACATTCATCAGTGTAACACTGCTGAGAGTAAAAAAAAAAGTGTTGTGAGAAAAATGTAGACCTAATGGCTTTGTCTACTTTGCAGTGCGTTTTCGTGCAGCTTCTGGACTTGATGCATCAGTGGACCCTGTTCAGATGAAAAATGTAACTTTTGAACACGTCAAAGGAGTAAGTTAAGGTGTTGGGATGTCCAGTAGCTGTTCAGCTGAATTGAAATAATCAGTTCCTGAAAATGGCAGAGTTTAGCAAAATGAGAATTCGTAAGGACTTATGCATAAAATACTTCCTTTAGATCAAGAGAATTAAAATGACCTAATTATAATGTGAATGAATCTACATGGCAAAGTAGATTTTTGACCCTGGGAGGGTTGAAAGTGGAGACATCACTGCTACAGTTCCCAGGAAACCAGATAATCATGGGCACCTCTGTGATACTGACTCTTCCAGTGCCAAAGACCATATTTGTTACTGATAGGTGTGTGGGGTGGGGGACATCTTTAAAAGTGAAGTGTGTCACTGGAAAGGAGGAGGAATCCTCAGCAGGGGAGGAGGTATGGGGTAGCCCTGTTTCATTGCAGAAGGCAAGGAGTGTACCCCAGTGAGTGCCAACTGTCAGATGCCACTTCTGAAACTGGATGGAGTGATGCATAACAGAGGGGTTCCCTTGGGGCCAAAGAGCACAGAGAATGGTGGAGAAGCCCCAGTGTCAGGCCAATTAAAGATCAGGGAGTTTTGACAAGGCTAGGCTGCTTTTCAGCATGGCAGTGGCAGAAAATATAGGGGCTCCTATTGCAAGTATTACGTGGACTTGGTGCCATCCCAGTCAGCTGAGGAAGTACGTGGGTCATTCCTGAGTTGGGACCAATATCATGTCAGGGAATGTTCTCTGCGCCTGAAGGTTGGTGCTGCTGGAGGGCAAGGGTGCGCTCTGTCTTGTGGGCTGTGAGCAGCTGGTCTGGTCGTCGATTTCCTCCAGACTGCCACCCCAGCATGTTTTTACATTGCTCCCTGAGGGCGCGCAGGGCGCGCTCTCCCCGCAGCCTTTGGAAAAGAGAGCAGGACTTTCCTCAGTGAACTTTGGCAACCCGGCGGTCGGAGGACCGCCAGTCATCGGAGTGGGTTGCAGGCAGCGGCGTTGGCTGGATTGGCTGCTCATTTCAAAGACTCACCAGCTTTCATTGCTAGTCTGTCATTGCTTCGGCCGAGGAGAGACAAAGGGAGGCACGCTCTTGTTTGCGGCGGGTGGGAAGGGGAGACTCGGAGGCATGCCGTGCTGCCGATGACATTCAGTCATTCTCTCACTAGCTGACGCAACCGAGGCGGGTTCGTCTTCCCTTTGGGCTTTTCCCTCTCCGGCCATGAGAAGCCCTGCCAGGCGCTTGTCCGTAGGGGAGGGACCATCGCGCGTCTTGGCTGCCTCCTTTCTGCCTTAAACGATCGCTTGTCCCAGCCAACCCGCTCACCTACGGCCGTCAAGCCAAACAAGGCTGCAAAGTTCGCGTGGCGTGCTCTTGCTGGGAAGCGATGCTCCGCGCCCCCCCCCCCCTTGCTCGCTTTCCCCCTACACTTTTGTTGCAAAAAGTGTAGGGGGAAAGCAGCTTTTTGCAACAAAAGTGGATCGCTTTGATCTCTGCCTTCCCCCTCCACTTTCTTGCAATGAAAGAAATTTTGGGTTAAAAGGGGGGGGGGCTCTTATACATGGAAAAATACGGTACTTTCATCTGTGCCTTTGTCCTACCTACCATTACCAACCTTAATCGCAGCCTGGATTTTGCTGATTCTAGCAGGTGTTATTAATTACTCTTAGGACCAGAAAGCATGATGCCTAGCTGCAGAGACCCACTGACATTTCTGCCTTGCACTTGGTATACTAAAATAGTCTAGTCTGCACACTGGCAGACTAAATAAATGTGAACACTAGCATTGTTGCTTAGCTGGATTGTGGTATTTGGAAGATTCCTACAGCACTATAGGATGTCACCCAACAGTAAGCAAGGAAGTAAAGCATTTTTACTCTAAATTAAGTCCCTCTATGGAGGGTAGTATTTTAGAATGACAAATTTAATAACTAGTGAGGCCTGGGAACAAGCTCTGGGTTTACATATCCCCATGTCCCATGGACTCGTGTACATATGGGTCATTTAATATACTCTTGGAGACCTAATTTGCCCACTGTGGTGGATCTGATAAGGTAGATTGTGGTTCTCTGGATTGTAGATTTTGGCTGTTTGGTATTCTCATAATATGTAGCATGGTACTATGAGCCTTTTGCTACTGAATACCTGGTAATATACTATTACTGTGTAAATAGTTTCATGCTAGTCCAGTGTAGTTTTCTTTCCACTAAAAAGATACTGTTCAAAGTACCTTAAATTTTTTAAAAAAGATTTAAAATAGATAAAACTGCATTTAAGTATATAAGAAAACACCACCACCCATTAAATTCAAGTAAATGCATTAAAATCAACAAGGATGTGTGGGAGGCACATGGGGGAAGCCCTCTCCCTCATGCTTCCTAGGTGGGTCTCTGAAACTGCTGGTAACTGCAGAAGTAAAGAGCCAAGAGAAACTTCTAAGTATAAAGTATTCACAAGTGTTTTACCATTCTCTTTCTGGGGTGCTCTGGGACTATGTTGCTTGCCCAAGGCTACACACGCTGGCTGTACTCACAGGAGGCACAGTGTGGAATTGAACTCTCAACTTTTGGCTCTGCAGTAGATACCCAACTCACTGAGCTATCTAACCAACCACACATGCCTTCAGGGGATATTTAAAAGTAATTTTCAGGGTTGTAATTATAGTCTACCTAAAATTAGTACAAACAGCCCAAACTATTGTAAAAATGTTGGACAATATGAAACATTGACACCATTTATAAACAAATGTATTTCCCTTCGTTTCATTGAATACAGGTTGAAGAAGCTAAGCAAGAGTTGCAAGAAGTTGTAGAATTCTTGAAAAACCCTCAGAAATTTACTGTACTGGGAGGTAAACTTCCTAAAGGTAAGTTTGATTTTCCATTAACTGACAGCTGCTTTGGTAGAGATATTCTGACAGTTTTTTTAAAAATTAATTAATTAATTTAATTTAATTTTTTGGTGGTAGCTCTCCTTGATTTTAGTGAAGCAGTGTTAGGGCTATGTGACACTTTGTCACATCCTCCTCTTGCAGATTGAGTAAATTTCAATTTAAAAACATGTCTAGATAAAAGTAGTTCCTAATGCAGTCCAGTTAACTATTTTCACAAAGCTGCATGGAAGAGGCACCTTTGGAAGCCTCTAGCAAAACTTGCTCCTCCATGCACCTTGAAAAGTCTCAGGGCATCCTCACAACTCCAATGGTTCAGTATGCAATTTTCTAACTTTTTGAAGAAACAGCATAGGCATGGCATGGAAGTGAGAGGACGACCTCCTGTCAGTTTGAGGGCTCCCGATCACATAATTTGGCCTGGAGGGGGGAGCAGTTTCCCGCCATGTTATGGAACTCGGAGTTCTTTAATTATGAAAATCCCATCCGTACGTTCATATTTTTTAGTACAATTAAACACGTATCCTTTATTAAACAATTGTCCTATTTGTAGGTATGCTGAAAATTGTAATGAGCAATATTTGCACTTATTAAGATACTACAAAACAGAGAACAAGTGTATATTTTGATGTAATTTGATTCCTATGCCTTTATTTTTCCAGGTATTCTGTTGGTGGGCCCCCCAGGTACAGGCAAAACCCTTCTTGCCAGAGCGGTAGCAGGAGAAGCTGATGTTCCCTTCTATTATGCTTCTGGGTCTGAATTTGATGAGATGTTTGTCGGTGTGGGAGCTAGTCGTATCAGAAACCTGTTTAGTAAGTTGAATATAGTTTGTCCTTTCTGGCCTTGCAAAGAGGTGTCAGGAATGTGGATAGACCAGTAATATAGGACTAAACATTTTCAAGACTTATATTTATACTTAATTTCTTCACACACACACACACACTCCAGCCAACTGAATAGATTGTAGTGTAGTGTTAAACAAGTTTGACAGTTTCAAAGTTGTCTTAATTTTAAAAGTTGCTCTTATATTCTTCAACAATGTCAGAACCCAGAGCAGTTAATGCTGCAGCTGTTACATGATTAATGTTTTTGGGTGAAAGCATATAAGCCACAAATACAAATAATAATCCAAATTAATATCCATGTATGAATTGACCTTTTGGATATATACCTTGAATCCGAATTAAAATTGTGATTAATGTTTCACTTTCAACAAACATACATAGCAAAGTCTCGCTTTTTTTCCCCCTGGAACTTGAAATGTTTTTTTTCTCCCACAGCTCTGAGTCTCTGATATACCACAGTGGCTCTTCAGTTATGATTCTGTGTGGTCCACTGATACATTTTAGATTTACAAGGCAAGGCAAGAAAAATGTAGATGTACTAAGAAACCTTATGAAGGAGATAAGCGTAAGAGACAGTGACTGATTGAACAGGGTTTGAACCCACGTCTACCTAGTTCTAGTATCAATATTAGATAATTCATTTAAAATCCTTAATGGACTGTTACAGCATGGCAGCTGAAATCTAGTGGCAAAGTTATGCCATGTAAGGCTAATAACATTGTCAGCTGGTAGCCTCTTGTTTGTTTGTTTTTTGGGGAAATTGAACATTTCCAACCACCCTCCTCTCCGAGTTCTGAGTATCTCTTAGGATCCTTTTGTTATGGGGAAACCTTTTTGTTGTGGGGACACAGGATGGGGGAAGGTGTAATTTCTGAAAATCGCTGCTGGGATTTTACCAGCAGTGCACTTGTTAGAAATTAAAGATTTCTGCCACCCCTTCTTTGAAAAAAACAACAACCCCATGGCTACCTCAAGACAAAAGGGAGTCTCAGAACCTTTTGTGGGAGGTGAATTTGACATTTTTAATTTCCAAAAAACAACAGCTGATGATGCCATCAGCCTTACACAACATAAGTGATTATATTGGATTTTTCCTCCATGAAAAGTTTTCTTTGTCTGTGTAGGTCATGGGAAAACTTTCCAGGACATCTTTTGATTCAGAATATTTTGGAAGATTCCCATCACTGGGGCAGATACACTTGAAGGTGTAACTCTTTATTACTGCAGAACACTTTCAGCTCTCTATTAAAATAAAAAAATCAAACTGGCAAATCTTACAAGCAATCAAAAATGTTATCTTTTAGGATTTGCATTTTTCAGGAATGTGAATTCTCTTGGGCCCACTGTGATATAATATCTGACCACTTTGGAGCATGTTTTTTTGCCCAGTCTGGAGAGAAGTGTTTTATTTTTTTCCTTTTGGAAAAATAATAACAGTGGTAGTTTTTCTTATGGAAAAGTGCAATTTTCATGGCAGAAACCCTTTGGAATCTTGCATTAAAAACAAGGGAAGAAATGAACCACTGTGTTATAATATGAAGAACTAAGATGACATATTGTATTCTTAGGGGAAGCCAAAGCAAATGCACCTTGTGTCATATTCATTGATGAGCTGGATTCTGTTGGTGGCAAAAGAGTAGAGTCTCCTATGCATCCATACTCAAGGCAAACTATAAATCAGCTTCTTGCTGAAATGGATGGGTAAATACTCAATTTTGTTTCTAATTCGGGGGATTATTGCTTGTGTTGTAACTGCATGGTGTAAGGATAATAGATGTTGGGTTCATAGAGAGAAATATGTGGCCTCAAAAGTAAAGAATGTGAAATCTGGTATAGACCTCAAAAGTGGAATATTTTGGCCATTTACAAGATGATCTTCAAACTACCAATTATGGTGCATCTGAATGTCCAGTCTTTCCAGATTTTTCAGTACTCCAGGCTTCATGTTTGGGGGCATTGAAAGAGGGATGCAGAAGCTCAGGAGAGAATAGTACATTCCATGTCTTAGTACGAGGTGGTCTAAGAACTTCATTCCTTACTTTCCCATTTACTTTTAGAAGTACACTTGTGGTTTTGGCTAATAAAGTTCTAGAATCACCGTGGTCACGTACCTTATGCTTTGAAAATGGCTTGGGCCAGCCATCAATAACCATAGGATGGGCTATACAGTCATTGTCCCAATGGGAAGCTCTGATCTGCACTTTTGTGAGAAGAGGTACATTTATATGGATGAATAGGTTTGGGATGGATGGCAAAGCATGGGTGAATAGATATGTGTGAGTATGCACTTGAGAGAAAGAGTATGAACAAACGGATTATGAAAGGATAAAAAAGGGAAAGAGAAGATGAGGTGGCAGAGAACAGGGCTCTGCCCGCTAGCATGGTTTAGCATTCTCAGTCTACTGGATCTACCCACCAGGTACATGGTATCCAAGTGCTATTCCTTGAGGAAATACAGCCCTCAGTTTGAAAAAGATTCTGAAGCCTTGCTGTATGAAGTACCTCTGGTATCTGTTAGATGCTTCTCTAGATAGTATTGGAGTTGGGCTGGGCTCCAGTTCTAGGTTTACTCCGATTTATATTAACTGAAGCTCTTTTTTCTTTTCAAAGGTTTAAGACTAATGAAGGAGTCATCATAATTGGTGCAACAAACTTCCCTGAAGCATTAGATAAGTATGTGAGCAAGATACGTAACTGCTATATTACAGTTATGACACTGGTGGGGAGGGGGGAGAAATAGATTTCCAGGATTCAAAATGCTGCTGCTGAATGGAAGGTCAGTGAATGGGTAAGCAGCAGCTTCTAGAAATCGATTCTGGATGAGCATACTTATTTGGCGTCTGTGGAGAAGAACGGGCTGGATGAAGCTGAGGGAAGTGGGTGAGCCTCTTAGCTCCATCTGCCAGGCTTCTCAGAACAGTAGCAAGTAGGAGTGTGGTCTTTCAGATTTTTGGACTCAAGTTCCTAGAATCCTCCAAGAATTTTTGGAATTGCAGTCCAGACACTGGAATCAGTACACTATAGGTCTCCCTGGCAGAAAAGTGCTTTTAAGTTTTTTATCTGCACTGTTGACTCCTCCAGCCTTCCTGTTTCCTGTTGCTATTTTGTAAAAGAAAGAAGGAAGGAAGCTGCTATGATTCTTTGAGGGAGCCATAGTCTCACCTCCCTTTAGGGCACTGTAGAAGGCTCCTCCAAAAGAACCGTGACTCCCTGGAAGTACCATGGCAGCTTCCTTTTTTCACAAGTCAACAACAAGAAACAAGGCCGGAAGAGCTGCTGGTGCAGATAATAACTTAAAAGGCTTTTCTGGGTGGGGAGAGGCTACAGGAGTGCTGCTTTTGGGTTTCTGGGTTGCAATTTCCAAAATACTTGCAGGATTCCAGGAACTGAAGTCCAAAAATTTGAAAAAACATATCCCTAGTACAGCCAAGATCAGGAGGGTAAGGAGACAATATTGTCAGCCCAGGGAAACTGATGGATCCAGACACTTCCCGATGGTCCACAGGGAGCATCTTGCTGTTGTGGCAGGTGATTCCGTCATGAGCCCTGATTGACCTTTGAAATGGGGGAAACGGACAGAACGGTGGGCCAAAACGCTCCTGAGTGTCCTCTCCAATGAACTAGAGCCAGTCTTGCCCTTTGGTTTTCTAGAGAGTTAGTTGGTGATGAAATAAGCAGGATGGCAAGTAGCGTGACAATAGTGGAAAAATCAGAATGAGCATTGAATACTCATGGGCTAGAGCTTTTAAGAAGACATATGCTGTGGTATTAATGGCAGTGGGAAAAAAAATTTGAGTATCTGCTCAGAGTTGTTCCATGGAACTGTGCTGAGGAGTGAAAGGCCTTTAGAGAACAATAGAGACAACCCACTGTGAACAAGTTGCAGGACACTTTGGCTGTAATCCTTTTGGGGATCTTTGCTGTGTCTTTCAACAGCTTTTAATGACATTGATCATCTTGGAATCTGGTAAAGACTCTAGGATAGGACTTGGGAGGCATTGTTTTGCAGTGATTTTGTCATTCCTAGAAAGACTAATTCAGAAGATGGTGCTGGTGGTTTCCTCTCTGAGGCCTTGGCTGCTGTCCTCTTGGGTCCCTTGGAGCTCGTGTCTTGTCTGACATTTATATGAAACCATTAGGAGATATTGTCCAGACATTTTGAGTTTCTCAGTAATGTACTGGATGAGAGTGGAGGAATTGAAAATGAATCAAGTAAAGACTGAGATAGTCATCGGTCAAAAGACAGATCAGGGGATAAAGATCCCATCTTTTCTGCATAGGATTACACACACCCTGTAGACACAGGTTCACAGTCCAGAAGTATTCCTGGGTTCAGCCCTCAGACTGGAATCCTAGGCTTTTTTGGTAGCTACCTTTCAGAAAATTCAGCTGGTCCAAAATGCTGGGGCCATAGTGCTGACCCAGGGCCAGTTATAGGAAGAAGATAACTGCCCTTGTTACAGTAGCTTCACTGGTTTCTGAACTGGTTCTGGGCATAATTCAAAGTTCTGGTTCCAACCTTTAACACCCTATACAAGCTCTAAACTTAACTGAAAGACCACATTATCCCACATAACCCTGTCCAGGCTTTGAAACCTAAAGGCTCTTCTCATGGTCCCACCACCATTAGAGTACAAAAAAAAGGGGGGGTGGGGTGGGGGAGACCATGTAATCAATTACTAAATGTACATCTCATTTGCATATGTAAATCCCATGGATTAAGTGGGTCTACTTTAGTTGAGATTCCAACTGGACTAAAACCATTTATATCTGTGGACCTGTTTTAGATGTTTTAAATCTGGTTCATTCACAGTAGAAATTTATCTTTGAAGTACTGGTGTTTAAATACACTTTTCTATAGATTCCTGTACCCTAGATCAGGGGTCCCCAACCTTTTTAACCCCGCGGACCGGCTGGGGAAGGCAGGGAACCCCCTTGTGCGGATGCGCAAAGGAGCAGGAGGGTGCTTGTGCGGGCGCGCAGGTCCATGCACAAACAGTGGTGCAGCGCTCGTGTGGGTGCTCATGCGCATGCAGAAATGACGGCGCAGCGCTCGTGCGGGTGCTCATGTGCATGCGCAAAGGGGCTGGGGGGGAGTGCATCCGGGGGGGTGGGAGGTCTGTCTCCGCGGCCCGGTCTGGCTCAGGCCACGGACCAGCAGTTGGGGACCTCTGCCCTAGATAGTTATAAAATGTATGTTGAGGGTATCTGCTTATGTAAACTAGTCTTTAGTTATCAGCTAAATATATATAACAAGTTTCACCAGTATACAACTGTAATTCTTAAGAAACAAACCAACAAAAAATACTTTAACATCTTTTGGTCAAAAGCAATTTTATATTTGTTCTGTAATTCAGAGTTTTTCTCTCCCATTTATCTATTTACTTGTTTTAGTGCTTTGATACGTCCTGGCCGCTTTGACATGCAAGTCACAGTCCCCAGGCCAGATGTTAGGGGCCGAACAGAAATTCTAAAATGGTACCTCAATAAAATAAAATATGATGAATGTAAGTAAATCTATGTAATGTTTACCATTTTGAAAAACAAAGATATAGAAAATTGCTGATAGGTGGTGGTGGTGGTGTTTGAGGATCAACTCACCATAGGAATATCTATGTTTAAGGAAACATTATCAGTTAAAGCTGGGATTAGGAATTGTTTGCCCTTGAATAATAATAATATAAGGGTATGTCATCAAGTCATTTCCAACATATGGACATATTTTGAATTACAACTGCCACAATTCCCTACCAGTGGCCAGATGAGAGTTGTAGGCCCAAATATCTGATAAAAAGCAAAAGATCCTCCCACCAAACTAAGGGATAGGAATGTGAGGTATGAGGATTCCTAATTAGAGAGGCTCTTGCAGTTTTCTTTACATTTGCACCAGTTGCAACTGATGATACATGTGCAAAATCTCTAGCTACATCCATAGACTATCTTCTTTTCAGTGAAAAAAATCATTAATCCATTGAAACAATTGCTATGGTAACTTGATTCTCAGCTTTCTCTTATTTACCTATTTTACAGGTATTAAGTTAGCTGTGTAATCAAAACATTCATTTGGAATGAAATGTGGATATAATAACTCACTTTTTTGCATTTTATGTATGTACTACCCTGTTTCCCTGAAAATAAGACCTAACCTGAAAATAAGCCCTAGTATGATTTTTCAGGATGCTCGTAATATAAGCCCTACCCCCAAAATAAGCCCCAGTTAAGTGAAACCCTGCCCTCTACCATTGTGCAGCAGCCGGAAGAAGATGACATGACTGTATTTGAATCAATGTAAAAATAAAACATCCCCTGAAAATAAGCCCTAATGCATTTTTGGAGCAAAAATTAATATAAGACCCTGTCTTATTTTGGGGGAAACACGGTAGTCAGTTAGCTTATCATGAACCTTTTTTGCTGAATTAATATAGAATTTAGTCATTAACTTTTAATGTGTTCTTATTCATATAGGTATTGATCCAGAAATCATTGCAAGAGGTACAGTAGGATTTTCTGGAGCTGAGCTGGAAAACCTTGTGAATCAAGCTGCATTAAAAGCTGCAGTTGACGGAAAGGATATGGTTACTATGAAGGAGCTAGAATTTTCAAAGGATAAAATTCTTATGGGTAGGCTCTTTTTCTAGGTAAAACAAGATTATTTTAATTTTGATACTGAGTTTATTCAAGTATATACTTTAAAAACGTTATTTTCTTTTTATTAGTAAAGTTGCAGCTGTCATTTTGGAATACGTTGGGTTTGAACAGATACAAGGGGTTTTTAAATATACTTTACTCCTGACTCCCCAGGTTGGAATGTCATTGTAGTGGGTAGCAAATATGGTATTAATATGCTTCCATAATAAATTTTGGGCTCTTGCCATTAAAGACTGGGACAGATATCTATCAACTATTCCCTGCCCCAGACCACTGAGTAAGAACTTAGCACCCCACTGTTGAGTTTCTTATGCTGAGAACCATGTTTGATTCCCTTTTGGCTGGTATTTGGATGTGCCATCTCTTTGTTCTGTCATAATTTTTGACTTGGTCTTTCTAATCCTCTCTTATTTTGAATATCTGGCTTCTGACTTTTTAGCTTATTGTGTTCAGTTTTTCGTGTTTTATGGATTATATTTGTATTTGAGGAACTGAAGGGAAGGATATAAATGCCTTAATAAATAACTGTAACTACAGATTGTAACTGTAAAATTAATGGCTAAAATCCTATTGGTTACCACTTGTGCAAATGGCATAACTTTTAAAGTCAGATACTGTAGCCTCTAGTTAAGAAATTAGACATTAACTGTTGCACACTGTTGTTGGGTTTGGTGTGCAACAGATGTTGACTTGTTAATTGCAGGTAATTTACCTCCAAAAGTTTGCCAGTGTAAAATCTCAGCAGGATTTTGGTTAATATAAAGATAATATATCAGAAATGGTTAGATAAAAAGTCCTTCCAATTTAGAGCAGAAGCATTAGAACCTAAATGACTCCAGATGTGTTATTCTGAGTTATAGGAATCATGTTCATGTGCAATTAAGACCCCACTAGGTATTCATTTTCAAGGGAGCATTATGACCACTGTCATGAAGTAATTTTTTTTTAATCTTCAGAAGATAATCTGCTGTGTTGGTGTGAGTTAGAAATATAGAAAGCCCATCTTATCTCCATCTTTAGGGATAGATCTTTGAAATGTTTTAATAATCTGAATTATGGAACTGGTAAAAAATAATCTGTTATGTGTTACATGCTGTCAAGTTGGAACCCATTCATAGTGACCTAATAGGGCTTTGAAGGTAAGAGATATTTAAGGAGTGGTTTTACCAAGGGCTGGCCTCAATGATCCATAGAAGTCGTTCCAGCTCTGCAGTTCTAAGATTATTATTATCATTTAATCTTCATTTTATATACCAATTGGGAATTCATTCTCTGGTTGAAATCCTGTTTGCAGAGAGAGGTATGCCATCAGGGGCTGATGATGTCATCAACTATAGCAATTTTTCAGAAATAACAAATTTCCAGTCCCTCCTGCGAAGTTTGCAAGGCTCCTGTGGGATCCCTTTCATTGTGGGGACTGCAGGAAAGTGGGAGGAGAGGAGTCTTTAATTTCCAGAAATCACTGCTGCTGGTAAAATAATCAGTTTTATAGAACACTCCTACAGTTGCAGAACAGGATTTCAGCTTCTGAGTATGTATTCTTATTGACCAAAACAGTTTTACCCATGCACATGAAGGGAAGTATTTGCAGACTTGGAAAATGTCACAGTTTTCAGAAGAACAAGGAGATTAAGCAGGACAGGGATGGAATAAATTATTTGAAACTCAAACTCTGAGGAGGATGACTCCACACTGTAATATTTGGTAAAAGGATCCACTTATAATTTAAAATTTTAGATTTAATATGTTCTCTTTTGCTTTCCTTCCAGGCCCTGAACGTAGAAGTGTGGAAATTGATGAAAAAAACAAAACCATTACAGCTTATCATGAATCAGGGCATGCCATTATAGCATATTATACTAAAGATGCAATGCCAATCAACAAAGCAACAATTATGCCACGAGGACCAACACTTGGACATGTGAGAATTTTGAATAAGCTTTGACTGCTTGACTGTTTTGCACTTGAGAAAATTTCCAGTAGAACTATAATGTTGAAGATAGTTGATATAATTACATGTAATCATTATAAGCCTAGTTGAACAGTTCTATCATTAATTACAGAGTAGATGTTTTAGAGAAACTTTGTTTTACAATTATTACAGCTCAGAAAAATATATCAATGTAATTCAGGGAGAGTATTTCTTTTATCTTGGACTACTTCATTTTGAACTTCAGGACTACAGTGCTCAAATACCTCAACAGGATAGCTCAGTGGCCTAGGTATCTGGCTGTAGAGCCAGAGGTTTGATTCCCTGCTGCGCCTCCTTGACAAGGGCTGGACTCAATGATCCATAGAGTCCATCTCTGCATTTCTAAGATTCTAAGGAACATTTCATTGCACAGGTAGTGTGACATACTACAGAATAGATAGTATTATTCATGCTTTAAGGAATATTTCTTTGGATTTAAATAGTGATTGTGTACAATTTTCTTAGTATGAAAACAGTTGTACCTCCTTGGGTTGCATAATGTATTCATATTTAATGCTGTGAAAAATGTGCAGTCTGTGTATTTAAGGATTTGAGATATATGTTTTTTGGAAACTCCCTCCTTTTCTAAAAGTTATTGTGAACTGTAGTGCCAGATTATACTGGCTCCTTAAGTAGCCAGCTAGTCCAAAGCTAATAAGCAGAGTGCTCCTGCAGCCATAGTGGCATCAGGATCTATTTCTCAGCTTCAGTAGTATGGGGTGTGTACATGTATAGTTTACTCTGCTGATCTCAGCTTTGAACAGGCAGGGCAGCTTTCCAGAATAGTGCAGTGGCAGATAAGTTTTGTTCAGACCTTTTTAGAGTGTGTGTGCATCACACACAATAGGGTGAGCATGTTAGCCAGGCCCTATCCATTATTTCTTTCAACACATGCCAGTGACAGTCTGAAGACAGGGATGCTGTGCTGTCTATGTAGAATCCCTGCAAGAGCCAGAGGGAGCCAGAACACCAGACTGTCTCTTTCATATGTTGAACATGATGACAGAAAGGTATGGCTAGCACTCTCTTCTCATGATATATGGCACACTCATGATTTGGAGGGTAGATTGGCCAGTAGCTGCTGTTCATCTGTTTGCTTGTTAGGGGGCAGTTGCTTCTCACCTTAAATAATATTTCATGGCCTGTGGCAATTCGTGTCAGAACTCTCAGGACTATCTGGATAATGCAAATATTCCGTGTATTGATTTGTTCAGTAGTAGATTTGTTCAGTAGCATGGAGGAAACAAAAGAAGAAGAGCTGAGAGCAGATGTCCTGGACTCCCATCAATATTTCAAGCAGATAAAAGTAGATAGTGGTGGTGAAATCTAATTACTGTTTTCTCAGCCACTAATATCTCCTTATGCAATTTTGAATTAAAGGTGTCTTTGCTGCCTGAAAATGATAGATGGAGTGAAACTAGATCTCAGCTGCTTGCACAAATGGATGTTAGTATGGGTGGAAGAGTAGCAGAAGAACTCATATTTGGGGGTGATCAAATCACAACAGGTCAGTAGACATCAGAAGAAAATAACCTGCAATCAGTATATTAGCACATCTGTATAATGTATCTTCGTGGCCTTAATTGCATTTGTGTCCTTTTTTATTAGGTGCTTCTAGTGATTTTGACAATGCTACTAAAATAGCAAAGCTCATGGTAACTAAGTTTGGAATGAGTGAGAAGGTAATATTTCTTTTAATCTCTGTTTAAGTTCAGATATTGTCCTTTTTGCCTTGTATTTTTGAATCCTGAAGGACCAGGGCCAGATCTTTATATTAAAATGCTGCTATCTGCTGCTGGGCCCTTTAGATTACAGTAAAATCTACATGGAAACATGTGCAAGTAACTGATCAATCTTTATTGATTTTTAAAAATGCCATGTGTGCTGTAAATGGTAAATGACTTATTTCACTGGTGATTGTGCTAATTTTGTACAAAAAATGATCTTGACAGAATAACCATTTAGTTTTTAATCTAAGTGAGCAATACGGTGAGCCTTGATTATCCAATACTTTCACGAGACTCTGTAGTTCATGCTATACAGACTTGAATTTCACATCACATGTAGAGGTGCAGAGGATGGTGAAGCAGTGACAACAACAGCTTCATTCTATATGCCCATGCCCTGTAGAGGAAGAGTCATTTTAAATAATGTGTCCTTCTCATCATCTTCCCCTGCATGCAGGGGATTTTGAACAATAGGATTTATTTTTGTTAATTAGCAGCAATTGCTGAGAGTTAATACCATTTGACTTCTGTTGGCACAATTAAGCAGCAGGATTTTGTCCATTGAGTATTATAGGACATTGGAAGCTTAGATTATGGAAAATTGAAATTTTCTTTTAAATATGCAACAAAAATAACCACTTTTCCTTTTTTTCTTGATTCTCTTCCTATTACTGTAAGCTTGGTGTCATGACCTATACAGAAACTGTGAAGATCAGTCCAGAAACCCAGTCTGCAATTGAACAGGAAATTAGAACACTTTTAAAGGTAAGAACAATGTTGAAGCTTCAATTCATGGAACAATTAGAATAAAAATTGAATGTTTACATTCCTTGCCTCTTTTTGTATTCATATTAAGAATTGTACGATTTGAAGTGAAGCTTCACTGCAAAGTTCAGAAAAATTGTACACTGTTTATAACAAACCTCTTTAACTAGTTTAATAATAAAGCTTGCTTCTCACACACTGCTGCTAATGAGTCTTTTTCCTTAATAGCATGTATTTCTTATTTTTCTTTAATTTGGGGGGTGGACCTACCCTTTACTTTTTCCAGTAAGTGTGTATGTGTAAAGTATGAGTAAGATTGTGATTACATTGTTTTAGCATATATTTTCAAATTTTATTGTGAATACTAAATGCACCTTTCTGTGATAGGACTCATATGAACGGGCGAAGAATATATTGAAGACCCACGCAAAAGAACACAAGAATTTAGCTGAAGCATTGCTGACCTATGAGACTTTGGACGCCAAAGAAATTCAGATGATTCTAGAAGGGAAAAAACTAGAAGTGAGATGATAATGTCCTTGTCAAGCATGCTGATTGCTTATGCAACAGTTTCCTTATGAAGTGTAACTTTTTCTTCCTGATGTGTGTGGTAATAATCACATTTCTTAAGGACAAACACTTTCGTCTTGTGAGCTTTTGTTACATTTTATAAATGTTTGTCTTTCCTTAGAAAGAGATGCAAGGAGCAAATGAAGTTCCCACAAAGATAGACGTGCAATCTCAGGGTTGGATCTGACTTGTTGGAAACCTCATACTGAAGCTGAATAGTATGCTCTTAAAATACTTTTATCTGCTTACTGCTCCATATGGACTGTGGTTTATCTGCTTGCTGTTTTCTATCATGGGGCAGAAGAATATTCATGGCTACTAGCTATGATGGCCATATGGTGTCTCCAGCGTCAGTGGCCGTATGCCTCTGAGTACCTTTTGCTGGGGAACAAGAGTAGGAAAGTGCTCTTGCACTTACATCTTGTTCCAAGAGGCATCTGGTTGGCCATTGAAAGAGTTCTGATCCTGTAAAGCAATTATGTTCTCAATTTTGTAGCTTTAGACACTATGAAGTTCTTCAGAAGAATGATACTTCTGTTATTTAGAAAAGATAACATAATTTATTTAATGGGTCATACAGACTTTAGGAAGTCGGGGGCAGCCAAAGCATTAGCACCTTTTCCCCACTGGCCTTTGTATATATGCAAAGGTGTTGGAATCATTTGAGCACAATAGGAGACATGGGCAATAACAGATAAATAATATCTCTGTGGATTCCTTCATCTGTATTTTAGAACATCATATTTAGGAGAGAAGGATGAAGAAATACATGTGCCACACCTGGGAAGTACACAAGTTGTATGGGATGTGACTTCAGAGCTTTGAAGTGTCTATAGTGTTGGATTTTTAAAAATAACATTTTGAAAGTTTTGTCAGATTTGCTAATGAGTATTGGTCAGTCAAAGAGTACTTGGTTTTCTCTTCCGCTTTGTCACATTCCCTTTTCCTATAAAACTAATGCCTTTTGTGTTTAGTCTTTGTAGCCCATATTATACATATGTGCTGCCCACATGCTGTAGTCTAAATCTGTTTATTAGCTCCAATTACAGTAGGCATGATCAATAAATAAGGTAGTGGCCTAAATCCAATTGAATGCTCATTAAGTGAAGATCCTTAACAGCACTGCAGTGCCAAGTTGTAGAACCACACGGTTGTGTTGTCTTCACGCATGCAGTCATGCTCCCTTCCTGCACCCAAATGTTACTGCCTTCTGGCTTAAATCGTGCTATGCCTTTACCCAGGAGAAGAGGGGAGATGACAAGGGAGCTGCAGCATTTGCCAGTGTGATAGGCAGAGAAATGCCTGCAGGTGAGGATGGGGAAAGAGAATGGAATATGTGTTCACTTCGCTTTCGGGAGAGAGACCAGACAGATGAACAGATAGAAGGAAGTCAGGCATACTGTCATGAAGGAAGGAGGTTCTAGGTACATAAGAGAGGCAGGCACAAACTGCTATCCATGCACATTTTGCCCAGACAGATAAAATAAGATGGACCCCCATCCAGAACTACTTCCAGGACTTCATAGCTCCACCCCTTATAGTATGTATAAAGCAGCAGGGCATGCCGTGAATGGGTATCATCTTGCTCACCACCTGGGCTGTTCTCTATGCCCCCCTCCCAGGAAGAAGGTGAACTTGTCAGAGAAAGCTGGGACTTCTGCTGCTGCATGTTGACATAAATATCTCCTTCCTTCTCTCTGCTGCAAGGACATGATTGGGATCAGCAATGTTGCAGCCATGAAAACCACACACACAAGGAGGTAGTGGATGCCTCCGTACACGTGGTCGTGAAAAGTACAACTGTGCAAAATGATGTACAGGCATAATGCCTCAACTGGATATAGGCCAAGGAGTTTTTTCTAGTTGAGATTAATAATTGACTTTAATCCTCCAAGGAAATGTATTTAAGCATTTTGTAAAATGTTGGAATTGGAGTAGGAATGTAGTACGACAGTTGCTACTAATATCCAAACTCTTTTCTATAACTTTAACCATGGCACTTCGCTGTCTAAAAAGGTCTTTATTTCAAGTTTTTTGAAGTGTGTTGTGCTGAACAGTGGGGAAACGTTGATAATGATTTCCATTTAAAACTAGGGCTAACATGGTATTTTGCTGTGAATACCACTGATAATGCAAGTACTTTTTAATTAGTAGAAAATTGTTTTTATTTCACTGTATCCATTCTTTCAGCACAACTTTTTTTTTCTTTTTCTGTTCAGGAACCTTAAAGCGGTTTTTAAAAACAAAAAACCAAGATGCCATGCTGACATGTACCCTTTTATATTAATACCTAGTAAAAGATGAACAAGTGCACCATGTTTGGCACCTCCCTTTTTAAATAAACATTTCTTGTAAATATGCAGAATGCTTCACCCTTTTTTCAAGTGTAAAGTGCTTTATTCTGATTTCCCTCTTATGTAAATTGAGGTGTATAAAACATATCTAAAGCCTGTAAATAAATTTGAGAGTTAAGCAAATGTGTATTGTTTTTAATTACTTGGATTTCCAAGTAATTTATTTAAAAATGAGAAGTAGGTAAGTTCTTCTTGCTGCTTGTGGTCTTAGGCTACAATATAGGATTTATTTTTAACTTAAAATGGGATTATAAAATACAACTTGTTCACCAGGATCTAGATTCTGTGGAATCCTAGAACTTCCAGCAGATATGTTTCCCTTTAACAGATGTTAATTGGATGGTCAAAATAATAGTGTCTGATCCTACCTAAGATAGGAATTAAAATTTAATAAAGGACTCTGAGTTTTTCTTTCTTTCTTTCTTTGTGCAAAGGAATAGTAACCTAGTTCTCCATACCAAGATGTTAAAGGGGGAATGTCCCCCTGCAAGATCTATCAGCATTCAGTGAGAGCATCTTTTCCTCAAAAAGGTGGTGACCCTGGCCAACATTTACACATAGAGAATGGGGCAGGAGCAAGCTGCCATTACATGAAACATATCTCTACTTCTGTTGGAGTATCTTCCCTCTACAAGAAACCTCAGTTTTGCTTCCAGCTCAGTGTTTTATTTCAGTGAGGTTTTCAGAGAGGTCGCCATGATAGCCACTTTCTGCAAAAACAAATCAATGGTTCTGAGGCACCTTTGAGACTAACGCCTTTAAGACACAATTTATTTCAGTGTGAGCTCTTATGGCTTGTAATCCACTTCTCAGACACATGGAACATAATATTTGAGTCACAGGTTTGTATACAGCATACATGGGAGCAGGGAGCAGGTATGGACAAGGGAGGATAGATATAGGAAATTATTCAAAATTGTGAGATCTAAGCTTTCGGCAATGGTTTCACTACTGACTCCTTAAACATGCTGGGATTCTACTCTGCTATAGGGAGGCATTCACCACTCCTTTGGCCCAGTCAGCTAGTCCCTCTCTAGTAGCTTTTATAAGCCAAGAAGGGCAAGGGTCCAACAGACTTGTAGCTTTCACCTCTTCAAGACTCCCATCCACATCATCAGACTGCAAAAACAGAAACTTTCCATAAACACAGGACAAACTCAGGCCATAGTTTTGTTCATAGGACCTGCATGAATTACGGCATCCAAGTCGATCTGAGCAATTCTACCTGCAAAGTATCGTACACATTCTTCACAGCAGGCTATAGTGTAGTATGTGTTCTCTTCCAGCAGGCCAACCTGTAATAGGTGCTTGACCATTCAGGAAGAGAGACCGTTGAGCAGCAGGGTGGGCAGTTGACCAACAGAATCCCTGTTCTTTTCCTGGGCTATGATATCTGCTTAAGGAGGGTGGAATCACAATAGACCATTGCAACTCCACCTTCCTGCCCTCCAGGTGTTGTCTGCTGCTATACAGAAAACCCTAGTGGACAAAGCTGAGTGAGATTAACACCTCCAGCCTCACGCAACCAAGTGTCTGTAATACAAGCCAGTTTAGCATGCTCATCCAGGATGGTGGTTTTCCCATTTACCAACCTGGCATTTAGCAGCAGCACATTCAACCCAGGGGGCCTGATACCAAGGTTATCCAAGCTATTCAAATGTGGGGACAGCTTAGGGGCAATCAATACCCTCTCGCACTTCCCCCTTACATAATGCGGTGACTGTTGTCTCCCATCATATCTCCCCCTGCCCTGTACACTTTGATGGCTGTTCTCAGGCTCCTCCCACTGCTCCCTTCCCCATTAGTACACAGCTTCAATCATATTTAAAACTAAGGTTCTCATTGGGAAGCAAGTAATTGTTAGTTGAAGACACCACTAGGTAGTGACTTCCAGTATTCGAAACTTATTTTTGTAGGTACTTTGGGGGAGAATGAAAGGGGCAAACATTCCCTTCTCGCCTTCTGTGGTCCCAATTAAAACCGCTTTCTGCTTGTACAAGAGTTTACTGAAAAGTCAACTACTGTTTTATTCTGTAACATCCTATCAGAATAGGTTTGAATAAGTGCAATTACTATGTGCACGAATATCCTAATAACTGCCATAATCCATGTATAATGACAGGATCTTCTTATTTGTATTTTGGAAAATACTAAATAATAAAAAAATAGGCATAAAGCCTTTTCAATATACTCCACCCCAGCATTTTTTTAAACACCATAGGCATTTCAGGTAATTGTGCATTTAGCATCGTATTTAGTATGATCTGGAGGAATGCTTTCAAGGCAAGGACTAAGTCTGGTGGCAGGAACTAACAAATCATCTTGACTGTGGTGTAGGCTTTCTGTTTGTGAGTTCTTTAAAATCAGATTTTCAGCAACTGACTCAACCTCTCATTCTCTGTTATTCGCAACAGGGAATACTAATTCTTAAGAGTGTCATGCATTCTACTGTAAATGCTAATGTTAATTTCTTTTTCCTTGGAGCTCATTATTCAGTTACTGGTTTGAGGCCTTTCCTCTCCTGTCTGCTCCAGGTGATTATCTCTTTCTGAATCTTACTCATATTTCATTAGGCTTCCATGATTTATGACTCCTGACAAAACAACTTTTAACACCATCACCAAAAGCATGTGTTGTTTACATGTCAGAAAAGGACTAACTGGTATAACCAGCCAGCCTCGTCTGGAGTGTGGCTAGAGAATCTGAAAGGCAACTAGGGAGTTCCTTTGTAAAGACAGAATTCACAGTGGTGACTGACATTGGACTTTATTTCTTTGATTACAACTGATTCTCAAAACAGCCTATGGGATCTGAGAAGGGTTCTCTACTTCAGGTAGGTTTTATTGAAAGACCAGTTTGTACATATGGTATGGTATATCTTGGAACCTAATAGACTTCTGTAAGTTGCTTTCTGTATTATACTATGCATACGTATAGGAACAAGTGCTTATAATGGGGTAAATCCAACATTAGTCCTACCTAGAGCAGGCACACTGGAATGATTGGGTCTTTTTAGTCACAACAGACTAGTTTCACGGACTTTAATGGGGTTACACTAGGTAGGAATAATATTGGATTGAACCCAATGTTTGATTAATGCACACATACTGTATGCAGATCAAGTATTTCGCCTTGGAAATGATAGCTAGGATTCAGTCTTGTAGCTAATATTCCAGCAGGATAATTCTCATCCATACAAACAGAATGTGAATGGAACTACCTCGTAAAACTAGTTGTTCAGGACCAATTTCTTGCTATTAGAAATTTGTTTTTGCATACAGACCTAAGGCATGTACATTTGAAGATCTTTCAAAATTAGAATGAATACTGTAATATCTTATTTTTACATTACCGCTTGCAAGAATAATAAAGATACATGCTTTCTTTACGCCTACACAGACGCTCAGCAGTTTTCTGCAACATGCCTATACTGTTTTTATCGAAGGTAGTTCAGTATCAGTCTTTCCATGATAAGATATTTTAATTCTATTGCTAGACATTACAACCGTTTCATAACAGTACTTTTGAAAATATCACAGACAGGGCACAATTCAGTCAAGTGGAACATTTTTATGTTTCACAGGTTACAGTGGAAAGTTGAGTGCTCAATTTCCCAGTGAAACCAACAGAACTGAATACACCTTGCATTGTGTCTGCTGGGGAATATCAACTTCAATTTCTTTATGTGAAAACACTGCGCTAAAGTCAAAGAGACATGCAAAATAATCCAAAGCCTGTTAAATTGGATGTTCAGGGGGGCTTTGTCTTAGCTAAGTGTGCACAGGATTATAACTGTCATTCTATATGATATGTTTAGGAACAATATACTCACGTGCTGGAGCATAACAATTACTCCAGAAAATAATTTGCCCATAATTAATACTAGTAAAGCATATTATTCTGAAAATGTCAGCACAATCTGGATTATTTGTTTTACAGAGACATGCAAACATAAAACCAGTCTTGAAAGCTCAAAGACTTTTACATGGGCCACAACCATGAACCATTAGTATTACAGGAACTTTGACCCAGAATCATATTGGTGCAAATAAACTCACATTGTCCTAAAATTATTGAACATAATTCACTCAACAAATCTGTGCCATTGGTTCCGTATCTAGGAATTTTTTTCAGAATATTGTTTGTCAAGGTCAGCAGTAGTAGTAATCTATAAATATAAATGCCAACATGATGACAAAGGAAAGCTTTTCCCTCTATGCATTGCTTGTAAACTTCCTGAAATCATCTCTTTGCCCACTAATGGAAAGAGACTGCTGGTATAAATGTACCTTTGATATTCCAAGTATTATGAAAACATCATACATGTGTGGGAGATAGGCTATGCAGTATTAAGTCGCTTAAATTGTTAATCATCAATGTAGGAAGGGACTTTTTACATTACATTTTTACAGGCAGAATTATTTCCTCTCATAGCCATAGCTGATCTACTACATTCCTAAACTGTTGTAAAATGTTTGCACATGTTGTTTATGATAATAATCTCTCTGTGTCATGTACAACTACCTGGTTATGATGACTCATTACATCAAAACACAGTTTTAAAGTCAGAAGTATCATTAAAATAAATCAGGCCTAAATTAAGTGAAATTAAGAACATATCACTAGAGAAAGAGACTTTTTAAAACAATGCATGTGTGAAATACGTCGTTGAGAGAGGCTCCCTCTCTCTATGAAACAAAACGAATGCAACATACATTGGGCCATAATTATCAGGACTTAATCTGAGAGAGGGTTAATTATGACTCAGTCTTGGAAATAAATATTTTAGTGTTCTGGAGTAGATGACATAAGATGTTATTATTGGGTTTTTGTTGATTCCTTTTGCTCAGGGACAACAGTTTATAAAAGTACCTTATTCGTTAAAAATACAACGGCTTATTTAATTTGCTAACTAGCCAAGGCAAGCTGTTTATGGCTGAAATAACACTGGCAGAAATGGGAAAGGAATTAAAACCTGAAGGATGAGATTTGCTCCAACCCTTAATAACAAAATATTCTAAATGTAGTCCTGTGGTGGTAAGATTGCCTCTTAAATTACAGTCTAGATATGGTTTTCTTTTTGCTTTCCATATAATTGAAACCTCTTTCACAGGATGTCTTACCTTGAAGCAGGATTCTTTACTGTGGAGGGCATATTTTCATACCTGTGTTCCTCCTTACTAGGTTTGTTTTCTTCATTGCTATTGTTTTGAAAAAGCATCATATATACAGGTAAATGTCATACTTCTGCTTGTAGGCAAACAAACCGAAACAGGCTGTTTATGGCTGAAACAATACTGAGCAGAAACACTAAGGAACTAGAAAGAAAAGTAACAAGAAGTTCTAATTAGTTCTAAATAAGTTCTAAATAACTAGTAGTAAATTACTTCCCTTTCCCAATATCTAATACTACCAGATCGTATTATTGCAATAGATATATTAGACACTACAGTGGTGCCTCGCAAGACGAATGTAATTCGTTCCGCGAGTAGCGCTGTCTTGCGAAAAAATGGTCTTGCGAAAAGCAGTTTCCCATAGGAATGCATTCCTATGGGAACCTCGCAAGACGAAAATATTTCATTCGTCTTGCGAGGCATCGATCTTGGAAAAAAAAATCGTCTTGCGAAGCATGGCCATAGAAGAAGCCGTCTTGCGAGGCACCATAGCGATCGCAAAAACCATTCGTCTTGCGGGTTTTTCGTCCTGCGAGGCGTTCGTCTTGCGAGGCACCACTGTACCAATACCTAATACTATTCTTCAGATTGTTTTTTACATTCTGTACAGGAGTGTATTATAGATTAATAGACTATACTTCTGTCGTTATTTCAGGCTGTTCTCTTATAGGTTTTATAAGAAAAGAGAATAACAAAAGTCAAGTCTTGATTTCTTAGTCCTGCAGTACTGGTTATTGCACCAGAAAGGAGAACAGTGTGGCCAAAATGAGTTCCCATATATTTAATGTTCAGAGCCATAAAGCTTGATAACTAAGACTTATAAGACCCAAGTTTAAAGCCTGACTGAGCCTGTAAACTCACTGGGTGCCTTTCAGCCAGTCATTTTCTCAACTAACTGACCTACCTCACAGGATCGTTGTCAGGAAAAACTGAGGAGGAAGACAGCCATGTAGCCACTCACTGATGGAATGGCCAGGTACACTGGTAAATGTAACTAACAAATAAATTAAGTATTTGAAGTGACAAGGAGTCCAGGGGAATATCAAAACCCAACAATAAGTGGGTGAGAACAACAAATAAATAAGGAAGTAAGGGAATTTTAATGTAGTAAGAATGTCACACATGGTCAGCCAAGACTCTTGAAGCCATCAAATGAGAAGAACTGAACTGAATGTTATTTATAAGAAATAATTTGAGTGCAGTAAGCCTGTGGAAAAATCCCTCCAGAGGTTTGGAGAAACAGATAAATCCTGATTTGTCTTTCAATGGGAAATAGCCAAGGTATTTGTTTGTACATTACATTGTTGATGTTGGTAAATATGTTAAGGAAGCAACAGCGATTATAGGTTTCATGTAAAAACAACAGATTGGCCATTTTGCATTAAAAGGCGGGCTGGGCTGTTAGTTTGACAGAGAAAAACACTCCCAGCTTTAATTTTCTTCTACTTTTGGAAGCGTATCAAACCTGTTCGCAGGAACTTACTCTACTCATATTATTTGTTTCAAATAATGTTACATTCAGCCGTTTTCACTTCCTGCTTCAGGAGTCTTCAGGCATGGCCTTCTTACCCCACTAGAGGTTAGTTTAGATGTCATAGTATCCAAATACGAGGCCTCAAAAGTCTCACCTCGGAGTGCAGCAGTCGGAAAGCCTCTTTACATCTGCTTACTCTGCTCCGCAACAGTCCCACAGACGTGCAATATGTCACTCAAAACCTCACTCTTGTCCGTGGGGCTCCACATGTTCTCTCAGCAAGAAACTAGATGCCAACGTAGTCCTGTGTGTTTAACTCAGCCAACACCACAGATCTTCATTCTCATTCTCTCTGTTCCGAGTCATAACATGCTGGCTTGCTCAGGTTACCTGTTGGTGGCCACCTGCCGTCCTCTTAGTATATTGCAATTTTGAGGGGATTTTGTGACATGCAAAAAAGCTGATTCCTTCCTACCTAAGCATACAGCTACGCTAGTAGCAGGGAGTAAGCCAGTATGGGCCGCTAGGGAATTGTCGGGCTTGATCAGAAGGATCTAATCAAACCTGACTGTTTAAACAGAAATGGCAACAACCAATATTGTGAAGTGGCTTAATAAGTCAGCCACCTCTTGATTTTGGCAAATTAATCACTTCCCTCCTTTGCAGAGGGCAAGGGAAGTGGGGGAAAACTTTTTTTTTACTGTATATTGAGGATTCCTGATGTGCTGCATCATTTGGGGTGGGGTGGGGAAAATATTTTCTTTGCCTTCTTTAAAAGGGCTGGTAGAGGAGCCACTGCCATGGATTTGACTGTGGGTGGTTTCTTGACCGACCCTATAAGACAAGGTGAAGAAAATATTTTTATTTTTTAAATAACTGATGTAGCACATCAATTAGAATCTACATACAGTAAAAAAAAAATTCCACGGCCTCCGCGGAAAAAAAAGACTTTGGTTGTCAAAAAACACCACCAGATTTCGGGTGGTGGTCCCAATCCCAGCAGTGGTGATCTGGCTGCAATTTTTGACTATTGAAGGTGGTCTTCTCACCATCTTAAGGCGAAAGGAAGCCCAAGGGCACCTTGAAATCTGAAACAGCGAGATAGGAGGTTTCAATTCATTTAAATTAAATATTTTATCAGATGACATCATCCTGCTTCCATGGCATAACTTTACACCAGCTGGGCTTTGCCTTATGAGTATCATACAAATATTTCCTTTGGTAATGTTCATGTCCACATCCTTTACTATACTGAGAGTTCTCTTAATGTTTTAGATGTTAAGTAACAGGTGTAGGTAGAGTCATTGGTTAAGAACACTAGAACACATTGCACAAAATCCTGTTCCTTAGAGTAGAAAATCTCACCAGAATAGGCCCATGGAATCAATAAGGATTTGGTGAGTCTATGGATTCAAATGGGTCTACTTTAACTGTGATTTACTTTAGTAAATAATGGTAAGTAATGGTTATACCGGTAGTACGTCCATCTGAATCCATGGAACTTACAGAGGAGTTGATTCACTAAATTTCCATTGATTCAAAGGGTCTACTCCAGTGCAATTTACTATGCTAAGCAATAGGATATTGACCACTGACTGAAACTTTTTTCCAAAGATAAATGTATTAATTACTTCTCTGTTGTTTGTACAGTATTTTAAAAATAGTTTGCATGCCATGTTTTTTATATTTGCAGTGTTAGAGATTATTTATCTGTACATTTCCAGTCAGAAATTTTATTCACTGGGGGTATAATTTAGAACACTCTTTTGATAAATATCAGTACAGAGCATTATTTATATTTCTAACTCAATATATAAAGTGACAAATTAAATGTACATATTGGTAATTCTGTTTTCTACAGGATGATCACCTTATTTAAATAAATAAATAAAATAAATAAATATGGCATCTGAGATTGAAATAGCTATTGTGGGGATAGGATGCAACTTTCCTGGAGGTAAGTCTTCGATAAGTTAAAACTTGTATACCGTGTGTGTGTGTGTGTGTGTGTTGAAATGTTCATTATTTTTCTCATCATAATTTTTATTGTATATTGTATTATATACAGTATAGCAACTATATTCAGAAGGGCTTGTATAACTGAAACCCTTCACTTATAACTGGAAGTAAAAAAAATTTAAAAAAACATATCAATAAATAGCAAAAGTTTGTAATATTGCAGTTATTCTAGAATTATTATTTATGATGTCTCTGTTTAACAGGTGAAGGAATTGACCGTTTCTGGAAAGTGATAGAGAGCAGTAGAAACTGTACCAGAGAAATACCTCCAGAAAGATTTAATATTAGAGAACGGTATGATCCAAATGATAACAAACCAGGTAAAATACGTACAACTCATGCTGCTCTGCTCGATGAGTAAGTTTTATACTTTACTAATAAATCATTAAAACTTTTAAAATTCACATCCTGGTAGTGCAGCACATTTTCCTGCTGAGCTGATGGGCTAACTGCTCTGTATAGATGTTGTATGCTCCTTTTAAAAACATCATTTACATATAATGAGGAGGAAGAGGATTTATATGACATTTCACATTTTCTCTGCAGTCTATATTTGAACCCATAAGCAAGTTAAAACATGTTTATGAGTAATCTGGCTTTTTTCACAAGATTGCTCATAAATATATTCAAACTCACCCATAAGCCCAAACATAGGTTGTAGAAAAAAATAAGACATGGCATAGAAACCCTCCCCCTAGTAAGTATTGTGGTTGCTGAGCAACCACAATGATGTGTGTATAAATAATGGAGAAACATGTAGGTACTGCTGACATTGCTCTGTTAATGCATATTATATGGGCGGGGATATAGTATTATCAATATATAGTAATATATTAATGTTTCTCTCAGTGACTGCCATTTGCAGGGCAGAAAATTTTAAAATGATGACATATCACATTTCCCCTAGTCATGTCATAAAACAAGCCATAATAAATTAATGGTAAAGATGATGGTGAAAAAAATGGTTTGGACAGCACAAACACAAAATTACATAATTGGCATGCACAATCATGGCTGATAGCAGCTCAGACATATCCAGGTCACACCCTTAGTTATGCACTGAATTGCACAACCAGGCACACAATAAACAGCTCGAAAATTTTTAAAAATTCCTTGTGCAATTCCCCTCATGCATTTTGTATTTCATAATAGAAATCTGGTCAACAAGAACCAAAAAGAGGAAAACTGCATACAACACAAATAGGAGAGGGATCAGTGCTTGGAAATAATGGGCAGAATCCTAGTAGTGTTCATGCAAGGACTAAGTCGCTGGACTAATTAACTAGGTTTTCTGGGTCTGTGTTGGTTGCTTACTTGGTCATGCACCCAGTTTATGCACCTGGCACCCCCCCCCCCCATATCTGACCACTTAGCCATAGTTGACTGGGGCAACTTATGAACACTAATAGGATATTGAACAAGGTGTTAAAATTAATGCATTAATATTAAATTTGTTACTAGTTTTAAATGATAATAGCAACAAATTAATCCACCCATGCCTAATGTTTCACACCAAATAATTAATTTTCAGACCTTACATTCCAAGTTTTGAGACATAACTTGAATATAAGCATTTTCCAGGCATACACAACTGTAGCAATATAATAAATTCCATGTTATTGAAAATACACTTTTATAGCAATAATGTAATTCTAATATCCATCCCACTTACATTCATTGCATACCTCTTCCCCTTTGTTGGTTCTTTTAAAAATTAATTGGTTTTTCTTTTTTACAATTTTCGCATTCCCCTGGCAGTACAGTGATGTAACTATCCCTGCACGGCCCTGGAACATGCCATTTGACCATGAGCAAAAGGATATAATCTGAGTAATCTGCAAGGCAGCTACACTCTATTTTAACACCTTTCTTTCCCATATGGTAATTTGCAAGACACACCTCAATACTGCTTTTCCTGCTGCAATAGTTCTAAGCTATAGTGCTGCACTGCTGTTTGCAACATTTATATGCTATGAAAATGTGACTACAATGATGGCTGTAATGCACATTTGTCACTTGATACACCAGCCTAAAAGATTCATTTTAAGTACAAATATATAGGATTAAGTTGTATATGAACCATGTTGTATGCTATAGAACTATGACATAGCATAGAACATGCTATGCTATGTCATACTATGTCATCCTTCTTATTGTTTAGATTCAATACATTTGACAACAAGTTGTTTGGTATTAACAACGAGGAAGCTGAGCACATGGATCCTCAGCGAAAGCTGCTCATGGAATGTACATACAGAGCCCTGGAAGATGCAGGACTTACAACTGAAAATATCAGTGGCACTAGAACTGGAGTTTTTGTGGGTAAGAAAATATATTGGTGAATAAACCTTACCTAGTTTGTTTGTTTGTTTGTTCTTTCAACTTGTATACACACAATCTCCCAGTGTATGGAGGGAGGATGGCAATTTACTGCCCCTTGTATTCTACCATCTTAGAAAGGTGCCTGTGGTATTTAATGGGAGATCACTTGCAGCTCCTGATCTTTCTTGACTACGACAAGCACAAGATAAAAGTTAAATAAATAATCGTGTAATCGTTTTTTCTCCTCCAGTAGTCTTAGGCATAAATTTGAATATTGATCTGATGATCGTAAGAACCTTAACAACAATGTTTCTGTGTTTACAGGTCTGATGAATCAAGACTATGAGGCCATAACCAGTGGGACAGCTGCCAAAACAAACCATCATGATACCACAGAGAGAGCAATGAGCACAGCAGCTAATCAAATTTCATTTACTTTTAATTTGACTGGACCATCCCTTGTCATTGATACAGCTTCCTCATCATTCCTTTCTGCTTTACATTTTGGCTACAAAGCCATCAAACAAGGTATTGGAATTTAGACATACACACGTGACTGTTAATCACCATAGTTTTTATGCATACTGTGCGAGTAATTCTCAGCTTTTCATTGTTTCGGGCTCTATTTGTTTTTATGTATATTTGATGCAGGGGACTGTGAAGCTGCTGTTTGTGGAGGAGTGAACTGCATCACGGATCCTTGGAAGTTTGTATCTCTCAGTAAAGCAGAAATGCTCTCTCCTGATGGAATCACTAAACCCTTCTCTAGTAAGGGAGCTGGCTATGGAAGAGGAGAAGGCTGTGGTGTCCTTTTGTTAAAGCCACTGATAAAGGTAGGATGTTTAGTTTGTGCTCCCCATTTGCCTAAGTAATGAGACATTCTAGGGGCATCTGTATGGATTTAGTTTATTTTATATCAAATTGTAAACATTCTACTTATTTAAAAGGAGGCAAACATAAAAGATATAAGATAAAGGGACTCCTTCAAAGCAGCACATTTACAGCTTCTCAGTTTCTCAAAGATTATCCTTGGATTCCAAACCTCTCCATCATCAAAGTACAATGATCAGAAAAAGTATTCTCGAAGGCTTTCATGGCCGGGATCCGATGGTTGTTGTAGTTTTTTTCAGGCTGTTTGGCCATGTTCTGGAGGTTTTTATTCCTAATGTAGCACTGAAAAATACATCCTGCAAAAAAGGTCAACAAACTCTACCCAGCCACAAGGACCGGTGATCACTGCACACAAAAGACTAGCTAATGACACCCATCAATCACAGTGACAGATAATCTCCCCCCCCCCATCACATCAATACACCCATAACAAAAAACACCCCGATCACCATAATCACCCAATCTCCTGAAAAGGACAAAAAGCTGATCCCACAGCTACAAATACTCAACTATCCCACACACTATACCAGAATACAGACAGAGTTCTAACTCCTGTCCTCTGAAGATGCCGGCCACAGAGACTGGTGAAACGTTAGGAAGAAAAACCTCCCGAACACAGCCAAACAGCCCAAAAAACCTACAACAACCATTGGAAAAAGTGTTAGATCAGAACATCTGATGCTTAAACACCTTCCTTAGAGCCCTATAGACTGTTAGGAAAAATCAGAAGCCTGTGATCGTCAAAGCTGGCATTCATCCCTAAAAGGATAGAAAGATTTACTATTGAGTAAAGAGCCAACTCTGAAACAGCTGATGGCTGCTATACATTTAAAAGAAATAAATACCTAAATTTTGACATGGGAAGACTTAATTATGCTGTATAACATTGTATCCCTTGCAATCTTTCCTTCCAAAACAGGCAATGGAAGAATTCAGCAAAATATGGGGTGTCATTAGCATCAGTGCCATCAACCAGAATGGAAGTATGGTTACTCCGGTCACCACAGAATCTAAAGCACAACAGGAAAAATTGTTGCTCAGCATTTACCCAATGTATGTTGATCAGTCAGCAGTTCAGTACATTGAAACATGTAGCATAGGAAATCCTGCTGAAGATGCCAGCGAGGCAGAATGCTTAGGCAATATCATTGCTAAAAAGAGACCTTCTAAGCTGCCTCCTCTTAAGATGGGTTCACTTACTGGGAACATTGGATACACGGACTCAGCTGCTGGGGCAGCAGCATTAATCAAAGTTCTTCTCATGATGCATCATGGAAAGATTGTTCCATCCTTGTACTTTTCAGAGAGCACCAGCAGCATAAACACAAAGAAACTAAACCTCTCCATTCCAACAACAGTGGAGGAATGGGATGAGTCTAGTGAATTTGGCAGAGTAGCTGGGATCAACTGTTTTGGACTTGGAGGTAACAACGCCCACGTGATTGTCAGACAGGTGAAACAAGCCCAGCTTTTGGCTTCAGTCAAAAGGCCTTTTGAATTATTTGTCATTTCTGCAGCTTCGGGTAATTCCCTCAAAATGACCATGGATGACACAGCTAGGCACATCAACGTAAGTGACACAACAACACTGCCGAATCTGGCATATACATCTGCATGTAGAAGAAGCCATGGAAACCATAAATATAGAAAAGCATTTGTGACTTCTTCTCTCCAGCACCTACAGCAACAACTTATTTCTGCAGCAGAAACGGAAACAACCCCATCAAATAAGCCTCCTCAATTAATTTTTGTGTTCTCTAATACCGCACTGAATTTCAAAGGGATATGCAAAATCCTGCTGAGATCTGAGCATGTCTTTAGAGACAAATGCATTGAAATCAAACAATTGTTTCAACAGCTCTCACCTACTAGAATTCTGGAGTTAACAGAAAGTGAACACAAGGATTTGTCCAAGCCTGACCTTGCCCAGCCTTTGTTCTTCACAATGCAGGTGGCCTTGGTTACACTTCTGAAACACTGGGGGATTAAGCCGGTGGCTGCTGTTGGACATTCAGATGGTGAGGTGGCTGCTGCCCATTGTGCTGGCTTGATTTCCTTAGAAGATGCTGTCAGAATTGTCTATCACAGGAGTAGGCTACAGGCTAAGGTCACTGGAGGCAGAATGCTGGTAGTTAGTAACATCCCCGTTCAAGAAGTATCAGCAGCCCTTGGAGCATACTCGGAGAAAGTTTGTGTTGCAGCACTTAACAGTCCTCTATCTTGTACATTGTCAGGAGATACAGACTCCATTAATGCCCTTCAGAAGCATCTAGCTGACGTATTCAGCAAAAGGAACGTATTTCTTCATGTTTTAAATGTGCCAGTTGCATTCCATAGCCACATGATGGATCCAGTACTGGCAGAGATGGTGGCAAGCTTATCAGAACTAAAGAAAGGCAAGCTGGAAATTGGCCTGCTTTCTACAGCAACAGGGAAAGCTATTTTGAAAGATGATTTTGTCACTGGCCATTACTGGGCTAGACAGGCTCGTGATCCTGTTTGTTTTGCAGATGCCATATTGGCATCAGCAAAAGGCAAGGATAACATTGCATTTGTAGAAATAGGATTTGAAAGAGAGTTGCAGAGATATATCACTGAAACGTTAGGACCACAAACCAGAGTTTTCCATTCCATGCACATTGGTAGAGAATATGTTGCTCTCCTTAATATGGTAAAAGATTTATTTGAATTGGGATTTCCTGTGGATTGGCAGTATTTTTATGAAGGGTACCAAAGTGTTCCATCAGCCTACCCAAGGTATCAATTTGAGCATAAGGAAGTCCTGCCACTTTGGAACATGAACCAGCCAGCAAACAACAGGGAGGCAAGCTCAAATCATCCTTTAATTTGCAGTGCCAATAGGGAAAATTCAGAATTCATCTGTACCATCTCAGAGTCACTGGCACCTTATTTGTATGAGCACAAGAGCCATAGTGTTGCTTCAATTCCTGCTGCCTTTTTTGCAGAACTTGCTTTGGCAGCTGTCATTACTAGTTCAAGACCAAAAGTGCCTGTAAGTTTCTGCCAGATGAATATAGTTTTCACTAAACCATGTGTTGTGAATGCAAATTCTCATGTATTAAAGGTAAGGCTGGAGTCACAAGAAAGACTGTCGGAATTCCAGGTACTATCTGGACCAGCTAATACAGTTTATGCATCAGGAAAAGTCACAAAGAATCCAGAAACGTCAGTGGAAGAAAATATCATTTCCTTGAAAGATATTTTTCAGAGGTGTAAGTCTATTGTTGACAAAGGTGACGTTTATGAAGCATTGACACAGTTTGGATTTCATTGTGGTGCTACTTTTAGGCAGCTAAATGATATATGTTGTTATGAAGATTTAAAAGAGGCAATAACAACAGTGAAAGTGAAGAGAGAAATAGCAGAAGAAATGCATGAGTATAATATTCATCCATTAGTCCTGGACTGTTTTCTACAAATAGTAGGAATTCTGGCTACAGTTACATCAAAAAACAAAGGAAGTTTCCTTTCCGGTATAAGCAGTCTCACTATTACACGACCTCTGCAAGAAGAAATGATGATATATGTAAAAACAAGCAACTCCACTGACAATAAGATACAGTTTTGTGGGTGCTTCACAGACAAACATGGGTCTGTTCTAGCAGAACTGACAGGTGTCGAGATGACTTTTGTTAAGGAAGTTCCCAAGAAAGAAAATGATTTACTGTTTGAAAATAACTGGAAGGAAATAACATCCGATCAAACAATGCAAAATTTACCCAAAGCACCTAGAGTTGTAGTGTTTGCTGACAAATCTGGAATAGCACAACAGCTCAAGAATTACTTGCACAGTGAATCTAGGCTTGTCACATATCAAGAATGGGATAAACTGTTGGTAGCCAAGAAAGGAGACACTAATGCACAGAATAAAATTAACCTGGAGCTGCAGGGATACCAAGATGTCCTGTTTATGTGGGGCATCCAGAAACTCAGTGAATCTTTACCAGAAAAAGTGGTGAAACATTCAGTAAGATGTTGTGAGGCATTTCGCCAGGTTGTTCTTGCATTGAGGGAGAAGAAGTCCTCTGGTTCTGTTACAATGATCACTTACAGAACATCGGAAGGGAAAGTAGACCATATAAATCCAGGCTTGGCTTTGTATGGCATGACTCGAACATGCATGGTTGAAGTTCCTGAAATCACATTTCAGATCATTGATATCAGCTCTACAAGTGCAATAGATATCTCAGCTTTAGCAGATGTTTTAGTAAAGTATAAAGCACAAGATTATCCAGAAGTCTGGATCGATGAAGGAAGGATTTACAGTTCTGAAATTAGGCGCACACAAATTGAACCCACTGCCTCCAGTACACCTTCCTACCCATTTCGGGACTCAGAACTCTATGTTTTATATACAACAGATCCATATGATGTGAGTGAGTTCTCAGCTAAAGTTGCCAGTTCACGGACTCAGCTTGGTAACCACAGCGTTGAGGTACAGATCGAAAAAATAAGCATTCACTCAGAAGACTACTTTCCTGTTACTATATCAAGTCGTGCATTTGGAAAAACCTTATACTGGACTTCGCATACAATAGATAAACACAAGCTATTAGCACTAGACTTTATGGGCACTGTAACCGCAACAGGTATCGAAGTGAAAAAAGTCAAAGTGGGAGACCATATTGTTTCATGTTATCCAGTTTCTGCAGCTTCAAGAATTCATATCCCAGAAACAATTTGTTTCCTGATTCAGAAATTTCCATGCTTTAGAAACACACCATGCATGTCATTCTTCTGTGTTGCAAGAGTAATTTTGCATCAGACACTGCCAGCGCCCAAACATGGAGACATATTAGGTATTATTTCTATTGAGCCCGAGTCAGTTTTGTGCAAAGTGCTTGCTTTTTCAGCCCAGGAATTAGGATGGAAAACAATAACTACAAATCATGTGACTGGTCTGTGGCAACGTGTTAATCAGTGTAATGCCCTCATTTTCCTACCACCTCTAACTGGGATGTTTAAAGATGGCCTTTCCTGCCTTTTTCATCTTAGAGATGTTGTACTTGTTTATGGTAACGAACAGCCAGATTGTTTAGAATATGTGCCTGAGACAGATCATGAAAATATCCATATCCACACTGTCAATCTTATCCATATTTTTCAGAAGGCATCTCTGATACGATCTCAGAAGGAAGTCTATTGCTGGCTTAAATCAATGAATATGAAACAATTTAAAAATCTCCCATATACCCTTTTCCAACAAGCAGGTGTGAGGTCAGAGAATGCTGCATCCTATTTCACTTGCAGAAGTGTCCCAGTTGCAGTGCTGAAAAATGAGGAGGAGGAGAGTAAGATCTCAGATATTCCAATGAGTGTAACAGACAGAAGACTGTTTAAGCACAATGCTGTTTATATAGTCACAGGAGGACTTACTGGACTTGGCTTAGAAACAGTAAAATTTATAGCTCAGAATGGAGGAGGTCGAATTATCATACTTTCACGGAGAAATCCAAGTGCTGAGATCCAAAAGGACCTAAAAGATCTCCAGGATCACTGCGGATGGAGCAGAGTAGTTAGTTTACAATGCAATGTTATTTCCAGTTCTGAAGTTGACAAGGCTATCAAGTCCATTGGTAAAATTTTTCCAAACTGTCCTGTCAAAGGTGTGTTCCACAGCGCAATGGTTTTACATGACGGGCTTCTTGAAGCCCTCACTATGTCTCACTTTGAGGAAATTTTAAATCCAAAGATCGCTGGGGCAATCAATCTTCACCATGCCGTACAAGGGCAGGAGCTTGACCATTTTGTTTGTTATTCGTGTTTCTCAACATTTCTTGGAAATCCAACACAGGCAAACTATGCAGCTGGCAATTCCTTCCTGGATCTTTTCTGCCATTACAGGAGAAATAGTGGCCTTTCAGGGCAGTCCATTAACTGGGGTGCCTTGAATTTTGGAGCTCTGGAAGGTCAACATCCCAATCAAACTAGTATGTTAGAAACCAGAGGTTTAGAGGAACTGCAAGTGAATGATATTCATGAGTACCTTAGAAGATGCTTAATTCTAAACAACCCTCAGCAAGCTGTGATAAAATTCAACTTCCAAACGTTAGCATTTAATGTTTTATCTCAAACTTCATCACTGAGGAGTCGTTTCTCTAAACTGGTTTCTGAGGAACTGTGTAGTAGTAACTCTGAGCCCACAGGTGAAGGTGTATCCCAGAATCTGTCTCTCAATGGACCTGTAAGTTATATCACGTCACTTTTGAAAAACATGAGTGACACAGTTCCTGGGAATCTTTCATTGCATACACCACTTTCCTTACTGGGCATAAATTCTACGCTAGCCTTCACTCTGAAGAATCGGATTTTTGCGGAAACAAGGGTGGAAGTACCTCTCACAAAACTAATTGATCCTCAATCAACTGTAGCAACTTTAATCTTACATTTGAAAGAAAATTCTGATATCACAGATTCTCATGCAGCTGAAGGTACTGATACTGGAAGCTGGTTGTAGGAATGCCTTTCCAGGTATTATTCCAAATGAATTTTCGCACTGAATTTTCCCACTATTTCGTCTATTTGTTCAAGATGGATCTCAAAGATACCTTGACTACCATGCTATCAATTGTTATCCAACATACTGAGTGACTCCTCTCATCCGGGATATCAACTCTTTAAACTATTACCATCGAGAAGGAGATTCAGGGTATTGAAAGCAAGGACAAGCAGATTCAAGAACAGCTTTTACCCAAGTGCAGTATTGAGTTTAAATGCAGGGTCATAAGTGTCTGGTGGAAATTTAAATTGCGGAGAGTAACGGGGTATTTATATCTGTATGGAGAGTGTGGTGTATATTTTAATTTTTTTTTTTTTTTTTTTTTTTTTTTTTTTTTTTTTTGTAGTGGTGTTGTCCAGTTTTTACCTTGGGAAGAGCACCTCATTTCGTTGCACCCACTTGTGAGTGTAATGACAAATAAATTTCTTATGTCTTATGTCTTATGTCTAATTGTTGATTTGGAAACAAAACTCTGTAGAGGACAGCTCTGGGCATGCCTAATGCTTCAGACCTGCGGATGGGCTGGTGCATTAGGAGGATTGTGGCAACATGGATATAACTGCATTGTATACTTCCCAAGTAGAGCAAGCCCATCTTGTATACGGGATGCTTTTCCAGTCCTTTGCAAAATACTGTACATTTCTATGTAGTGAAGCTTCTGATTCTGCAAATGATTTTATATGTGTAAATAAGAAATATGCAATATGTCCAATCCTGTACATTGGGGTGGGCCACATGTGGTATACGCAGTGGTCCCCAACCTTTTCGGGACCGTGGACCGGTTGGGGGGGTAGGGGCACCCCTGTGCTCGCAGATGGGCGTGTCGTGCATGCGCAGGTGGGCGTGGTGCGCTCGCGGGTGAGTGGGGCACGCCATGCCCACCCGCGAACATGCTTGCTCAACCATGCATGCGCACCACACCCACCATGCGTGCCTGCGGGGGGGGGGGGGAATCTGTCTCCGTGGCCCAGTCCAGCTAAGCCCACGGACCGGCACGGGGCCACAGAACGGAGGTTGGGGACCCCTGGTCTACAGGCCACATACAGGCCTCAGCAGTCAAATGCAGCTTATTCAATACCTCTGGGCCCCCCAGCAATTTTTTTTTTTGAAAAAAAAAAAAGTCTTGGCTCATGAAGTCCACTTGTATCCTCTTACTGGGGTAAACAAGTAAATTTTGTCATGCTTTCAGGGCATTCTAGGATTGTCCTTTCACTCCCCTCCCGCACTTTACTTTTTTTTTTAATTGTAGAGTAGAGGATGAAAGAAGGCTTTCTCAGTTTTTAAGACATTTGTGTAAGAGCATTTTTGAGGGGCATGGGTCAAGGGAGCAGCCCTCCAAGCTTCAGACCTCAGACCTCTGTACAGACCTCAGACCTCTGAATATCACCCACATAGGACAATGTTAGGGCAAATTATTCTACCGCAGGGGTGGGTGATATCCCGAGATCCAGGGGTTAAACATGACCATCCCTGGACTTGGAAGAGCCATACTTGCTCCCACGATCCTCATCCCTTAATTTTGACCTTACAAAAATCCAGGGGTTTTTAAACAACAACAAAACCTATGGCCAAAAATGAACATGCAGTTCAAAGGCCACATGTTGCCTGCCCACAATGTATGGGGTGCAGGGATTTTTTCCTCCTCAGGTGATGTAACAGAGAGGTCTGGTAGCAGTCCAAGATAAATTAATCTAGCAGCAATTGCATGTTTCTTAATGTGATCAAAAGAGCGGGTCATCAAAAGGAATAACTATATCCAGACAGGGGTCAGCTATTAGATATTGTATGTGAATACATCCAGCTACAGAGGTGCATTCTCCAGAGGTAGTCTCTAAATGTTGTCATGTACCAGGAAGCATATGCATAGTCACCCCAAAATTGCTTCTATCAAGGGCAAGATCTTCCTTGACTAAGCTGCTTCTCTGTTCCTTGTGAGGAGAACTTTGCACCGTGGTTGACACTGAAAAAATGGGGGTTTTGTTTTGCAGAACCCGTCCATCTTGTCCCCATCACACTGGCCTACTCTGAAAAAAGAGCAACCCTGCAACTTGGTCAAAAAGGTCCAGACAGGGGACAGAGCATGGTCAGGTTGGTTTACAATATGCAATATGCTGTCTGTTCACCAGAAAACAAAATGAACCAGACTGTGTTGTCAGCATTCCAAACTGAAGTCTAAATAATCATTTGACCATACACTTACTGTTATAGTACAGCCTTTATTTTGTTCAATTTGGAAGGAAAGGGTTTCCTATGGAGTAACAATTCTCCCTGAGTTGCAGAAAACCTAACATTTGATATCGTGTGCCTTGTGCTGGAGGCATAGCAAATATTCCATGCAGAAGTCAACAGAGACCACTGCAGTAAAAATAGTATAAACTGCTAAGAAAATAACATCACACTGCTTATGTCTGGACAATAATATCTCAGCTTGAGAAGCTGATGTGAGAAAAGATATCCCGCTCTTTGTTCAAGCTAGTACCATCAGCTGGCTCCATCACTGCCAAGAAGCCCTTTCCCCTTTCCGCATCAGATCTCCTTCCCCAAATTTAATTTTGATGTCTATTATAATCCCAGGTTCAAAATCAGCAGGGTAAACATAGCCAGGTGTTAAGAACCTATTGTCACACATATTGTTACATCAAATGGCCTCAAACAGGCATAAGAACAACCTTTATTCCTTTCCACATGACCTGGGAGTACACTAGACTATGTGGAAAGAAGACCACACGACGTGCAAATAACTGAAATATGCCACAACATATGACCTTGTAATATTTGCTCAAGTGAAACAAAAGAGGAGCATTTTAATCAGACATTCTGTGAAAAAGGGGGTACAAACATTGCTGAAAAATTAATGGTTCAAGGGCTGTAGAATCTCAAGCACAACTGAGCCCATCAATTTTGGTGAATGGGCTGTGGGATCATAAGCCTTCGCAGTAACTCTCCACTGCATTGGCAGTAGTTTATGTTTCCATACTGGAAAGTGGACAACTACACAATGTTTCCATCTAAAAAAATAAGGTCCTTTGATGCTGGCTGAATGTTTGTAGCAGTGACCTTTAGTCATCTACTCTGTTTGACAAACCAGCACAAAAGCCAAAAAACGTTAAAAAGACAGGAATAAAAAGGAGACCATGCAGAGTCCCAAGCAATATCACCAAAAACATGATCTTAAAAAAGGTTCTAAAGATGTATGTGGATGCCATTGATAAAACAAGGACTCCCACAAGGGTGGAAACAGATGCCTGTAAAACAGGGTAACCAAGGCGGTACAGAGCATCCACAGCCTTTTCATCCACATTGGGTTTCTCACTAGAAACAAAGGCATAAGACATATGAGCAGAGTAATCTACTGAGAACCCAATGCAAATAACAAGGTTGATCATGGATATGGAGTCAAGGGTTACATCCCAATAGGCCATGAAACCAGTCACACCAACAATGACAGATGCAATAGCAAATGTTACCCACAAAGAGCAAAGAGGATTGGGAATAAGCAGCAAAGAAATAAATAACATGGTTCCAGTAGCAATCAGAATGTTTTGAATGGTATTCTGAACTATCACAACAAACTGATCGAAGTATATGAAACCTGGATGATAAACCATCAAGGGTATCTTGCAGTCTTTTGCGAGGCTTCTCAGTTGACTTAAGAGATTCTTCTCATCCACTGCACTAGTAACATTAACTGTCTGTATGAAGAACCGTGAAGCTGATATTTCTGTAGCACTAGAATTTAAATCCCACTCAAAATCTGGATTTGCTGTAAACAGGGCAGGTAAATTTCTGATGAAAGTAGTACGTTCCTTTATATTTATGGACATTTGTTGGGCAATAGTTTCATAAATTCTCAGCCATGAGAGTGATAAATTCTTGTCCCCATAAGATGAGCTTTCTAGTGTATGCATGCAGTTCTCAAGGTCTGCGCGGACAGATAAATCCCAATATGATATGCTTTCAGTAACCACAACCATCACTCTTGGACCATATTTGGAAAAATATTCCTCCTCCCAGTCATAATACTGAACAACATAAGAATTATCTACAGCTAAATGTCGAACATTTAAACCTTCTTTAACTTGAGTGCATCCATAAATGCTACTACCCACATACAGGAGATACAGAATCACCACAAACACCTTGGTCCTCCTATGTACAATGAATGGACCATAATGCTTTCTAAAGAATAAGTTCATGGGATGTTCAGTCTCTGCTCCAGTGGACTCATCAAAAGATCCTCCTACACAGCACATATTATACAGATGACCCTGAGACTGTTGAGGTTCATCCTTCACCTTCATGAATGTGAGCCAATGTCTGTTGCCTTCTTCTCTTTTACCATTTAGTGCCACAACAGCCCCGAGGAATGTCAGGTTAAATAAGTAGCAGAAAACAAAGGCTGTTCCTGTGTATGTGCAAAAGGACTGAATTGATGGGAAGGAACTTCCAATTCCAATGTAAAAGGCTAAAACATCTGTAAGAGTGGTGATGGTGACAGACACCGCTGCTTCCGCATAGGTGTCCGCCATCCGATCTTGGACACTGTCCTTGACTTTGGTATGTTGCCAACAAGACACTATGATGAACATGTCATCCACCCCAACTCCTGAAAAATGACAAAGGCATAACATGTCATTTTCCACATGCCACAAGATATATGAAATATATAGAAGAGGGACATGCTTACTAATTAGCATTTACCTGTTTATTTGTTGGCTGGAACCTTTCTTGTGCAGCTTGGTGTGTGCCTCAGTGATGACATCAGCTGCAGCAGTAAATCACAACTGATTAAAGGTCAATTTCTGCCTATTAAAGGTGATTTGTTGTATCACATACAAAATTTGCACTCATCCCAAAACCACCAAAGAAATGTTTTAATCAGTGGCAATTTGATAGTGATGATGTCGTCATTACTACTGCACATACCAAGCTGCACAAGATTTCAGTCATTATTTGCTTGTTTCAAAATCTGTGCTTCAAAATTTAAACTCACAAAAGCTTTAAATGTTTATAAAATAATAACTGTCATGATGGCAAACAAAGAATAGGGATAAAACACTACACAAAAAGCAAACTTATCCTTCTCAAGTACAAGACGTGAACTGTTCACTGTGAAACCAAAAACGCCTCTGGATTTGGGTTAATGAAGAGTCCAGAGCATAGACATAATTAGTCACCAATTATTTGACACCCACACAGCAGTGGCTAAAATAGTTTTGGAGGTCTAAAACTGTAACTAAATACTTTAAAAAGTAATTCTTCAAACTCTGGAAGAGTTAAAAAAAAAAGACAATATCCAGTTTTGCTGGAGGCAAATGAATGCAATGTGTAAGTGTGCATACCTAAGTGTGCATACGTCTTCTCTGTCTGCAATGAATAAGGAAACATGACAATGTCCAGCAATGATCAGGAAGAGTAAGGAAATATGACAATGTCCCGTTTTGTTGTAGGCAAATGAATGTAGGCTAGTAGATTATAAAGGAGATGATGCCTGGTTCAGATGACAGTGAGCAAGATCAAAAATGTGCCTATAGAACAATTTGCATCTCAGCCCACCACTGACTTTTGTAGAATGCAACCGATGGCAAAGAAATAAAAAATGAGGTCTAGTTAATGAGCAATAATTTATCTCTGGCAGAGAAGGGGCATTAACTTTCCAAGTGTATACTGTATACACTTACCAAGAGGTAAGCCACACTTAACTTCGTTCTCAATACACATTCACATGATTGTGCTGTAAGTAGGACATCCTTGAGGAAGGAAGACAAAGAAAGCTACAATTCCTTTGCCAGTTCAGGAAATGCACAGATGGCTGGATGGAGGTTCTTTTTCATGCCTTCTCAGACAGATTAACTGAGATCCCAGTGGATAGTGAAAACACACAATAAAATATACATTTCCTCACTTACCAAGTATTAGAAAAGGTGAATTTGCAGCTGTGATCACAAATGGAACGCCACAGAACAGCAATAATCCAAAGCTGCTGACGACAGACAGACCTGCTGTTAGTACGCCAAAAGATGCAACCCACACTTTTGTTCGTACGCAGTCTAGCCTGTAAAACGGATTAAGAAGAACCTGACTGGAGTCAAGAGTTTCACGGTACATACACTTATCTACTTCCTTTTTGAACAAAATTTAAGAGTTTGGAAAAGTTACTTTTCTGGACTATTTATTTTTGCTGGACTACAGCTCTGATTTCCAAATCAAAAATTAACTGTTCCAAACGCAGATGAAGCCAGAACACATGTAGCTGTTGCATGTAATATTCTCCATAACCACAAGAAATGGAAAAGTACTTAATTTTCAGAACAGCTCACATTCTCATAAATGGATCAAATACGTTTAGGCCAGGTTTGGGTAAAATCAGTGTTAATCAGAAACTCCCAAGCTGGTTCGCTCTAGCGATTATGTCATCTGATTGCTGGTAAAAGGAGTGAACCAACCCATCCCCACAGCAGACCAAACGGCCCAAACCCCCTCATGACCAATTTTGATCTTCTAGCCCCTCTCCCAAAATGTCTCTTCTAACACAAAAAGACCAGAGAAGTGGAACACAATGGAATGATGTCACATCTAGCTGTGCTGAGTTACATTTCTGTTAATAGGCAGAAATCCAAGTCCAGGTATAGCCTCAAAGATGAAGGAGTACTGTGAATGATCTATGTATGGAAGGATTCTACCTTTAAGAGGGGAGACCCTACCCCCCAATTATTCCTCATGTCCACTGATGTGAAGGAGGCAGTGTTATCTGTATTACTGCTGCGGCACAAATCACACCAAGGCTGATACGTAAAATGGTATGTAGATAGGAGCAGATGAAGACCAGCAGAAGAATGAATGATTGCATGTTAAACAGATTGTTGTTGTTGTTGTTTAGTCGTTAAGTCGTGTCCGACTCTTCGTGACCCCATGGACCAGAGCACGCCAGGCCCTCCTGTCTTCCACTGCCTCCCGGAGTTGGGTCAAATTCATGTTGGTCGCTTCGGTGACACTGTCCAACCATCTCGTCCTCTGTTGTCCCCTTCTCCTCTTGCCTTCACTCTTTCCCAACATCAGGGGCCTTTCCAGGGAGTCATCTCATGAGATGGCCAAAGTATTGGAGCCTCAGCTTCAGGATCTGTCCTTCCAGTGAGCACTCAGGGTTGATTTCCTTCAAAATGGATAGGTTTGTTCTCTTTGCAGTCCAGGGGACTCTCAAGAGTCTCCTCCAGCACCACAATTCCAAAGCATCAATTCTTCGGCGGTCAGCCTTCTTTATGGTCCAGCTCTCACTTCCATACATTGCTACTGGAAAAACCATAGCTTTGACTATGCGGACCTTTGTGGGCAAGGTGATGTCTCTGCTTTTTAAGATGCTGTCTAGGTTTGTCATCGCTTTCCTCCCAAGAAGCAGGAGTCTTTTAATTTTGTGGCTGCTGTCCCCATCTGCAGTGATCATGGAGCCCAAGAAAGTAAAATCTGTCACTGCCTCCATATCTTCCCCTTCTATTTGCCAGGAGGTGATGGGACCAGTGGCCATGATCTTAGGTTTTTTGATGTTTATTTATTTATTACATTTATACCCCGCCCATCTAGTAAATCAACTACTCTGGGCGGCTATGTTGAGCTTCAGACCAACATCAAAAACAGATAGGACCCCACTATCCTCACGATCAGGATCCACTGAATCACTTATCCACTGGCTGAAAATACTAAATACCCCCACCCCAGAAATAACTATATGTATTTCCAGAGTGTATTTACCAGAACTGGCCACTAGAAGAAGCCATGCAATGTATAGAATTATTGGATACTTCTGTTTTTCAGCATCCTTGGATGGGGTGGAGGATTGGAACTGATCCCCTGCAGATACCACAGTCCTACTGTATACAGATTACTGGCTATTTAGATCCTTCAAACACTTCCACTACAAATGCATTTTGCTTCTGGACAAATAAATCCTATTTGCACATTTTTATATATGTGTTTTGTATGCTTTTGATTTACTATGATTAGCAGAAAAATTGTGGATTTCTTTTAATGCGAGTACAGATTTGTTAATTCAGGAGGGTGCTTCCAGGCCAAGCTTCTAGTTTATGTTTATTACAACTAATTGCTTATCACACAATAATTCATCAAACTCTTAGATGATCGTTCATGTAACTTTCATCTTGGAGGCTACACCTGACGTGAATGCCTACTTATTAAAAGAAATGAACTACAGCACTGCTAGAGTTTATGGGAAGTCCAGATGACATTCAGTCTGCTGCCTTCTCATGTTGTCCCATTCCTTCTCTCTGCTTATCAACAAAAATCAATCAAGAATAACTTTCAATTATGAATGGTAAGAGTTGTCTGTCAAAAAAAAGATAAAACATGAAAAAAGTATTTAAAAAAACAAAACAAAACAAAAGGAAGAAGAGTTTTTCCCCTTCCTTTGCCCTGACTTAAAGAGCATTAACATTGGCAAAACATTACCTTGAACATGACATGATTGTAAAAAATATTGTCAGAAAATATGTGAGAGAGATCAAGGGGATCACATCCTTGGTGAGTTTCTCAAATTCTTTCTGTCTGGACAGTGAGGTAAAATAGGCTACCTGGCAGGTTGGGAATGGAGAGAAAAAAAAAAGGGGGGGGAGAAGGAAGGTGTATTACTATATATTTTGTTTTGTAAGATGTATCTGAATGCTGACACAAAATATTTAAAAGACAAGCAGAAAAGTAATCCTGAAACTTGAAAATAACTCCTCTTTTTCCATTTCTACTGAAACCACTGCTACACCATAATCTAAAACAAACTGCTTGCTGGTGCTTTTCCAGATTTTAATAATCTTCTTAAACCTCCATATCAAAGGATGTAGAAGACTGTGTTAGTCTGTGCAAGCATTATAGGTAAAAATAAAAGTTAAAAACAGAGAAAGAAAAGAACAAATATCAAAGGATTCAATGGTTGCAATATCCAGGCAAAAATTACGAGAGTGGCCGGATTTAAAATCAACCTCAATGGCAACTGATTTGAACAAAGAAACTGAAAAGAATTGCTACAACGAAAAAAGTGCAAATATGAAGATAATAAAGTTGATTAAGCTCCACGGAAAGGTACACTGGGATCGTTTTTTCATGAAGTGTGAATGGTCTCAAGACAGCCCCTCCGTACCCGGATGGAGGAGAAGTTCAAGGAGTCCAGGACGGCCGGGATGCGCTCGAGAAAGGCGTCGAGCCACCGCTCGCTGGCCTCTCGGGGGGCCGCGTGGTCCTCCTGCAAGTAGTAGACGAGGCGCAGGGCTTTGGCCGCCAGGAGGGGGCGCGCCGGTTCGGCTCCGGGGCCCAGCGTGACGCCCCCGAGGAAGAGGCCGAGGAAAAGGCGGCCCTGGAAGAGCGGGAAGGTGAGGCTGGGCAGCAGCGCTTCTATCCGCGCGGCCTGGCCTTGCACGGCGCCGAGGAGCGGGTTGGGGCTGCTGCAGGCGCCCTGGCTGCGCGCGCAAAGGTCCTGGAAGGCGCGCCCGTGGGCGCGGAGCCCTCGCACGGCCGCGTCGAGCGCCAGCAGCTGGGCGAAGGCCTCCCTGGTGAGGAGCGAGTCCGTCTCGCCGGCGGCCAGGGCGATGAAAGAGGCGAAGGTGCCTTCGGTGGCGAGTCTCTCGGCGGAGAAGCGCCGGGCGTCGTCGGTGGGGAAGCGCGCCTGGACGAAGCGGCGCTCGCTTTTGGCCGGGCCCCCGACCGGCGTGAACTGGCCCTCGATGTCGTTGGCCTCGCGGCTCCGCAGGAAGACGAAGCCGGAGCCCAAGGCGGCCGAGAGCGCCACGGGCAGCAGCAGGAAGGGCCACGGGTGGGCGCCCACCAAGGCCCCCAGCGCCCGCAGCGCCCGCGACAGGGGCCGCTCCAGGCAGTCCGTGCGGCAGCCCCGCGACGGCATCTCTTCCCGAGGCTTGGCTTTCTTGCCGGCTTGAGAGAGCGGGCCGGGGGTGGCTTTCAGACCCGCGAGTCCGGGGTGGTTTCGAGGGCCGTCCGTTGGCCGGTGGGGAGGCGGCACCGCCGCATTCCATTCCACAGCCGTGGCTCGCTCGGGCTGAAGCGCCAGCGCGCAAACTTCGAGGCAGCTCCTGGAGGTCGCCAATGTGGCGCCTCAGAGCGGGAAGCGCGGGTTGCCATTTGTGGCCCTTCCCTCACGTCGAGATGCAACAGTAACCAAACTTTTTTCCATGCAGGAAAGCAAAACAACTCACGTCTTAGGCAGAGGGGAGATGCTTCTTCGAACTCTGCCTGACCTGCCCCCTGCTTAAATAATTTGCTCCTTGCTGTCCAACACACACATAACACCGTATATACAGATGGTGGGTTGGAGGAGCATTTTAATAAATGCTCGTTCTCTCTCTGCGGAGCTGGCCCTTCTCCTGATGCGCCTCCGGGTGGGAAGGACACCCAATTATGATTATGTGATGTGCTGGTTGAATGTTTCCAGCTTTTCCCAGGTTTGTGTTTGAAGGAAAATATTCAGAGAGGCTGCGACCAAGGAATGGATGTCACCGTTCTCAATATACTTGCCAAACGTGAAGGGTCCTTGACACTGTCTCACCTTCTAGGGATAAACTGGATCAGGCCAAAGGCCCTTCCAGTCTTCTGTTGACAGGGTAGCCAACCAGTTGTCTTAACAGTAAGTCCGCAAGTAAGACATCTCAGTACAACAGCATCCCGTGGCTTGTAAGCACTGATAGGAGCATAATCTGCATTTTTTCCAACCCTTCTTTAAAGCCATCCATGCCAGTGGCCACCCTGCCTCCCCACATTGCATTGGCAAAGCAGCCAGAGTTTTTTGCATATTCTATGGTTTTCCTTAAGGACATGTGCCATCCAGTTACGGATCTTTTCAACTGAAACATCCCACCTAAGGACACTGTGATTCCCTGGAATGCAGTCTAAAAGCCACTGTGCAAGGTGGCAATGTTACTTGGATATCATCATCATCATCCTAGAACTGCAGAGCTCGAAGGGACCCTATGGATCATTAAGTCCAGCCCTTGTCAAGTAGTGATTTGAACTCCCTACCTCAGGCTCCACATCCAGAGACCTAAACCGCTGAACTATCATTTTTTATTTATAGAGAACCACTAATGTTACTTATAGAACCTGAAAAAACAACACTGGAAGTTGTTTTTTTAAAGTAACTTTTCCAAGCTCCGATTACTCATACTATTGTATTTTGTACAGTGACACAATCGTGTATGACAAACTATTGTAGAGGACTGGGGGTTGGATTACATTTTGTCTCGGTGACAAAATATAGCTTGAATCCTGAGAAAATATGTTTTCTTTGCACAGAAATGCCAGCCTGAAAGGAAACAAAACAAAACAGACCAATGTGACAAATCTGAAAAAATATTTATTATGCAGTTACTTTCCCACTGTCTTCCATCCCGTTTGTAAGTAAAAGTGGTTCACATAGAAGCATACTGTAATATATAGCAGGAGAGTAAACAAGAAGCCTGAGTCTACCTAAACACAGGACAGAAACTACTTTTCTGCTCAGTCAAGTTGTCGTCCGCAGGGATGTGTTTCTACAGACAGGACCTCGTACTCCTTTCCAGCAAGGCACAATCACACAAAAACTAAGGAAAATAGATGAATGAAATCAGCAGAATAATTATGAATATTGCAATATCTATGAAAGACATGAAATAAGGTTTCAGGTTCACATGAGAATCTGTCCTGTTTGCATTCAGCCTTGTTTCACGCTAGCATTTTCTCCCAAACATCTCCCAAAATTCAGAGCTTCAAAAAAATTAAATATCTGATGCTTGTTGATGATTTTGTCCTGCCAACTCTTCTTGATTGTCCTATTCTGATTACTGCTGAGATGGAGCTTGAACTAAGATACAAACTCTCCTTGTATTTTTTTTTTAAACAAACCATTATCTCAGTAAAAGGCAAGCCCATTTGAACTTGATAGACCATATCATCACCATCAGCCAGCCCTCTTCTCATTTCTGCATCACATTTTCTTCACCCAAATTTGCTTGGTAGCTGCCACAGTCCTGACTGTATATCAGTTAGAACACTGATATACAGGCGGGTTGGTTTGTCAGCTCAACAGCATGTTGTTAAACAGAACTAATTTAAAACATACTCTATTACAGTCTTCTATATTCATTCAGAGTGCACCACATTATATGCAAAAACCTGTAATATCCCATAATATATGCATATGTGATTTCTGTTTTAATAAATAATGTAATATAAGTAAACAATCTCATACAGTCTACTAAAACAAGTATTCTCAAAGAGGACTTCCTGTATTGCAGAAGAAAGGTTACATTGTTAGCATGTTATATATTCACAGGTATTTGGGGGAAGGTAGTTGCATGGAAGTAGCCATTGCACACTTTTCCAAATTTAAAGCAGCCTGTTGCACAGTTTCTTCCTAGAAGCTGGCCTTCTTCAACACTGTGTAGGTTTTCATTCAGTGATCATTGTTTTTGCACCATCTGTTTGACAATCAGCTACAAAAGCCAAATAGTGTTAAGAACACAGGAATAAAGAGGAGACCATGGACAGCCCCAAATGTGATCACTAGAAATATTATCTTAAAACAGTTTCTAAAGACGTAGGCAGATGACATTGAGAGAACAAAGACTCCCACAAGAGTGGAAGCTGCTGCTTGCAAGATAGGGTAGCCAAGGTGAGATACAGCATCCACTGCCTTCTCATTTGTTTCAAGTTTCTCATTGGAAACAAAGGCGTAAGAAATGTGAGCAGAATAATCTACTGAAAACCCTATGCACATAACAAGATTGATCATGGATGCAGAATCAAGATCGATGCCCCAATAGGCCATGAAACCAGACACACCAACAATAACAGACACAATAGCAAAAGCTACCCATAAAGAACAAAGGAGATTAGGTATGAGCAGCAAGGAAACTATGAGCATGGCTCCGGTAGCAATTAGAACAGTTTCAATGGTGTTCTGGATTATCACAAGGAACTGATCAAAGTGTATAAAAGCTGAATGATAAACCATTAATGGGATCTTGCAGTCTTCAGCAATGACTCTTAGTTCAGTTAAGAGTTTTTTCTGATCCACTACAGTTGAAGCATTGACTATCTGTATGAAGAACCGTGAAGCTAGTATTTCTGTAGCACTAAATTTCACATCTTGCTCATACTCTGGATTAGCAGTAAACAGAGCAGGTAGATTTCCAATGAACACATTGCGGTCATTTATATTTAAAGACATGTGTTTAGCAAAAGTTTCATAAATTGTCAACCACGACTCTGAGAAATCCTTGTCCACATAAGATGTGTTTCCTACCATATCGATACAATGCTCAAGATCTTCACGAACAGAAGGATCCCAATATGCTATACTTTGAGTAACAATCACCATAACCCTTGGACCATATTCAGAAAAATACTTTTCTTCCAAATCATAATATGGAATGATATAGGAATCATCTGTTGCTACATTTCTAAGATTTACACCTTCTTTGACTTGAATGCACCCGTAAAAACTACTGCCCAGGTAAATTAGATATAGGATTATCACAGACACTTTGACCCACATGTGCATAATGAAGGGACCGTAATATTTTTTAAAGAATGTATTCATGGGATGTTCAGTTTCTGCTCCTGTAGACTTGTCGAAAGATCCTCCTACACAACATACGTTATACAAATGGCCCCAGGAATCTTGAGGTTCATCCTGGACTTTCATGAATGTGAGCCAATGTCTGTTGCTTTCTTCTCTTCTACCATCCAGAACAAGGACAGCCCCAAGGAATGTGAGATTATAGAAGTAGCAGAAGATGAAGGCTGTGCCGGTATAGAGGCAAAATGACTGAACTGATGGGAAGGAAGTTGCAATTCCGATGTAGAAGGTTAGAACATCAGTAAGAGTTGTGATGGTGACTGACACGGCTGCTTCTGCATAGGTGTTTGCCATCCGATCTTGGATGTTGTCCTTCACTTTGGTACGTTGCCAGCAAGATACCATGATGAACATGTCATCAATACCAATCCCTAAATAGGGCAGAAATATAATGTATAAGAAGGCACATGTCATATTGAAGGGAAATAGAATATGAATACAATAGATGAACATGTTCAGTAATTTATATTTATTTAAACCCTTCTTTAAAGGCAATTTATACAAAATAATAAAAGAGAGACAGGAAATGACAGAGCCTTGCTGGAATTAATAATGTATTACATTAGTCCCCATTCATATGAAGGAGATATGCACATATATTTGACCACATTCCATTTTATAAACAATGAAAATCAAGCCGTACTCATGCCTTGCTTGCATTTCCTCAGCAACCTCCGAGACACTTCTTTAAAAATAACTTTTCATTTTTAGGGCAACACTTCTGTATCCCATAAACTCAATTTTTAAAATATACTGACATATAATTTGGGCACAGATTTGACATTTTTGGAGGAGTATGGTGTAAAATGTTTACTCTTTCATCCTTGAAAGAAAATTTGTATTTCCTACTTGGGCATATGCATACCTGAAAAAAAGTCAGTTCCACACCTTGGAAATACCTTGTGATCAAAAAGTACATTACTTATACAGTCTTGGAAGTAAATGACTGTTTGTGCTCCACTGACTTCCAATGGTATTATTATCTGCAGTTAAATTTATACAAGACTGAATCCTAAGAAGGATAATCTTGAGAGAGAATAGCAAATCTAGAACTCTTATCGCAGTTGAGGAGCCAGATATATGGATGTTCATGTTGAGTACAATACGAAGAAGGGGTAAAGAATTTAGGTGTTCACTTACTTACCAAGTACAACAAATGGTGAATTTGCTGCTGTGATGACAAATGGCACACCACAGAATAGCAATAATCCAAAACTGCTGATGACAGACAAGCCTGATGCCAGCACCCCAAAAAACGCAACCCAAACTTTTGTTCGCACGCAGTCAAGCCTGTAATATAGGTTAAGAAGAATTTGGCTGGACTCAGAGTTAGAGATGGGGATGAAGCACTTTGTAACAAGTCATCTAAGTTGTCGGCTTACGTAGATGACCGTCTCTACTTAGAGTACATTTACTAATTTATTTACAAAACAAAAATACAACACACAGCTGCTGTATGAGATATTCCTCATCACAAAATAGAAATGAAAAGTGTGAAACAAAAGCTGACATTCTCATAAATGGATCAGATATCTCTATACTTTGAAACAGCGCATTGAACAGTCTGCACCCTTAGGTTTACATGATGGGCCCATTCTGATCAAGGGAAGGACTAATTTCCTATACTAGCTTCATGAGACTGTGGGACAACCCTGGGACAACGTGGCATTGCATATTAACATTACCATAGTACTTACCACACCAAACTTGTCTTGACAACACAAGCATAGGTAGAAGTTCACAAGGTTTGAAATATTCTTAGTCCCTTCTCTTCATGCTGTCCCAAAATGCTATAAGTGCATGCTTGTTTCAATACAGGCTTCTACTATCTAATGCACACACTGATCTCGCAGTTAGCCCCACTGAGCTCTAAGGGACCTATAAGTCTGAGTAGATGTGTGTGCAACAGTATAGGCAATGTATTTTTCTCACATCTGCAATAGTAACTTCCTGTGGGGGAGCATAAAAGAATTGCAAGTTTTTCCTCCTCCCACTTCTGTCCTTCCAGCCCTGCCTTCAAAACCTTCCACACTTCTAACACAATTAGGCCTGGGATCATGGATGATGAAGCATGATTCCTTTCTTTGGGACAGGAATGAATGAAGAAACACCATTCCTATCTTTTACTTATTTTTTTAAAGCAGGAATTCAGGGCAGGTATGTCAAAGAAGAAGATAAATAGTGTTTTTTTTAAAAAGCTGGCTCCTCCAAATACAGTGAAGAGATTCTCCCACTGTACCCCTTGTCTATTTATATGAATGAAGGTGCTGCTATCTGTAGGATCAGCAGGCTGCAGTCCTGCCCATGCTTACCTGTGTAGTGATTTCCATTGTACTAAAGAGGGCTTTATCTCTGGATAGGACTGCACTCATTGTATTTATTTATGTAAAATATTTTTGCCCCGCCTTTCTCCGTAAAAAGGACCCAAGGCAGTTTACATCACTAAAAGATAGTATTTAAAGCTAACAATGGTGGGTGTACAAATACAAAAAGAATCAAGCAAATAACATACTAAAAACATAAGCAACACTGAAACACATTCAAAGCAGTAAGGTACAACAATTTGTTTAAAACCTCAATTAGGCAGCCAGTCACTAAGGGACAGCTTGCCTGATCTTCGCCTGCTTCCGGAAAGACGGCAAAGATGGGGCCTGCCTGGCCTCCTGTGGGAGGGAGTTCCAAAGTCTGGGAGCAGCGACAGAGAAGGCCCTCTCCCGTGTCCCCACCAAATGCACCTGTGAAGCTCGTGGGACAGAGAGAAAGGCTTCTCCTGATGATCTTCACACTTAATTACATAGATAACTGTGGAAAAATCCTTTGTCAGTACATTCTTCACCCTCCACGAATAATGACTATTAGATAGGTTTAATATATTTTGATGTAGACAAATCCTCCATGCATGCCTCCATGCATGCCATACCTAGTTGTAGGTTTTCTGTCTTCTAAGAATTAAGAAGGAAATTTTTTACCTTGCACATGATACAATTGAAAAAGATATTGTTAAAAAATAGGCGACAGAGACCAGCGGAATCACATCCTTTGCAAGATTTTTCAGTTCCTTCTGTCTGGACAATGAGGTAAAATAGACTACCTGTGGGTGAGCAGAAAAGGAAAAAAATTCAAATTATCTAATATTTTCTTACCGAGCATTTACTTTAATGCTCATACAGTTAAGTCACTGTTACAAATTCTTTTCAAGCTTTTCCTAATGCATTATTTCAAAATTATGTTGAGAAAAAAGACTAAATGCTGAAACCTCCTTCAACAGAAAAGCCCCCAATATTGTCTGCAACCCTAGTTTTCCCAAAGTTATCTATTATCAGGTAACAAACGAAACCAAATCTAATAAACTAATTATTGCATTATTATTGATTTTTTGTTGTTGTTGTTTAGTCATTAAGTCGTGTCCGACTCTTCGTGACCCCATGGACCAGAGCACGCCAGGCCCTCCTGTCTTCCACCGCCTCCTGGAGTTGGGTCAAATTCATGTTGGTAGCTTCGATGACACTGTCCAACCATCTCGTCCTCTGTCGTCCCCTTCTCCTCTTGCCTTCACTCCTTCCCAACATCAGGGTATTTTCCAGGGAGTCTTCTCTTCTCATGAGATGGCCAAAGTATTGAGGCCTCAGCTTCAGGATCTGTCCTTCCAGTGAGCACTCAGGGTTGATTTCCTTCAAAATGGATAGGTTTGATCTCCTTGCAGTCCAGGGGACTCTCAAGAGTCTCCTCCAGCACCACAATTCCAAAGCATCAATTCTTCGGCAGTCAGCCTTCTTTATGGTCCAGCTCTCACTTCCATACATTGCTACTGGAAAAACCATAGCTTTGACTATGCGGACCTTTGTGGGCAAGGTGATGTCTCTGCTTTTTAAGATGCTGTCTAGGTTTGTCATCGCTTTCCTCCCAAGAAGCAGGCGTCTCTTAATTTCGTGGCTGCTGTCCCCATCTGCACTGATCATGGAGCCCAAGAAAGTAAAATCTGTCACTGCCTCCATATCCTCCCCTTCTATTTGCCAGGAGGTGATGGGACCAGTGGCCATGATCTTAGTTTTTTTGATGTTGAGCTTCAGACCATTTTTGGCGCTCTCCTCTTTCACCCTCATTAAGAGGTTAATTCCTCCTCCCTTTCTGCCATCAGAGTGGTATCATCTACATATCTGAGGTTGTTGATATTTCTTCTGGCAATCTTAATTCCGGCTTGGGATTCCTCCAGTCCTGCCTTTCACATGATGTATTCTGCATATAAGTTGAATAAGCAGGGAGACAATATACAGCCTTGTCGTACTCCTTTCCCAATTTTGAACCAATCAGTTGTTCTAACTGTTGCTTCCTGTCCCACATATAGATTTCTCAGGAGATAGATAAGGTGGTCAGGCACTCCCATTTCTTTAAGAACTTGCCATAGTTTGCTGTGGTCCACACAGTCAAAGGCTTTTGCGTAGTCAATGAAGCAGAAGTAGATGTTTTTCTGGAACTCTCTAGCTTTCTCCATAATCTAGCGCATGTTAGCAATTTGGTCTCTAGTTCCTCTGCCCCTTCGAAATCCAGCTTGTACTTCTGGGAGTTCTCGGTCCACATACTGCTGAAGCCTACCTTGTAGGATTTTGAGCATAACCTTGCTAGCGTGTGAAATGAGTGCAATTGTACGGTAGTTGGAGCATTCTTTGGCACTGCCCTTCTTTGGGATTGGGATGTCGACTGATCTTTTCCAAACCTCTGGCCACTGCTGAGTTTTCCAAACTTGCTGGCATATTGAGTGTAGCACCTTAACAGCGTCATCTTTTAAGAGTTTAAATAGTTCAACTGGAATGCCATCACCTCCACTGGCCTTGTTGTTAGCCATGCTTTTAAGGCCCACTTGACTTCACTCTCCAGGATGTCTGGCTCAAGGTCAGCAACCACACTATCTGGGTTGTCCGGGACATCCAGATCTTTCTGGTATAATTCCTCTGTGTATTCTTGCCACCTCTTCTTGATGTCTTCTGCTTCTGTTAAGTCCCTACCATTTTTGTCCTTTATCATGTCCATCTTTGCACAAAAGGTTCCTTTAATATCTCCAATTTTCTTGAACAGATCTCTGGTTTTTCCCTTTCTCTTATTTTCCTCTATTTCTTTGCACTGTTCATTTAAGAAGGCCCTCTTGTCTCTCCCTGCTATTCTTTGGAAGTCTGCATTCCATTTTCTGTAACTTTCCCTATCTCCCTTGCATTTTGTTTCCCTTCTCTTCTATTTCTAGGGCTTCGCTGGACAATTATTATTGATAGCCACCTAATAAAGAGGGTGGATAGATTGATTTAAATGTTATGCATTTCATGAATTCGTTTCATGATTTTTAGTTTGAAGCAAGTCATGATTTCTTTTCATGATTATAAATTTTATCAGCTAAAAAAAATCATATCTCCAAAAAGTGTATTAAAACTAAGACAGCTAACAATCAACAAATGATCGCCGGCCGGGTTTGTGATAATGAATCTGCTCGTTTTTATAGCACTATACTCAGATTCTCATTTACCCGGATGGAGGAGAAGTTCAAGGAGTCCAGGACGGCCGGGATGCGCTCGAGAAAGGCGTCGAGCCACCGCTCGCTGGCCTCTCGGGGGGCCGCGTGGTCCTCCTGCAAGTAGTAGACGAGGCGCAGGGCTTTGGCCGCCAGGAGGGGGCGCGCCGGTTCGGCTCCGGGGCCCAGCGTGACGCCCCCGAGGAAGAGGCCGAGGAAAAGGCGGCCCTGGAAGAGCGGGAAGGTGAGGCTGGGCAGCAGCGCTTCTATCCGCGCGGCCTGGCCTTGCACGGCGCCGAGGAGCGGGTTGGGGCTGCTGCAGGCGCCCTGGCTGCGCGCGCAAAGGTCCTGGAAGGCGCGCCCGTGGGCGCGGAGCCCTCGCACGGCCGCGTCGAGCGCCAGCAGCTGGGCGAAGGCCTCCCTGGTGAGGAGCGAGTCACCGTTCCCGGCGGTCACCAGCAGCAGGGTGGCGTAGGTTCCCAGGGTGGTCAGCCTCTGGGGCGAGAAGCGCTGGGCGTCGTCGGTGGGGAAGCGCACCCGGACAAAGCGGCGCTCGCTTTTGGCGGGACTGTTGACGGGCGTGAACTGTTCCTCCAGGTCGTTGGTCTCGTGCATGGGCACAAAGAGGAAGCCGGAGCCCAAGGCGGCCGAGAGCGCCACGGGCAGCAGCAGGAAGGGCCACGGGTGGGCGCCCACCAAGGCCCCCAGGGCCCGGAAGGAGCGCGACAGGGGCCGCTCGAGGCAGTCCGTGTGGCAGCTGCACGCCGGCATGGCTCTCCTCTCCCCGCGCTTTTCTGGCCCGCCGAGAGCGCCGGAACCTCGCAGCAGAGGGAGCGGCTGCCCTGCCGAGTGCTGGCTGTTGGCTCTGCCGCGGAGCGAGGCGGCCCCATCGGTTGCGGAGTGGTCGTTTTCCTCCTGACGTGGGCGGGTTCCATTCGAGCTCCACGTTGCGCTCCGCTGGAAGCTCCCGCCTCGTTTTAAAAACGGCATTCCTGCCCCGTCAAATGTTGTCGTTTGTTCTACCGCTCACTCTACTACTTGCTTATAACAGCCTTGAGGGTGGCAGTCAAGATGTCTCCAGCTGGAGAGAGACGTTTTAACACAGAGGTTTGCTAGGAATTGAAGGGACATGATCAAGAATGGATAACTACCATCTTAGATCTGGGGAGCATTGGGCTGCCTTTGTTGTTGTCATGGCCCATCAAGTTGCTTCAGAGTTGGGTTAGTCCCTGTCATCATTACCTGCCCTGCTCAAGACCTGCACATTCATTAGGCTACATAATGTTTACTTGATGCTCCCAGAGATGCCTCAGAAATTACTGGGGAGCAGGAAAATACGTTCTTCATCGTGGCCTCTGTGAATGCACACAATAGGGTTTTAACAGCGCCTGCGCTGGTCCTCTCGGAATCTTCTAGAGCTTTTGGAAAAAGTAACAAAGTTTAGAATTGCCCCTATCGCGCATGCTCCGCCCGCCTCAGCCTTCAGTTCCATTTTACCGCCTTGTGGTTAGGAACCTCTCGATCCTAGAGCGATTAAAATAATTCATTTATTGACGGATTTACGGATTTGACTCGGCTTTGTCTTCGGATACTCTCTTTCTCTGTTGCCCCCGACAATCGGACTTCCTGACGCTGCCCGCTTTACGATTTGGCTTGGTTTGCTTCGGAACGTTTTCGTTCCCGCCTTTTTCAATCGAACTGTTCTCCTGTCAAAGGATTCCGTGAGTGATATTTCAGTCTTCCTTCTACTTTATGTCCCGATCCGGCCCCTTTAGTAGATGCGTGGCGTGTTCCCGAAAATTACCATTCTCCGACGGTCACGACCACTGCCTCTTTTGCCTGGGGGACTCTCATCAACCGCAGTCTTGTAGGCATTGTAAAAAATTCACAAAGGCCGCCCTTAAGGCACGTCAACAACGCTTAAAAATCTTCCTTTGGGACAAAACGTTGTCGGCGTCTAGGCCTTCAGATATGGAAACCGCCTCCACAGCTTCAGCTACTCCGCGTTCGGAGGTTCGAATTGTTTCCCCACCTCCAGCTTCAACGGCTAAACCCGTGGAAAAACCTGTAAAAAAGTCCACGTCGACGAAAAAACTCACCACGACGTCGAAGTCCATGTCGACCTCGTCGTCGAAACCTGCAAAAAAGACGAAAACATCTAACAAAAAAGAAAAGTCCAAAGACCTTAGGAAACACTTACCTCCAGTCTCGATGTCCCTGCCGTCTCCACTTCTCGAAGACTCGTCTAGGGATAGGGAATCCCTATCGGAAGCCGCTGCTTCCCTTCCACCTAGGCAGGTGCATACCTCCCCTGCCGGTCTCGAGCAGTTTGGTCAATCTCCGACCCCGAGCCAGCTAGTCCACACCGTTACTAGCCCGGCTATTGCCCCTCTAAGCCCTGTTTCGACCGGGCGGGCATCTCCGGCACGCTCGACGCCGGCGTCGTCTTCTCCATCGTCGAGAGAGCCTTCTCCACCTCGTAAGAAGGCGGCCAAGACCAAACACATATCACCTGATCGACGCCGAAAGTCTCAAAGGGAGGTGATTGTTCTACCTCGACCTTCTCGACGTCGACATAAGTCTAGGTATGATGATCGAGACTATATCGACGTCGATCGTAAGAAATCACGCCGTCGACGTCGACGAGACGACTCCGATACTGGCACGACGTCAAGCGAAGATGGCTATAGAAGAAGAAAGAAAGTTAGATACGTCTACGTTTCTTCGTCTTCTTCTTCTTCCTCTTCCTCCTCCTCTCCTCCTCGACGTCGACACCGAAAACAGGTCGACGTCGACACCGCTCAACGCCCTAAACATTCAGGGAAGAGCAAAGAAACAGCCACGAAGGCTTCTCATTCGACGTCGAAGAGCACACAGGCTAGAACCCACTCGACGTCGATGCTTCAAAACCCTGAGTATGACAACAGGAAACGCAAAGGAAAGTCACATTTACTTTCTGATACGGATGAAGATGAGGCCATGTCATCTGACGATTCCTGCCAAGGACGTGAACCCTCTGACGCCTCTGAAGGGACTCCTGTAGAGGGCGACCCATTGGAGTCAGATGCGGGCGACCCTCACCCATCTTCTCCGTCAGAAGATTTTTCTTCATATGTTCAAATGATTTCAAGGATGGCAAACACTTTAAAAATGCAAACTGTACAACCACCCACTCCGTCTGATGATCTCATCTTTGGAGATATTAATCAGGAAAGAACCCCTCCACTCAGTTTGGGGTTTATTTCAGCTCTGATGGACCTCATTAAAGAATGCTGGAACCAGCCATCCACCTCTGCCCCTGTATCCCGCAGAACAGAAAATCTTTATCGGATTCATGGTGAGGATACAACTTTCCTTACGAAGCATCCTGTCCCGAACTCTCTAATTGTTGAATCTAGCTCTTCTAGATCATCTGCAAGATCTCATGTTACGCCCACTAATAGAGAGGGCCGTAAGCTGGACGTTCTGGGGAGAAAGATTTATTCCCTTACTACCTTTTTGCTACGTGTAGCCAACTATCAAACAGCGATGGGAGCTTATCAAAGACAACTTTGGTCGAGAGTTCTCCCTGCGCTTCAAGCAGCTCCAGAAGACACCAGACAGAGTCTCCTGAATACTTATGCGGAAGCACTGACCGTGTCAAAACACCAACGTTTGGCTTCCCGTCATTCTGCTGATGCAGCTGCAAGAACACTAATGTCTGCTGTCACATTAAGGCGGCACGCTTGGCTTAGGTTTTCAGGCATCATAGAGGATGTTAAGACTCGCATTGAAGACTTGCCCTTTGATGCCAAAGGACTTTTTAACGAAAAGACAGATGACAACTTGGAAAATCTGCATAAGATAAAGAAGACTGCTAAATCATACACTATTCAGCAGCAACCTAGAAATAAGTATCAGTGGCGTAAACAGTACCCACAGCACTATCAACAACCTGCTTCACAATCATACCGTCCTTTTAAAAACCAGAACCAACCTAGATCCTCACAAGCGTCATCCAATACTTCCAACTTTCGACCACAGTCTGGTTCACAACGCCGCCAGTCTTACAAACCACCTGCAAAAAAATCCAAACAGTATTTTTGACTTACAACTTCCCGGTCACGATCAGATCACTCGACTTGCACCATACCTTCACAACTGGACAAGAATCACAAACGACACCTGGGTCCTAAGCATTATTCAATTCGGTTACCGTCTGGAATTTATAGAATTTCCTCCTCTAGGACAAATCAAACCTACATCCTTCGATCCTGTTCTAGAAGAAGAGATTCTCACCCTTCTACAAAAACATGCCATTCAAGAAGTTCCTATTCGGGATTTGGCAAACGGGTTCTACTCCCGCTACTTCGCCGTGCCAAAAAAGGACGGTGGAATCAGGCCCATTCTGGACTTAAGAGAACTAAACAGCTACCTTCACCCTCGACGCTTCCGGATGGTCACACTAGACTCCATCCTTCACCTACTAAGGAAGAACGACTGGTTCGTAGTGATCGATCTCAAGGATGCTTACTTTCATGTGACCATTCACCCACATCACAGAAAATACCTTCGGTTCAATTTTCAGAACTCCATTTATCAATTCCGTGCTCTTCCATTCGGACTGTCCACTGCTCCACGGACGTTCACGAAGTGCATGGCCCCGGTGGCAGCCTACCTTCGTCTTCACGACATACAGATATTTCCTTACATCGACGACTGGCTGGTGGTGTCTCCATCCAGGCGAAAGGCACTTCAGGACACCAAATTTGTCCTCCACACGCTCCAAGACCTCGGCCTATCGGTCAACCACGAGAAGTCCCATCTTCTACCATCACGGGTGGTCGACTACATAGGCGGGAGGCTAGATTCTCTCAAGGCACGGATATTCCTACCTCCGGATCGTGTGAGGAAAATCAAGAAGGCCATTCACAAATTTCGACCGCATTCCACAGTATCAGCAAGGCACGCACAACATCTGCTGGGCCTAATGGCCTCCACGACATCGGCAGTGGCTCACGCCCGCTTGAAAATGCGGTCTCTTCAGGCATGGTTTTTGACGCTTTTCGATCCCATCCAAGATGCTCCACGGAAGCGTCTGCGTGTCACAGCAGAGTTAGTGAATCAACTACGCTGGTGGACATTTTCGCCGAATCTCCTGGTCGGCCGACCTTTCCGACCACTGCAATTGACAGTTCAAGTGACCACAGACGCGAGCCCAACGGGTTGGGGAGCACACTGTGGATCCCATCGAATTCATGCACTGTGGTCCAATCGCGACAAGCACCTACATATCAACCACCTAGAGATGCTTGCTGTCATAAAAGCGTTCAAGGCGTTCCTTCCTCTAGTACAGGGTCGTGGTGTACAAGTGATAACAGACAACACCACGACCATGTATTACATCAACAAGCAGGGAGGGACACGCTCCATGTCCCTTCTCTTTCTCTCCATACACCTGTGGGAATGGTGCTACCAGCATCACATATTCCCAGTGGCACTTCATATCTCGACTACAGACAACGAACTGGCAGACAGATTGAGCCGCCTTCAAGCCCAAACTCACGAATGGGAATTGGACGAGGAGATCTTCCGTCTACTATGTGTCAGATGGGGCACTCCTGTCATAGACATGTTTGCGTCCCAAACCAACATGAAGTGCAGGAGATATGCCTCTCGTGCGGGAAGAGGCAGACACTCACTGGGGGATGCTTTCATGATCCCATGGGGAAGAGATCTACTTTACCTTTTCCCACCGATACCACTCATCCAGAGGACGCTGGTGAGGGCTCGACAACTGAAGTCCAATGCAATTTTCATTGCACCATGGTGGCCTCGTCAACCGTGGTTTTCCACCCTCCGGACGATGGCAGTAGATGTGATGAAGCTACCGAACATCCCTCATCTGTTAACACAGGACTTGGGCCAAGTTTTTCATCCGGACCTCGAGTCACTACATTTGACAGCCTGGATGATAACCCATCAATCAAGGAGGTCTTAGATAAGGCTAGAAAACCGTCGACCAATCTCCTTTACAAGTACAAATGGAGAAACTTTTTGAAATTTGCCCAATCAAATCACTTACAGGCTTGTCCGGTCTCTCTATCCACCTTACTCCAATACCTTCGGTACCTGTTTGACTCTGGTTTGTCACTATCCACCCTTAAAGTTTATATCTCCGCAATTGTTTCTTTCCAACCTCGTAATTCGGATTCTGCAAGATTTTTCTCCAATCCTATTCTCAAGTCCTTTCTGAGAGGTCTATCCAATATTCGACCACCTACCAAGCCCCCGATACCTCAGTGGTCTCTTCAGGTTGTTTTGCATGCGCTGACGCGCCACCCATTCGAACCTTTGGCCTCTTGTGACATTCGCTTGCTGTCATTCAAGACATTGTTCTTAGTTGCGATTACATCTGCAAGGAGGGCAAGCGAATTGGCTGCCCTGCGTTCTGATCCACCTTACCTTCAATTTTTCAACGACAAGGTTACTCTGTACCCGGACATTTCATTCCTGCCTAAGGTTGTCTCTGATTTTCACCTTAATCAACCCCTTGTATTGCCTACTCTGTTTTCTAATCCTATATCGGACGTCGAACGCATGCTCCACTCATTGGATGTTAAAAGAGCCTTAGCATATTATGTGTCACGTACTAAAGACTTTCGTGCAGCTCAAAGGCTCTTCTTATGTTTCCATGGACAACGTAAAGGCTCTCCCGCTTCCTCTTCTACTCTCTCCAGATGGCTGGTCTCCACTATTTCACTTGCCTATGAATTACAAGGCAAAACTGCTCCTGAAGGCCTCAAAGCACACTCAACCAGAGCTGTTGCAACATCTACGGCCCTACTACGTGGTGTCGATGTGCCTGACATCTGCAGAGCAGCCACTTGGTCCAACGTGTCAACCTTTGTGACACATTACAGGCTGGACCTTCGGGCCAAGAAGGAGACGAGTTTCGGGAGAGCAGTGCTGACATCTCTTCTACAGTGACGGCCCTCCTTCCAGTAAGTGAGCTTGCTAGTCACCCTATTGTGTGCATTCACAGAGGCCACGATGAAGAAAGAAAGGTTACTTACCTGTAACCATGGTTCTTCAAGTGGACCTCTGTGAATTCACACATCCCGCCCAGCCTCCCCACTGTCCGTCACTGATTATGTCTAGGATAAGCTCAGGCTATTGTGGCGGATAAATGGAACTGAAGGCTGAGGCGGGCGGAGCATGCGCGATAGGGGCAATTCTAAACTTTGTTACTTTTTCCAAAAGCTCTAGAAGATTCCGAGAGGACCAGCGCAGGCGCTGTTAAAACCCTATTGTGTGAATTCACAGAGGTCCACTTGAAGAACCATGGTTACAGGTAAGTAACCTTTCTTTTTCTTGTATGCTTCCCATTAAAATTTTGTTGGCCGCTGTGAGAATCAAGATGCTAGGCTAGTTCATTGAGCTGACCCTGGATGGCTTCCTTGAGGACTCTTAGGCCTAGTTTCATATGGGATTGATCCCCATTTGATACAATGACACCTGAGCAAACCTGTAAAGGTACTAAGTATAAATGCACTGACCTTTGTTGTGGAAAAAAGAAGCAAAGGTTTTTGAGTACTTTTAGTTATAAGCATCCAGTTTGCCATGAACATGCAATGATACTGTCCAAAGATTTCATAATATGGATCACCCTCATATCTTCTCCTGTTTTGGAATAAACGAGTTATAGTTTTTAATGCTCTTTGCTTATGACCAAATGTTCTCTGTGCTGAAATATTGTTCCCATCTTTGTCAATGAGTCATCTTTGCCTCAGTTGGTGTGATATAATGGTAGAAGGTCAGACAAGGATTCAGGAGACCTGGGTTGAAATCCCCACTCAGTCATTGAAGCTCGTAGGGGAGAACCTCATTAGGGTTGCCATAACTTGACTACATGTAACAACAACCATTTTGCTGCCCCTCATCCCAAGTCCTCCTCTCCATGCATCTTTAATGCGAATAAAAATAAAGGTGCATATTTATATTAAAAATACAGTAAATCAGTCACAAACATTTCCAGTTGGCAGTTCAGTTCTAGAGCTTTGTTGCTTCCTTTCTTCATGTGCTACCCATGGAGAGATGGGGGATATATGGAAGTAAGGAACCAAGGAAGCCCAACACTTCTAACCAGGTCACTCTCCCTTTCTTGCCATATTACACTGTGTGGGGCTAGTACCAGAAAAGGGTAGGGAAAAGAGGGTCAGTTTTCAACCCACAGCCCTGATTGTGCCTGTTGCATGTCCAGCTGCCTTTTTTAAAAAAAAGGTAAATTTGAATACTGCCATTAGAAGCTTCTGTTCAGTTTTCTAGAGAAACAAAGAAACACCAGCCAAGCAAGCAAACTAGCAGACAAGATTCTTTTAAATCTTGGGTTTCTTCAGGCTTTTTGAACGTTTTTTTAAAATCCATTTCTTAAAGAGATGCTGATTTCTTAAAAGAGAAGATAAATGTTTTTTTCCAAATAAGTGCAGGCAGAAAGCCAGATAAAATTTATGCTCTAGTGTGCTTTAGTGGCAGCAGCTGGCACAAAGCAGGGGGGAACAAATCCTCCATCTGGACAAGCTCTTTAATAAACAAACTTCCAACAGACACAACAGAACAACAGAATGAAATTCAACAGGGATAAGTGCAAAGTACTGCACCTCGGAAAAAGAAACCAATTGCACAGTTACAAGATGGGGGATACCTGGCTAAGCAAAACAATGAGCGAGAAGGATCTTGGAATTGTCGTAGATCAAAAGCTAAATATGAGCCAACAGTGTGATGTGGCTACAAAAAAGGCAAATGCTATTTTGGGCTGCATTAATAGAAGTATAGTTTCCAAATCCCGCGAGATGACAGACCCCCTCTATTCAGCACTGGTTAGGCCTCACCTTGACTATTGTGTCCAGTTGTGGACACCACACTTCAAGAAGGATGCTAACTAATTGGAACAAGTTCAGAGGAGGGTGACAAGGATGATCATATTTTTCATGTTTTAATCTTTTAATTTTACTTTAAACCATATATTGTTTAATTTGTCTTTTAATATTTAACTTATTGTGTTTTTAATTGTGTGAATTTTAATGTTTTGAGCCACTTTGGATCCCTTGTTGGGAGAAATGTGGCATATAAATAAAACTACTACTACTACTACTAATACTGTAGTCCCCAAGATTAGAAAAATGTAAGAGTGGGTTGGTCTTCTTTTTCAGTCTGCCACTAGATAGCACCAAAGATCTGCTTATTGGTAGAAAAGAAGATCCCTTGCCGGAATCTGCAGGAATTTTAAGAGTATAGCATTTTTTTTCCTGTATACAATAGGGACACAGCGACCAGAGTGCTCTCTATCTTTCTTAACAGGTGCAGTTTCTAATCCGTGGAGGTCATCTCAAATCTGCCACTAGCTTGGTGGCATAGAGAGGGGAAATGTCTAAATGCTTCCTGTCTTACACCAAAATAAAGGTTTTCTAGATTTCACTACTTTTTTTTTTTTGTGCAGTTGAAGAAGAAAGATTGTATCCTGAACTTTAGCATGTTTTGTCTGCCAGTGTGCAGTGTGCTTTTGTTCATCTTTTGAATCTGTCTTTTCAATTTTCTTGTTCATCCATTTATTTCTTTAGCACTATCAGTGTTTATGGTGTAATTTAGTGTCCAGAGGACCAATCTTTGCTTCCAGTAGCATAAAATCCAAAGAAACAAAGCAAAACAAAAAGAGATAAAAACATGCGGCACCTTAAAGACTAACTAATATAATATAATAAATCTTTAAGATGCCACATGTTTTTGTCTATTTTTGTTTTGTTTTGTTTCTTTGGATTTTGCCTGATAGAGTAGTCGAAATGACTAGATGGGAGGGATATAAATATAATAAATAAATAAATAAATAATATGCTTGCACAGACTAATAACATGGTTACCTCTTCTATAAAATCTGTAATTATCCATAGAAAATACAACAGAAGGAAGGAAGGAAGGAAGAGCCAGGAGTAGATAAAGGAATTATGTTCGTTCACTTTCAACTTCTTGAGTTTAGTTCATGCTCTGGGTCCAGTGACTAAGGTGATATTCAATAGTCTTTTTGTAAAAGAGAAATTTAAAGGAGGGATCTAAAAAATTAAGTGACTGATGGGCATTTTCAATAAATGTCTCAGAGCCCTCCCAATGTTAAAATCAAATAGGCATAGCACTTTTTCCTAGGGCAGTGGGTAGGTCAAATACCTTTTCAATGTATTTTACCCTGTGCATTGTGTATTAATATCCTACCTACCTACCTACCTACCTACCTACCTACCTACCTACCTACCTACCTACCTACCTACCTACCTACCTACCTACCTACCTACCTACCTACCTATCTATCTATCTATCTATCTATCTATCTATCTATCTATCTATCTATCTATCTATCTATCTATCTATCTATCATACTTAAATGCTGCCTTTCTCCTGAAAGGATCTCCTGAAAAGTATTTAAAAAGCAACAATATTAAAAGCTAAAAACAATACATTATTACAATACTTACATGGAATCAAACAAACATAATATTAAAACTCATAAATAAACACAGTATTAAAAACACACTAAAAACAGCAGAAATGCAACAGTCCCTTTAAGAATTCCCCTTTAGTCAGCCAGTCAATAAAGGAAAGCTTGCCTGAAGAGAAAGGTCTTTGCCTGTTTGTGGAAGGACAGCAAAGACGGGGCCAGCCTGGCCTCCAATGGGAGGGAGTTCCAAGTCTGGGAGCAGCAATAGAGAAGCCCTTTCCCATGTCCCCACCAAAGGTGCTCATGGGGGTGGCGAGACTGAATGAAAGGCCTCTGCTGATGATCTGAAAACCTGGGCAGGCTCATAAAGAGAAATGCAGTCTTTGAGAGCTTGGAGTATCTTAGGTGAAGGTAAAGGTTCCCCTTGACATTTAGTCCAGTCGTGTCTGACTCTAGGGGGCGGTGCTCATCCCCGTTTCCAAGCCATAGAGCCAGCGTTTGTCCGTAGACAGTTTCCATGGTCACGTGGCCAGTGCGACTAGACACGGAACGCCGTTACCTTCCCACCGTGGTGGTACCTATTTATCTACTTGCATTTTTACATGCTTTCGAACTGCTAGGTTGGCAGGAGCTGGGACAAGCGATGGGAGCTCACTCTGCCGCGTGGATTCGATCTTACGACTGCTGGTCTTTTGAGCTTGCAGCACAGAGGCTTCTGCGGTTTAACCCGCAGCGCCACCTTTGCCTTGTAAAATTCTGATGGCTGCTCTGTGAGTTCCCTCACTACACTTCTCATGAAAATGCATCCCTTTGCAAGCAGGCAAAGACCTTAAGTTAAAATTTACTCTTTCTTGCTGGGAAGAAATAATTTTTATTAACCGTATTAAGAAATGTATTAATAGCATGTACATAAGATTTGTGGTACAAAACTTAAACTTTTGTGCTGGAGGAACAGAGCTGTGCAGAGCTGTCACAATAGTCATGAAATTAACTAGAATAGATGTTAAAAAGAGGAACTTCACCAGATGCCAGCCCCAAATTCTCAGAAAGCACTGTATTTCCTTTAAAAAGTAATAGAAATTCTCAGGGAAATTCTCATGTGTGGGTGAGGTGAGGTCTATGATGCATGTTTAGGCAGGAATGGCCACACCAGATATTATATTGGTCACATAGGATTACTGTGGAGGCTTACAAAAGAACAAAAAACTGGCGTAGGACTCTCATCTAGATCGGCACCTTTGGCCTTCCCTGTGATCACAGACTAGAATGCCCCATACCAAATATTATTTGCATTATGGAGAAACTTAAACGAACATAGAAACAGAAGCAGAGCCACATAATACAGATCCAACCCCTTGTTGGTCATGTGTCTACTTGTTCTGCACTGATCTTAATCTTGCCCACCTGGTTAATCCTGTATGATGGTCCAGAGACAATGCTTAAGAAGAAGAATATGGACATGCTCTGTTTATGAAACTGCAGACCATTTTAGTCTGTATGTTTCCCTGCCATCCAGACTATTCTGGTAGACCAAAACCAAAAGAGAGTGATCTAATTATATGGCCTCTCTACAGAAAGACTATCCTATGAGTATTCATATCTCCTGTATAATTTTGATAGGAGTCATTGAGAGTTCTTCCTGATATTTCCTCAGGGGTCTTAACTCATTTGAGACCAGAGGCTATTTCTTCACAGCCATTGTTTTTTGTCTATAGTTGTCTATATTTTGTCTATAGTTTTAATTTTCCAGTTAAAACAGTCCATGGTATGCATGTACATGGATTATTTTCCTCAGATTTGGCACGTTGTTGCATCTTCTCTCCTTGGAGGTTCAGCTTGCACAGATATTTATTTCATTTTTATGCCTGTTTAAGTGTGGCCTTTTGCCAGAGTTGTTGAGGTCTTGAATAGGTTGTAGAATCCATTTTTAACTTTATAATTTTCAAACTGTATTTAATTTCTTAGATAGTTTGGTGGATTTTAAGGATGTTTCAAAATAGCTTGGAAGTGGGAGTAGAATTGGATAGTTGCCTGTCCTGTGGCAAAAGCTCCATTGATATATGAGCAGTTATCACGAGGGCTGGCTTTTGTGGTGGCATCATTTAGTTCCACCTGGCATAAAATCCTGGAACAACGTGCCTGTAATTTATTTCAGGGGAAGAATGGTAACCTCTAGACAACTAAATCATTTTCATTTAAGTTTTTATTCCTTTCTTCTTTTTTTCCTTTGCTCCAAATCTCACTGCTGGCCTTGTAAACACATAAAAAGGTGAAAGAAACAGGTTCTACTGTATTTTGACACAAGATGTTCTATTGTATCTTGTGCACTGGTTTTCCAATGAGATAAATAAATGCAATTTTATGATGTATTAATACTGTCAAAACTCTTGTGTTTGATCTTCTATAATATATTAATTTAGTTTTCAAAATTACGTAAAGGGTTGACTTCTTGAAGGAAATCTGAGTGAAATTAACAACCTCTGCCTCATACAGCTAAGCCTGTAAAATGCAAGCTGGGTCAGCGTGTCCATCCAGGATCAGTTCCTGGTTAGCTGTTTCTTTCGCATTTGCCAACCTGTCATTTAGCAACAGTACTTTCAACCCAGGAGGCCTGATGCCAAGGATATCGAAACTATTTAAGTTTGGGGACAGCTTAGGGGCAACCGATTCCCTCTTGGTCTCCCCTCTGACATAGTGCTGTCGCTGCCTGTCCCCCATCATATCTCCCCTTGCCCTGTACAATTCCGATGGCTTCCCTCACTACTCTTCTCATGAAAATACATCCCCTCAAGAGCACGCAAAGAATTTAAGTTAAAAATAACTCCTCCTTATCTTATTGTTGATTGAAAAAGAAACCAACCATAACTATAAGCATATACAAGAGTAATTCCACAGAAAACCACTCCTTATGAGAAACTGATATCCAGTGTTTCTATTCAACTGATTCCAGGAAGGTCAATCCTTAATAAATCAATGAATTTTATGGTTCTGTTTTTATGAGAGATAATTACAAACACGTTTGTACTCTGGTTTCTATGGAAAGCAATTTCTATTTTTCCTGGGTTTTTTCCCCCCATAAAGAATTGACTATACCAACAGAAGTCATAGCAACACTGGCCATAGCAGCAATATGTATTTAAGCAGGAAGAGCCACACCAGGCATGAAAAACACAGGCTGCAACTACATGGTGAAATGTTGTGGGTGTAAAATGGATGAATTCACTTTTTTTTAAACTGTTCACAGAATCCAAAGGCCACTTTGAATCAGTTTGGCCCTTTTTGCTCATGACATGGAGTTTTTTCTCTCTGATGTTGGGGGATTCTCCTTCTTTGAAACCATACCAGTTTTAATAGACTTTCCCCTATGTGACCAATTGTTTCATTCTCCAAAAGGATTATGTGTGTGTGTGTGACTCTGGGTGGTATTTGTTACAGTGAAGTTTGATTCCTTACATTGTAATATTGTTTTAACTCTATATAAATTTCACATTCTTAGATCCTCAAGTGAAGATTTTTTTAAAAACCCTCAGAATGGAGCTGGGCCTTTTTTTGAGCATAAGCTAGAAGCAGAAGTCCCTTTCTTCCGTAAAGATAAGAGAGTGAACTTTTGACATTATGAGTAAGGAAAGGCCTAAGGAATGCAAGTTGAATAGATAACTATAGCTAACACCCACATATTCCAAATCTTCTCTGACCATTTTTATGCTACATGTATTCTTGACATATTTCTAACTTGGGCATTATCTATTTTCTTGATTAGAGAAACTCTTTCTGAGGAAGGGTGGAGTTGTCATGATGTGATAAGATTAAAAAGTGAACCCAAATGTAGCAGCTTTTTCTTTTGCTTGTCTTAACCCTTTGTTCATTTGTTAATTTGCTGGCTCTCTGTAAAGTTTGAATAAATGTATTTGACCACCCTGTGTTCGCTGCTGTTTCCTGGCCCACAATGAGCTGATGAACTTTAGGGGTTCTGCATAACTCTAACAGAGTTCTAGTGATGCACTAAGTTGGCCGTGATGTTTCTACAATCGAGAAACATACACACTCTTTAACCTCTTCGTTAAAGGAATGTTGCCATGCCCACTCCACCAACTGCAGGCTGGAAAGCTAGGTTCCAATTTCCAATCCCTTTCTTTGTGTCAAGCAAGCTGAGGAAGAAAAGGTATTTTGGACCGAAAGTTCTATGGAGATGTTGTGTGCATGTTTTCCAGAAGATGTCACATTGCTGTTTTGGAAAAAAAAAAAAAAAGGAAGGGGTTGGAGTTAGCAAAACCATAACTATAAGCGTATACAGGGTAATTTCACAGAAAACCACTCCTTATGAGAAACTGATATCCACTGTTTCTATTGAACTGATTTCAGGAAGGTCAATCCTTAATAAATCAATGAATGTTATGGTTCTGTTTTTATGAGAGACAATTACAGATATATTTGTAGTCTGGTTTTTATGAAAAGCAATTTCTATTTTTTTCAGTAATTTCTTTTTTTAAATGTATTTTTATTTTATAAAAAATTGACTATACCAGCAGAAGCCATAGCAGCACTGGCCATAGCAATAATATGTATTTAAGCAAGAACAGTCACACTAGGCATGAAAAACACAGGCTGCAACTACATGGTCAACTACTGTGGGATTTGCTGTGGGTGTAAAATGGATGAATCTGCTTTTCTTCTTCGTGGCCTCTGTGAATGCACACAAATGGGTTTACTGCGCCTGCGCAGGACTCTTCGGAATATTGTAGAGCTTAAAATAGCCCTAGTAGTCAAATACATTTATTCAAACTTAATTCAAACTTAACAGCCCTTTTTGCTCATGACATGGAGTTTTTTCCCCCCCTTTGATGTTGGGGAATTCTCCTTTCTTAAAGCCAGAACAATTTGAATGCTATGTGAGCAGTTGTTTTGTTCTCCAAAAGAATGGGGTGTGTGTGACTGTGGGTTGTATCCTCGTGATGCACTAAGTTGGGTGTGATGTTTCGGACAGCAGGAACACTCACCCCACCATCTTTCTCTCAATTAGTTCTAAAGTTCTAATGATTGCCAACTTCAAGTCCAAATTCACTGTGCTGGTGATGACCTTTAAGCCCTAAATAACACCTGTCTCTGTCTATACTTCCCCAAGAACTCAGATCTGCCAGAAGGGCTGTTCTTTATGTTCCAGCAAAGGGCAAAGCTAATATGGGGAGACATGGGGGGTGTCTTTCTTTGATTTGGCACCTTAGTTGTTGAATCCTCTCTCCTTGGAGGCCCAACTGATTTCATTTTTATGTCAAATTGACATCACTGGGGTCTTACCTTGAATAGGTTTTGGAGTCCCATTTGAAGTTTACAAATCTTAAACTGTATTACATTTCTTAAGTGGGTTGTTAAGTTTTAAAAAATTTTCAAAGTACCTTGGAAGTGGGAGTAGTATTGGACAGTTGCATGTCATGCACCAACCTCTCTCCCATTAATATGTGAACAGTTTTGAGAGGATATTTTGCTTCCTAACAGTACCTTAGATGTTGAAGAACAATGCAGCCTGTTGAATCACTGCCATGTAAAGGTGGAATGAATTCTCTTATTATTCTTATTTGCCAACACAAAGGGACTTAACATTTAAAAATGTGTAATCCACATAGCTACCTGGATGACGATGATGATGATGAGGAGGAGGATGTCCTGTCAAGTCAATTCTGAGTTATGGCGACATTTTTAAAGGGTTTTCCAGATGGAAAATACTTAGAAGTGGTTTTAATGTTCCCTTATTCTGGAGGTATCCTGGGACTGTGGAGTTTGCCCAAGGCCACACAGGCTGGTTCTACTCGCAGAGGCACAGTGGGAAATCGAACTCACAATCTCTAGCTCCACAGTCCAAGTTGTCCAGGTTTGAACATATGATAATAATCATATGCTCCCAAGTCAATTCTGACTGAAACCCTTTTCAGAGTTTTCCATGTAAAGATTACTCAGAAGTGGTTTACCATTTCCTTCTTCTGTGGGCATACTAGGACTGTGCAACTTGCTCAAGGCCATGCAGGCTGGCTTTACTCACAGGAGATGCAGTGGGGAATCTTTGGCTTTGTGGACAGATACCTAAACCATTGAGCTATTCAACCAGGCAAAACATTTGAGGAGCAGGGTGTCACAACTTTCCCTTTTAAACTCTCCCTTATCTAAGCCTCCCAACATAGCTTGAAGCTGTTATGTAACCTTACTTTTCTTTTTCCTCTCTATGGCTTTGTGGAAAGGACAAGGGATAAAAAGTTCTAGCATCCTGTCCCCCAATGCTAGTTGTCTGCACTTTGCTATTTGTGGTTATTAACTTAATTAACACATACGCACTCTCTCTCTCACACACACACACAAACCTGTGTGGGAGATACTAATAATGGATTTTCTGTATGAGATCTAGCCCATGGAATGTAGTTTCCTTCTGCTCCGGCTCTGATTGAGCCTCGTGGCGCAGTGGTTAAACTGCTGTACTGCAGCTACTGTGCTCACAACCCGGGGTTCAATCCCAGGTAGCCGGCTCAAGGTTGACTCAGCCTTCTATCCTTCGGAGGTCGATAAATTAGTACCCAGCTCGCTGGGGAGGGGGGGCACTGTGTAGCCTGCATAATTAACTTGTAAACCGCCCAGAGAGTGCTTGAAGCACTATGGGGCGGTATATAAGCAGCACGCTTTGCTTTTCCTTTTTGCTTTGATTGCACCCACTTCTTCTTCAGCAGACCATATCCTATAGCTCAGTTTATATACCCTATACACATGTCAGTTTTGACATTTTAAGCTGCAGACAGCCTGGGGTATCTAAAGAAATAGCAGATGAACCTGTCCTCCAAGTAAGAACCTTAGCAGGGGCCCTCTTCTGTGTAGCTCTGACTCGAAAAGGCCTTTTCTGCAAAGATCGCCTATTTCCAATCTCTCTCTCTCTCTCTCTCTCTCCTTAGAAAAGCTTGCTTGGCCGTGTTCACACCACCACTGCTCTCATTTCACTAGGAGGCTGGCCAACAAGTCAAAAATTGAACAAAACAAGTTAATGTATCACAACCAATTACGCACAAGTTAAGCAGTTTTATAGCTGACTCTCCTGACATTGCTGGTGTACTAGTAGGTAATTAACCACGTGTTAATTTTTTATTAAGAGCATATCTCCCTGTACAAGTGTCCACATGCATTAAGATCCTCAGGGGACTGCTTTCTCTCGGTTTCCTTGTTCTCGCATCTCGTGAGGATATGAGATGGCTTTTTCTGTGGCTGCTCCTACCTGATAGAACTTTCTTCCTCAGAAAGCGTGGTTGGCCCCTTCCCTCCCTTCCTTCTGCCAGCAGGTGAAAAGTACCTCTTTGGACAGGCTTTTAGGGAGCCAGGAGGGAGCTGAGATGAGGTTTCTTTATTTTTAAATTTAAAATTTATAACTTGACATTAATGTTTTAGATAGGTATCATTTCAAATCTTACTCAAATTGTTTTAATTAATTATTGATTCTAATTTTCTGGTATGCCATGTTGGGTTTCCATGAGGAGAGAAAGTCGGGATAAAAATAAATAAATCAAGTTAATTCATTCATTAATTAAGTACAGTAATTAATTTCTTTTTGTGTGTAAGGTTCAGTGATGGAAGCTGTCATCCTCCTACACTTTCTCTGCTCCTAAGTCCAGAGAGGTGACATAAAGAGTTTGGAGAGGTGTGTGCAACTATGTGCAAAGTACATGGTCTACCATGTTTCTGTTTAAAGTGACTGAAGCTTAATTCTATACACTAGTCAAAACCTTAATAGTTATGCCCAGTGGTGTAACACAGTTGCCATAAATCTTATTGGGAAGTTGCAGCAAGTTAAGAAATTACCAGAGGCTTTTGCTGTTGCAATCTTGAGTCATGAGGATCAGCTCATAAAGGGAAATGAGACTTGACACACAACAGCCAATGCCTACAATAATTTTAAAAATCCTGGCAATTTGCCAGGGAGATTCGTGCCATTTGCATTAGGCTGACATAAGAATTCAATCAAAATGTGGTTCCTCTCTACTTTCATATAAATTCAGTGCCCTTCAGAGTTGTAGTTTCCAAAGTAGAGAGAGGGATATTTGCTTCTTTTGTGGGGTGAGGAAAAATGTGAGAGGTATCAGTGGGTGTGTATTACAAGAAATGAAAAGTCTGGAGCTCTTCCTTCTTTTACCAGATCTGTTTTCTCCGAGGCAGGATTTGTTTTGTCAGATGTAAATCATACCGAGTCCAGTAGGACCTACTCTTGGGTAAGTGAGCATAGGATTGCAGTTTCTTTTTTTCAGCCTTGCATTCCTGAATATTTATATGGACTTGATCACTGCATTCTGTTTTGTTCTGAATGATTTATCTTGATCATATGATGTAGGCCTTATTTAATGTATATGTAGTAATAGCCAACTAGTCTGAAAGAGGAAATGATTCATAAATTGTAAGGAAGGAATTCTGTGACCACAGAGGTTTACAGGGATTATCACAGGGATTATCCATGGAGGTAGTTCTGATAGAGATGCTGATTGTTTTTAACAGCTGCTTTTGTCTCTGGTCCCTTGGGTCTTTTTTAACTTTGGGGAGAAATGTGTATATAATTTGGTTAAGTATAATTGGCTCACTTTTCAACTAGGTGAGTGTCTCTTTGACAAACACAGAACAGGAATTTTATAGATTGAGTTCTGCCACATAGAAAAGCCAACTGATAAAGATCGTGATTTAAGGGCTCTTTTGTTTTATAAGTCAAATTGCGACTTTCAGCATTTATCAGAGTAGGATCATCCACATGAAAGTGGAAGGCTCAGGTGGAGTGAACATAGAAAGCTTATATGGATTGCTTTGTAATGCAAATTAGTTTTGTGCAAAGAACTTTAGTTGTTTTTTCACATCTGTGTGAAGAAAAAGTTAAGGGAAGAGGAAAATATGCACTCTCAGGTAGCATTTCTTAAAGCTACAGATTCATATATACCCATTCTTAGAATAACCCCTGTTAAAATCAATGTGATGTAGTCATGACTAATTTTAATTCCATAGATTTCAGTGGGTCTGTGAGAAGCATGACCAGGTCTGGTGCTAACTGAAGTGTATAGATCTGAATTTTGGGACTTCAGCTCCCAAATAGCTGTCTTGGAAACCTGGATACTGTAACCCCAAACCACAAATCTGCGCACCTCTCATACTAATCGAGGTCAAATTTAAATTGAAACCCTCAAGGCAGAACAGTAAAATAGCAGATAGCTTCTCTGTTATGCCTTTTGAGCGAATCAGTAACTTTGAATGGCTGTGCTTATATTCTGATTCTGTGGACAAAAGGGAATTCATTTCAGGTGCATATTCTGCCACTGCATCTCTCTTTTATATCAGATCTGATTCTTTGATGAGAAAAAAAATTGGATGAGGCAAAATCAGAAACTTGTTGCTCTCAGAGGGAAACATTTGCATGCTAGAACTGGTGGTGCAAAGGTATGGGTGATGTTATAATGGGCCTAGATATAATGAAGGTTAACACTATAATTGCTCAGATGGATATCTTAGGAAAGTGCTCAGTTTCTAAAAATGTGTGTGCATTTTTGTAGGTATGGGGTGAGTTACATGCCATTTTTTCACAATCATTTCTAGTGACGTGAGACACAAAATTATGTGGTACATGGCAATTTGAATAATAGCAGGTGTATTTGTTTGTTCATGTATCACATTTTCCCAGTAAAAAAAAATTCAGGAACACTCAGTCCATTTGCAAGTAGAGGTGCTGATGGAGGTTGCAAGACATTCGAGCATCATCCATGAGCTTTATTGCATCATGTGGACTGGGTAATGGTATCAGGGTGCAATCAGGGTGCGAGAGTGAACCAGCCCATTCCCAGAGTGTTCCTACCTGCTCCTTTCTGGGTCCCTGTCTGGGGTTCTTTTTTTGCACGGGGGAGGGGGAAGGGTTAGGGTTGTGTGTGGAAAGGATAGTTCTGCTTTGGTTCACCCCTAGCACATGTGATTTTGGGGATCAAACCAAAGTGGAGCTTGTAGCTTTAAATTTCACTTCCACTTTCAATTTCCCTGATATTGTTGAGTGGCTTCAGAAAACAGCATAGTCATTTCACAATTCTGGGAAATTAAACAGTGCCTCTGCTCCTCTGGAGGGGCAGTGGAAAGAAACAAATGTTTTTTGTTTTTTTACAAAAGTCTATTGAGTGCTATATTACTTAGATTTCTTTTTTTAACTGAAAAATTCCTCCCAGGAGCGAGAGTTTTGTTTTTGCTGTTTTCTAAAAGGAGGCAGGTCAAATAGGGTTGCTTGAGGTGAATATGCCATTTGGATGCAAGTGGCACACAAGACCTCCACTCGACCTTAAGCGACCCTATTTAGCCCACTCAAACCGTGTAGACAAGCCCTTCAGTTAGCACAAAACTACTGAAATTGGGGTGCATGTGTTTGGGTTAGTATGTGTATTTGTTTCTGTGTACCCTAACCTAGCACAGCTTAATTCAATACACGTTTCTTGAGACATGTCCCTGCTGTATTCCATCATATTTTCCTAAGTATGTAACCTTAGGATTGCCTCTGTTGATCAGATAGTGTGTGGAAGAACTAATATATGTTATAATCAAACACCTGTCTAAATACACTTGGGTTTGAGCAAGCTGCCCAGTCCCAGGATGCCCCCAGAAGAAGGGAATGAAAAACCACTTTTGAGTGCCCGCTATCTAGAAAACCCTGAAAAGGGTCATCATAAGTTAGAATTGACTTGACAACCCATGATGAAGATGACTTCAGAAATAAAATATATTATTTTGCAGTTATAAAACACATGGGAAGAAATGGAGTCTGAAGATGAAATTGCCATTGTCGGGATAGGCTGCAACTTTCCTGGAGGTAATGTTTTCTAATGGCTAAATAAAGATATACATCTAAGTTATAGACCAAAGAACATAGCCCATCAATAAGGAATAATATGATGGGACTGAGACTGAGCAATATTGGTTTAGCAGTGACAATATAGTACAAGAATGTTTTGAAATTTAAGCAGGACTCTTTTTTTAATTGATCACAAGTAACCACAATATTACTAGTATTCACATTGAAAGCCTGTTGTTTAGAGTAGCAAGTTGCACTAGACTAGAACCATTGAATCAGTGGTGAGTCAACTTCTCCATAAGTTCTATTGAGTCATAGGGGCCTACTCTAGTTATGACTTACTACACTAAACAACAGAATCTCAACAAATATTTAAGAAATTTGGTTAAAAGGATCACATTATTATTTGGACAGATGAATTATGCCTTAGTGCTAGGCTGACAGACACAGAATAGTACATGAATTACAGTGTGTCACACACTACTTTAAGATAAAGAGAATTGGTTTCTCCATGAACATCTGGCTGCTATAGATTCATGTTTCAATCTGAAAAAATTATTGCATAAGCATTTCTGATTCAGTCTGACTGTAATGCCTGTAGAAAATTGCAAACCAAAATGTCAACTAGTTAATTTCTTCTGTCCTGCATGCTACACAGACAGAGGCCAGAACCCTGTTTTACAGGCTACACTGTGCACATCTGGTGATGCCATCAGCCATGGCTATGCCATGGCCATTTAAGAGGAATCAAAACCTTCCCATTCTCCCTCTGCCAGACTTCAAGGATCCCTAAGGATCTTCTACACCCTAGGAAGACCTTGGGAGCTGTGGAATGGGATAGGGAATGATTTCCAGCTGGAAAATTACCACTAGTTGTGGTGACCTTCCATCTAGAAATGATCCCCTATCCTGTTCTATGGCTTCTGAAGGTCTCCCTAAGACAAAAGGGATGCCTAGAGATCCCTGGAATATGGGAGGGTGGTAGTGGGATTTGGAGCTTATAATTCCCCCCAAAGAGCTGCAGCATGGCTATGGCTGATGACGCCACTGGAGTTTTGTGGCATAACTTGCCTCACCTAGATTCCAGCTGCTATATTTCACCTGCCCCATTCACAATGAAAGGAAGATCTGCGATGAATGGAGAGCTTCCTACATATAAAGTAACTTTTCCTGAGTCTTCATTTAGACTTGATCCTTCAAGCTCAGTTCAGATTGGGAAAGTTCACTGCACCACGAATTCTGTTTGGGCCCTTACTAACAATATTTATTGACAAGGGAAGCTGCCAGTATATCAAACAGAGTAGAGTAATGATGGATTTGAATTTTAAACAGCTCTCCATGTGGAGTCTGCCATGCATTGTAAGGTTAGATATGTAAAGTTACTGTATGTGTACCTGAGCATTGGAAACCAAGGCAATGGAGTAAGCATGGAATAAATGTTCTCATAGTGAACGTTGCTGAATGTAGTTGACTGCCAACTCTAAAAAAAGGGAAATACAAGCAAAAAACCAAAATAAGATCACCTGCACAAATGTACCGATAATTGACAAAAGAAGTAATGTGTATGTATTTGCTACAGGTGAAGGAATAGAAAATTTCTGGCAAGTGCTGGTAGAAGGCAAAAACTGTACTGTCGACATACCTCCAGAAAGATTTAATACCCAGCAATGGTATGATCCGGATAGTAATAAACCAGGAAAAACATTCACAAGACGTGCTGCACTTCTGAATGAGTAAGAGTGTAACTGTATTGTAAAAATCCTGTTAGAGGCCTCTTCACCTTTAAAATGATAATACAGTCAGGAAGGAGAACAACTTAACAAAAAAGGGGAACACTTGTTTTTCTTCTGTTATCTAGCACACATTGAACTGTCCTTTGCATGCCTGCAAGCTGTTACACGCGAGGTTACTTCTGAGTAGTCATTCATAGAAATAAGCTGTGGTTTGTACGCTTGGTGGGGAAACGTCCCAATTTGTAAAAACCAGGGAAATGTGTAAGTGTGTGCACTTATATGTGCAGGCCCCATTACACCTCTAGGGCAGTGGTTCCCAACGTTGGACAACAACCAACAACAACCAACAACCACCAGAAATCCTGGTCCACACAACTTGCGGTGAAGGCTTCTGGGAGTTTTACTCCGAGGACACCTGGGGAGTCAAGGTTGGGAACTACTGGTCTAGGCAAACTTTACACAGTAGGGTTGCTTGCGCTTGTCTCAGCATCCCCTTTGTAGTGAGTGCAACTGATGAGTGCCACCAGGAATTTAGTTAAAATGGAGCTACTGAAAAACAACAAGAAGGTAACAGCATAATCAGGGTGACTATAAGGTTTGTAGAAGGCTAATAAATCTTTATGGGAGTAAATATTTAAGGTGGTTACCAGTTCCCCCCCCCCCCCAAAAAAAATCCAGGCCATTTAAGACTGATCATGCTGAATGTCCTCAGAATGCTCAGTTTTGGGAGGTGGGGTGGGAAATGGAGATGTGATGGAACATATTGAGGAAGGGGATCTGGTTGGTTGGTGTCCTGACCTGGAATATATTTACATATCTTTGGTCCCCAACCTTTTTAACACCGCAGACCGGTGTTGGGGAAGGTGGGGCACCCCCCCCGCTCTCGTGTGAAGGGGCAGGCGCGTGGGCGCACGTGCACTTGCGTGCATGTGCGAAGGGTGGGTGTGCTCGTGTGGGGGCGTAGGTACTCACGCGCAAAGGAGCTGTGTGGGGGTGGAGTGCGTGTGGGGTGGGAGGGAGATCTGTCTCCATGGCCCAGTCCAGCCCAGGCCATGGACCGGGGGTTAGGGACCCCTGTTGTAGGAGATTCCCTTTGAAGTGTTCTGATAACCTGAAGATTCTGTGCAAGCCTATAGGAACTAAAATCTAAAACTGATGCTTGTTTTAGCTAAGTAGCTCAGCCAGTCACTCTTTCTAATCATCTTCGTTCTAAGTTACACTGTCACCTTTTTAGTTAGCTCTGAAGGCATTGCAGGGAAACATTTTAGGGGTGTAGTCTGATGTACAGATTAAACATCTGAGATAGGTGTGATCAAAAACCAGGAAAAAAGTGTCGTTGTCTTCAAGTACTAGTCACAGATTTGGAGAAATCTGCTGCCTAAGCTGTTCATGCTAAAGTAAAGATGAATAATCCCACACAATAAGTCTAAATTAAACTGTGGTACCTTAAGGTATACTCTAAATAGTCCAAAACATTAAATGTCATATTTATTTATTTTTTCCTTCTCAATTGACTATCCATTTCATTATGATCATGCCATATCAATAATGACAAGCATCCAGGTTTAATTTGATGTGTTGGCAGTGGTGTTCTGATAAACTCTGAAGTGCAGATACTTACCATGACGGCCCCCATGGCTAACACCCCTCTCCTGCAAGTAGAATCCAAAAAGGCAAGCTGCTAGATTAATCCATGAGTTCTAGCAGTTTTTGTTTCTCCCAGAAAGAGGTCTTTTGTAAAGCTAATGGTTCTTCATCGTGGCCTCTGTGAATGCACACAATAGGGTTTGACAGCGCCTGCGCTGGCCTCTCGGAATCTTCTAGAGCTTTTTTATAGAAAAGTAACAAAGTTAGCATTGCCCCTATCGCGCATGCTCCCCCGCCTCAGCCCTCAGTTCCATTTTACCGCCTTTGGCTAAGGAACCTCTCGATCCTAGAGCTCTCGTATTCAATATAAATATTACTTATACGGACTTGACTCGGACTGTTTTTCACTATTCTAAATCTCTATTGCCCCGGACCACGGACTGCCTGACGATCCTTACGTTTTCAAATCGCGAATAGATTTCCCGCCTTTTTTCCTGCTGCTCGCGGCAGCGCATTGGACTCACGCTTACAGGCCTCCATTCTTTCTGTAAGTCTTTATTCCGTTTGCTGCTTTATGTCCCCCTCCGGACCTTTCAGTCGCTGTTCGTCCTGTTCTCGCAAACTTCCGTTTTCGGACGGACACAATCTCTGCCTGTTTTGCTTAGGCGACTCTCACCAGCCTCAATCTTGCAGGCATTGTAAGAAGTTTACCAAAGCAGCCCTAAAGGCTCGACAGCAACGTTTAAAAATTTTTCTGTGGGACAAGACGCTCTCAGCGTCAAAACCGTCCGAAATGGAAACGGCTTCAGCCCCTTCTTCCACCCCAAGATCGGAAGTAAGGATTGCCCCTACAACTCCACTTCCGACGTCGAAGCCTACCGACAAATCTGTCGACAAATCTGCCAAGAAATCGACAAAAAAGATACATACCGCGTCGAAACCGTCGACCTCCTCCAAGGACCCGAAGCAGAAAAAGCCTAAGAATAAAGAAAAAACAAAGGAACACCGTGTTTCGGCTCCTTCTGTCTCGGCGTCGTTGCCGTCAACCATCTTGGAGGACTCTCCTCGGGACCGAGAATCTTTGTCGGAGGCGGCTGCCTCACTACCATCCCGACACTTTGATTCCGGTACGGGTGGAGGGGATATGTCCCCCACCGCTAGCCAGCTAGTGGATACCCTTACTAGCACGGCTATTGCCCATGACAGCCCTGTTTTTACCGGGCGGGCTTCGCCGGCTCCATCGTCGGCATCGATTTCATCGAGACCGGATTCTTTACCTCGTAAGAAGGCTGCTAAATCTAAGCACCTTTCTCCTGCTCGACACCGATCCTCTCGACGTGAGGTGGTAGTCGTCCCTAAGTCATCTCGGCGTCGACACAAATCCAAATACATCGACCCCGAGTATGTCGAGTTGGATAGCAGGAAGTCCCGTCGTCGACGTCGACACGATGATTCGGACTCGGATTTTTCTTCGAGCTCGGAAGACTACCATAGAAAGAAGAAGAGGGTCAGATATGTGTATTTGTCGTCCTCTTCGTCATCGTCTTCTTCTTCACCACCTCGACGCCGACATCGACAACATCTCGACGTCGAAAAACAGCGATCTTCTACACAGGCTGAGAAGGCTCAAACTACCACACGTTCGACGTCGAAGAGTTTACGTTCCGTACATGAACCTCGAACGTCGAGAACTGATGTTTCCAAACAGACTTCAAAGAGACATCACTTACCTCCTACTTCAGACCAGGAGGAGATGATTTCCTCGGACGTTTCTGACCATGACGACGACATGTCTGACGCTTCAAGGGACACACCTATCGAAGGGGATACATTAGGGTCGGATGCAGGTGACCCTCACCCATCGTCCCCGTCAGAGGATTTTTCCTCTTATGTCCAGATGATCTCGAGGATGGCCAAGACCCTCAATATGCATACTGAACAACCCCCTCCTCCTTCTGAAGACCTAATATTTGGAGATATTAATCAAGAAAGAACCCCTCCACTGAGCCTGGCATTTATTCCAGCTCTGATGGAGCTTATTAAAGAATCATGGACCCAACCAGCTATGTCTACACCTATAGCTAGAAGAACTGAAAATTTATACCGCATCCATGGGGATGACACCAAGTTCCTCACAAAACATCCGATTCCAAATTCCTTAATTGTGGAATCTAGCTCATCCAGATCGTCGGGGAGATCTCAGGTCACACCTACCAATAGAGAGGGTAGAAAACTAGACGTACTAGGAAGGAAAATATATTCCTTAACAACCTTTTTACTTCGTGTCACGAATTACTTGGCAGCTATGGGGGCATACCAAAGACAGCTGTGGTCGAGAATACTCCCAGCTCTTCAAGCAGCTCCCGAAGATAGCAGGCAAAATCTCCTCAATACTCACGCAGAGGCCCTCACTGTCTCAAAACACCAGAGATTGGCCTCACGTCATGTGGCAGATGCGGCTTCAAAAACTCTCACATCTGCCATTGCTCTGAGACGGCATGCATGGCTAAGATCCTCTAACATCATCGAGGATGCCAAAACACGGATAGAAAATCTACCTTTTGATGCCAAAGGCATCTTTAATGACAAGACGGATGACAATCTAGAAAGTTTACACAAAATTAAGAAGACGGCTAAATCTTATACCATCCAGCAGCAGCCTAGGTACAATAAATTCCAGTGGCGTAAACAATACCCACAACAACAATACCGCCAATCGACTTCCCAACCTTATCGCTCTTTCAATACTCAGAATCAAGCTAGATCTTCCCAAGCTTCATCTGCTACATCCAATTTTCGGCCTCAACCCACACAACGCCGGCAATTCTACAAACCTCAAGCAAAAAAGTCAAAACAGTACCTTTGACTTCAACATACAACCATTGGACAACAATCACGTAACTCGACTGTCACCATTCCTCCACAACTGGCTAAACATCACAAAAGACTCTTGGGTCTTAAGCATTATTCAATTCGGCTACCGTCTAGAATTTACAGAATTTCCTCCTCTAGGACAGGTCAAACTTACGTCCTACAGTCCAGTTCTAGAAGAAGAGATTCTTACTCTGCTGCGAAAACAAGCCATTCAACAGCTACCCATACGGGAATTAGCAAAAGGTTTTTATTCCCGCTATTTTGCCGTACCAAAAAAGGATGGAGGGATCAGACCCATTCTAGACTTAAGAGCGCTAAATACTTACCTTTATCCACGCCGCTTCAGAATGGTCACTCTGGAATCCATCATCCACCTGTTGAGGAAACAAGACTGGTTTATAGTAATAGATCTGAAAGACGCTTACTTTCACATCACCATTCACCCACGTCACAGAAAGTACCTTCGGTTTATCTTTCAAAACACCATTTATCAATTCCGTGCTCTTCCATTCGGACTGTCCACAGCCCCACGTACGTTCACGAAGTGTATGGCCCCAGTAGCAGCTCACCTTCGTCTCCACGGAATACAAATCTACCCTTACATAGACGATTGGCTGGTGGTATCCCCGTCAAGAAAAAGAGCACTTCGAGACACCAAATTGGTGCTCCGCACTCTGAAGACCCTCGGTCTCTCTGTCAACCTCAAAAAGTCCCACCTCGTACCATCACAAGTGGTCGACTACATAGGAGCGAGACTGAACTCTATAGAGGCTCGGATGTTTCTACCACCAGAACGTGTAAAGAAAATCAGCAAAGCTGTTCGCAAGTTTCAACCACATGCACGCGTCACGGCACGACACGCTCAACATCTGCTCGGCCTCATGGCCTCCACAACATCGACATTGGCTCACGCACGTCTGAAGATGCGTTCTCTTCAGGCATGGTTTCTAACTCTCTTCGATCCCCTTCAGGACAACCCGAGAAAGCGTCTACGTGTCACGCCAGAGCTTGCGAAACAACTGAGTTGGTGGACTTTCCAGCCACACCTTTTCGTCGGCCGACCATTTCGTCCCCTACAACTCACAATTCAGGTCACAACGGATGCCAGTCCCACAGGGTGGGGAGCACATTGCGGACTCCATCAGATACATGCGTTGTGGTCTCAGAAAGAGACACATCTACACATCAATCATCTGGAAATTTTAGCAGTCATAAAGGCCTTCCGAGCCTTCCTCCCCCTGATACAGGGTCGTGGTGTACAAGTGATAACAGACAACACCACGACCATGTACTATATCAACAAACAGGGGGGAACTCACTCTATGTCCCTCCTATTCCTCTCAGTACATCTATGGGAATGGTGCTATCAACAGCAGATTTTTCCAGTGGCCCTGCATATATCCACAACGGACAATCAGCTAGCGGACAAGCTCAGCCGCCTGACAGGCCAGACCCACGAGTGGGAGTTGGACAGCGAGATCTTCCTCTCACTTTGCAACCGCTGGGGATATCCCATGATAGACATGTTCGCGACTCAGGCCAACACAAAGTGCACCATGTATGCCTCTCGTGCGGGGAGAGGCAAGGACTCACTCGGGGATGCCTTTATGATCCCTTGGAGGTCCGGCCTTCTATACCTTTTTCCACCAATTCCGCTCATTCAGAAAACCCTGGTCAGAGCTCGTCAAATGAGATCAGATGTGATTTTCATTGCACCGTGGTGGCCCCGTCAACCGTGGTTCTCCACCCTCAAGATAATGGCACTGGACTTTGTCAAGTTACCACACCTCCCATATCTTCTCACTCAGGGTACAGGCAACATCCTACACCCAGATCTCGAATCCCTGCATTTGACGGCGTGGAAAATCACCCATCGATAAAGGAGGTCCTGGAGAAGGCTAGGAAACCATCTACTAACCTCCTTTATAAGTACAAGTGGAAAAACTTTCTCAGATTTGTCGAATCAAAGAGTCTCCAACCTTCCCCGGTTTCTCTATCCACCTTACTTCAATATTTACGTTATCTATTTGACTCTGGATTGGCCTTATCAACCCTTAAGGTTTACATATCGGCTATTGTTTCTTTTCAACCTTCTGAATCAGACTCCGCTCGGTTGTTCTCCCACCCTACTCTCAAATCCTTTCTAAAGGGTCTGTCAAATATGCGGCCACCTGTCAAACCTCCTGTGCCGCAATGGTCACTTCAGGTTGTCTTGAACGCACTTACACGCCACCCGTTTGAACCAATGGCATCCTGTGACATTCGTCTACTATCATTCAAGACTCTGTTTTTGGTAGCCATTACTTCAGCAAGAAGAGCAAGCGAACTGGCTGCTCTCCGATCTGATTCCCCTTATCTACAATTTTTCAAAGATAAAGTGATATTGTACCCAGACGTCTCCTTTTTACCTAAAGTTGTCTCTGATTTCCACGTTAATCAACCTCTTATATTGCCTACTCTATTTCCTAATCCGACCTCAGATGTTGAACGCATGCTCCACTCTTTAGATGTTAGGAGAGCTTTGGCGTACTATGTGTCACGCACCAAGGACTTCCGTGTGGCGCCAAGACTGTTTATATGCTTCCATGGTCAACATAAAGGCTCTCCAACGTCGTCTTCTACTCTCTCCAGATGGCTTGTCTCGACTATTTCACTGGCCTATGAACTACAAGGCAAACCTCCTCCTGAAGGTCTCAAGGCACACTCCACTAGAGCTGTTGCAACATCTACAGCCTTGCTGCGTGGAGTTGATGTGCCAAACATATGCAGAGCTGCCACTTGGTCTAATGTGTCCACATTTGTGACACATTACAGACTGGACCTTCGGGCTAAGAAAGAGACAGGTTTCGGGAGAGCAGTGCTGACTTCTATTCTACAGTGACGGCCCTCCTTCCGGTAAGCGAGCTTGCTAGTCACCCTATTGTGTGCATTCACAGAGGCCACGATGAAGAAAGATAGGTTACTTACCTGTAACCATGGTTCTTCAAGTGGACCTCTGTGAATTCACACATCCCGCCCGGCCTCCCCACTATCCGTCACTGACTATGCTTTGATGAGCTCAGGCTCTTGTGGCGGATAAATGGAACTGAGGGCTGAGGCGGGGGAGCATGCGCGATAGGGGCAATGCTAACTTTGTTACTTTTCTATAAAAAAGCTCTAGAAGATTCCGAGAGGCCAGCGCAGGCGCTGTCAAACCCTATTGTGTGAATTCACAGAGGTCCACTTGAAGAACCATGGTTACAGGTAAGTAACCTATCTATCTTAAACACTAATTCAAGATCAAACCACTCCCAAGCATTTTACATCGTACCATGGATTGCTTGCAACAATATACTGTTCCAGGGAAAACCCATTTATTTCCCAACTATTCTGAAGATAGTAAGTATGATGAGAAGAAACAAGAAAGCCTTGGGGGATGGCAAGCGTTGTTATACATCAGTGGCTTCTTCCAGAAAAATGGGTTAAATGATGCAAAATATTTGTTCAAATAGAACCAGTCCATTTAGCCAGCTAGCTAAGTTTTCAGCCACTTCATCCCGTTCTGAAGACAGCAGAAGTGAATAGTAAGGAAGGAGACATTATCACAACAGTAGAGACATAGCTAAAGCTGTTATACATGGGTTCTTTTAATTTTGGTCAGTAGTAGTCACTGTGTAGGTATCTTTCAATCTCTTCATGCAGATTCAATACATTTGACAGTAAGCTATTTGGCATCCATGATCTGGAAGCTGAACGCATGGATCCCCAGCAAAAACTACTCCTGGAATGCACCTACAGAGCCCTGGAGGATGCAGGAATACCTAGAGAGAGCATCAGTGGCACCAAAACAGGGTTTTTTGTTGGTGAGTTAATGACATTTACTGAATTTTGAACTATATTATTTTGTAATCCTAGTAATATTAATTGTAAAAACCAGTTCTTCATGTCTTACCTCTTTGCAGTTAGAAGCCCAAAAGATATAAGCCTCAGAGGTCATCTCTCTCCACCAAATCCAAAGCAGTGACAGGCAAATTTCCTTGGGTTAATCTGAAAACTGGGTTTATCAGACAAACCTGTTTTCTAAAGAACTAAAGAAGCAGCTTGGTTTGTTCCTGTGACAGAATTCCTCCATCAGAGCTGCCGGGCTGTTCTTCTGATAGCCTCTCTACTGCCAGCCCTTTTCACCCTGAGGTGGGGAATTCAGAGAAGACACTAGGATGACAGGCCCTATTGAGCTGTTGCACTCCACTTCTTGGCATGCAACCCCCTTCCTGGCAGAGTACCTTTTATGAAGTGAAGCCCACCCCTGCTTTATGCACACAGTAGCACCGTCACATGCTTTTGCTTACTCAAATCCTGGAAGTTTTGCGAAGTGCTTTCAGAACCAGAAAGAGTACTTAGGTTTTCCTCTGCACACAAAAATCTACTGAAATCCTGGATAGGATTTTATGTATTTTATTAAAAGAAGAAAAAGGAAAAGGATCAGAAACAGATTAAATGGTTGCAAAACATATCTTGTTTGTTATACACTTCTAAGATTAAAATTCCATTTCTAAAAAATTATAGTTTTCAGCACTACAGGCTTTAGCATATCCAGACATGGATGAAAAACATTTAACAGTGTTCTCACTCGCCTTTGGCCAGTTTTAATCTAAGGAGAGAAATCCATTATCGCCTTGTCTCTCTGTGTTGCTGGCTTCTTGTAATGAATTTACAAGAATACAGCTGCTGCTGTGTTGCCTCCTGCTTTGTGCTTGGCACTGTGTTACACTCCTTATATCACGGATGTTGGCAAGCCTTTGGGTCGAAGTCCTAAGTCTGAGTCTTTGGTATCAAGTCTTGAGTCCAAAGCCCCAAGTCCAAGACCCTATTAAAAATAAGCTTTTTCCCCAGAAAAAAGGGAGGGGGTGGGTGGGTTCCAGGTTTCAAGTCAACTCCGAGTCATTAGGGAAAAAAAAATGGAGTCCGAGTCAAGTTACTGGTGCAACTTGACAGGGCATCCCGCAACGTGAGTTCCCATCCCTGCTTTATATTTATATCATTTTCATTGTTTGAGTACATCAAGGTAAACAAGTAGGTGCTCCCACGTTCAGCTGATACCCATAATTGTGGATAAAATGGAAATTCCAATGGAATTGGGCTATACTCCAGAAAATGTTGATAAGGTTGTTTTGAAAACAAGAAAACTAGTTAACCACTAATAGGCATGCAGTATATTGCTGTTCGGACCTCTATTTTATGATCACATCTCACAATATTAACTCTTCTCAGTGTGGAGATTATGGAGGGTGTGGATGAAGGGCTGGTTTATATTTTTTCATTGACCATTTTCCCACTTAAAATCATACTCACAAACCAGCTATTTGCTCTTACCCTGTGTTGAAATAAAACATTGTGCCAAATGAGAGTGTGGTGATGTTTTTCCGGTGAGAATACAGCATGAAGGCAAAGATTAAAATCTCTTCTTCCGTAGAAGCAGAGGGCAAAGTTTTTTTTTTTGGTAAACTTTGCAACTAGCCATGTCACTTTGTTTACAGAATAGAATTTGACCGTACAGTATCTCTAGTCCCAGAAGTATAATAACGTAATTATTATTCACAATAATGCCAACATCGTATCAATGTTCATGTATGATTTGCATAACTGGCGGTGGCTGATTCTAGTGGATTAATGAGGAGCTGGAGGACATCTCAACTGCATGCTTGGTGATGTGTCTGACTGCAGAACTCAGATGTGTCCCACCACCTTATGTGAACATCCATAGGGGCCAGCCAGTATTTTCTATGGTGTGAGTGAAACCTCTCCAAGATTACTCTTAGGACTTTCCCATCTCATATAAACATTTTTTGTATTCACAGGCTTGATGAATCGTGACTATCAGGCTATAACTAACAGTGCAGTAACAGAAATAAACCATTACGATGGAACAGGCGTAGCAATGAGTATAGCTGCTAACCGGATTTCATATATTTTCAACCTGACTGGACCGTCACTTGCCATAGATACTGCCTGCTCTTCTTTTTTTTATGCACTGCATTACGCCTTACATGGAATCAAACAAGGTATCAGAATATTAAGGGAGCAAAATCTGCTGTAACTGAATCTTCCTTGGTAAATGTTCACTAGAATTTAATTTGTACTTGCCACTCCAAGGTGAAAATTATATATATTTCAAACACACACACAACTAATAACGAACAAGTAGGAATTAAAATAAATGTATGGATTGTTGGAACAAATTCTGTGGCTTTTGCACTTAGAGTACAATTTAATTTGTACTTGTTACTCCAAGGTGAAAATTATATATATTTATTATATTTATTGTTGCTAGCTGGCTGGAATGTTGTGAGTATAATGCTTATAAGTTGGTCGGTGAATAAAATTGTTAATTTTTATAGCCTGAAGATACTATGTTATGTGGTGTACATATAGGTGTGGTGTACATTAGGTGTAATGTAGAATATCAGAATTCTGAAAACTTGTAAAATAATGTGATTTTGTTAACAGGAGACTGTGAAGCAGCATTCTGTGCTGGGGTGAGCTGTATAATAGATCCCTGCACATTTGTATCGCTGTGCAAAGCAAACATGATCTCTCCTGATGGGACGAGCAAACCTTTTTCTAAAAATGCAGATGGCTATGGAAGAGGAGAAGGATGTGGCGTTGTTTTATTGAAACCCCTTAAGAAGGTACTGTTATTTTTCACGTTCAAGAACTCCACAGTAAAGGATGAAGAGAGACAGGTTAAAGTGACTATAACGTCTTCCAGATTGATCTTGCACACAAGTTTGGGCACAATATTTTTTGTTCAGCCCTTGGGGATTGTTTATGCCTGTGCGTGTAATTTATTTATTTATTTATTTATTTATTCATTCATTCATTTATTAAATTTATACACCGCCCATCTAGACCGAAGTCTACTCTGGGCGGCTAACAATAATAGATAAAATAAAAACAATATAATAAAATAAAAAACAACAGTAATAATATAATTCAAGATGGCAAAAGTAATTAGGTGATGACAGGAGGGAAAGCCTGCCTAAAGAGCCAGGTCTTACATTTTCTCTTAAAAATGCCCAGCGAGGGAGCCAGTCAGATCTCTGCGGCCAGACTGTTCCAAAGGCGAGGGGCCACTGCCGAGAAGGCCCGGTTTCTTGTTTTTTTCTCTCTGGGCCTCCCTCGGCGTTAGGCCCCTCAGCCGCCCTTCCTGGCTAGAACTAGTGATTCAGGTGGATTTAGGTGGGAGGAGGCGTTCCGCTAGATATCGAGGTCCTAAACCATTTAGGGCTTTATATGTCATCATCAACACTTTGAAATCAATGCGGAAACAAACGGGCAGCCAATGCAAGGCAGCCAGAGTGGGGGAGATATGCTGATATTTTCTCACCCCAGTGAGAAGTCTGGCCGCCGCATTCTGCACCATTTGAAGCTTCCGCATCAATGTCAAAGGTAGCCCCACATAGAGCACATTACAGTAGTCTAATCTTGAGATTACAAGCGCATGGACCAGAGTGGTGAGAGCCCCAACATCAAGATAGGGACGCAGCTGGGCAATCCGCCACAGATGGAAATAGGCGGAGTGGACTACTGACGCTACCTGGGCTTCCATGGTGATAATGAATCTCTCTCATTCACTTATGCATTTCCTTTTCCTTTTCCCTGTGCCCAAAACAAACATGTAAAACTGATGCTAATATGTATGCTGGGGAGAAGTTTCAACTTCTTGCAGAAACATCAAAAAAGGGTCTTTCTGCAGATGCCATGAAAGGACCCTCTCAACGGGTCTGTTTTCGTAGGAGAAATGGGTTTCCAATGACTATACAATGTAGTCAAGAACTTGCCCGGAGCAATTACATTGTAGATTCAAAAATGGCAAATCCAATCTATTTTCTGTTTATGGTGATCTTTTTCAGATGTTGAACAGATACATACAGTCATGGCCAAAAATACTGGCACCCTTGCAATTCTGTCAGAAAATGCAACCCATTTCTCAGAAAATTGTTGCAGTTGCAAATGTTTTGGTACTCACATGTTCATTTCTTTGGTTTGCGTTGGAACAACACAAGGGTACTAATACTTTTGGCCATGACTGTATGCTGATTTGTAATAGTCTTTATGAGCAGTTCAATGGTTTGGCAGTACCAGATGGACTGGCTATTCAGCCTCTGATGCATTCCTACATATAAAGCGCAACCTCGAAAAGATCTAGAAATGGTATAAGACACAGAAGAGCTCTTTCTCCTTCATGGCCTCTGTGAATACAACACTAATGGGTTAATCTGCGACTGAGCAGAGCAGCCTCGGAAACTTCCACAGTTTTAAGCACTTGGTGCCGGCACCTCCCCTACACCGGCTATATAACTCCGCCCCCGGCACCCAGTGCCTCAGTTCTTTTTTCGACCGCCGCTGTAGTAGCAGCTTCGTTCGGAACTTCGCAAGTAAAAAAAAACCCACACAAATTCTATTTCTTATCTTTCCTTTCTTTGACCTCCCCTTGTTCTTTCTTCTAAGTAACAAGTTGTTTCTTCTGCCTGGGGGAAGAGCACCAGCTGGTGTTAGGCATTCTTTGTAAAAGCTTTACAAAGCCGGCTTTGGAATCCTCAGGGCTTTTGCTCTTAAAGAAATAAGGTCTCTTTTACCTTCTTAATAAGGCTACCCCCAGGCTCAAGAGCAACAGCTTTCCACCTGTTTGCAATCTTCCTCTTCATGTCAAAAAAGAAGAGGACAGCTTCTGAGCTTTGCCCTTGAAGGAAGAAAAGGCCTCCTGCAGCTCTGGTCGCCGTCCCCGCCTGTCAGTGATTCTCCTGACTGGGGTAAAAGCCTCTGTGTGAGGTTGGTGTGGAACAGCCCTCTTGCATCAAGGGGCTCGTTCATACAGCTGTCAAGCCTGCAGTAATGGGCACCTGTAGCCCTAGGGTTGCCCTTGGAAGAAGAGAGGGCCCCCTGCAGCTCCTGTCGCCGCCCCCGCCTGTCAGTGATTCTCCTGACATGGGGTAAAACCTCCCTGTAGAGGTTGGCGCAGAACAGCCCTCTTGCATCAAGGGGCTCGTTCATACAGCTGTTTAACCTGCAGTGAGTTGGGCGTCTGATGCCCTGCCCTTGGAAGAAAAAAGGGCCTCCTGCAGCTCCGGTCACCGTCCCTGCCTGTCAGTGATTCTCCTGACTGGGGTAAAGGCCTCTCTGAAAGGTTGGCGCGGAACAGCCCTCTTGCATCATGGGCTCGTTCATACAGCTGCTGATTCCGGAGAGAGCCGGGTGCCGAGGCTGTAGATGTTCTGGCAACGTGCGGTAAGCCTTGGCTTTGTCTTTGGGGAAAGAAAGGGCCCCTGCAGCTCCCACTGCCAGCCCTACCTGTCAGTGATATGCCTGACTGGAGTAACACCTTTTGGTGGATTGGCATGAAACAGCCCTCATTTATCAATGGGCTCGTTCACACAGCTGCTATTTCCAAAATCAGCTAGGTGCCAAAGCAAGAGCTTTCTGGCAACATTTGGCAGCCCTAGCTTTGCCTTTAAAAGGGGGGGGGGCCTGCAGCTCCCACTGCTAGCCCTGCTAGTCAGTGATATTCCTGTCTGGGGTAGCACCTGTTTGGTGGCTCATAATTTGGCACGAAACAGCCCTCTTTTATCAATGGGCTCATTCACACAGTAGCCTGCGGTCCCACCTCAGCCGCCGGCGCCAGCATAGGCTCATAGGGAAAGGACTCATAGGAGTCAACCCTAGAACCCTGCCACTGTCAGGTAGACCTGAGTAATTTTCTTCAGGAGGGTCCTATCACGCCGACAAGTTCGTGCAGGACCAGTCCCTTTTATCCGGTGCACGAGCTATGAGCCTTTTCCACTGCCTTTTCTGCCACCACCGCTGCCCCACTCCACCTGGCACTGTTCTGAGCCACGGGCTAAGGAGTGCTTTGTGCCTCCACCTATGCCTCAAAGGTGTAGTGCTCCCTTGAACTCGGCTCCGGCAGCAAAGTGTCCGCGGGTTCGACCAAACCCGCTGTTAACCCTTTCAGCCTTCTCCATCCCGGCAACTGTATTGAGACTGAGCTTGGTCAAGCTCATGCTAGGAAAGACTTCTCCCCTAATCGTCAGAAGGACTTACCTTATTCAGCCTGGGACTCACAAGAGTCAGAAGGGGAGGAAGATTTCCAACCAATCTTCCTACACCCATATCAGTTGCCGCAGTTAGTCACCCTCCTTTACCGTTAACAGATAAGGAGTTCTTTGGTCGGCGTTTTTATTTTCTGGCCGCCATGTATTTATTTATTTATTTATTTATTTAACTTATATGCCGCCCACACTACCCAGAGGTCTCTGGGCGGCTTACAACATTTAAAATACAATAAAAAAGAGCCAACTACTCCTCTGCCATGGGTGCTTATCATCACCACTTATGGAATTTGGCACTGCCCATTCTGCAGGTAGCTCCTGTGCACCTTTACAGTTAAGGCCTCCCATATCACTAGGAGGCAATGGGGCGGGCGCATCACAAGCGCTCTGCTGCTCAACATGCCTTAAACCAGCATCCAAACAACTGGCTGAATTCTTTTATTACTCTACGTAGATTCCGTATGGATTCCTTGGACTCTGTTATTCACATGTTACGTCCAGGGAGTTGGTTTACTGTAAGATGCTCATTTTCATGCTGGCATCCGGCCAGACTATCAATGCTTTCTCAGGGTTTCAGTTGGGGGAATCACTGTTTACCCATATTTGGATAACTGGCTCCTGGTCGCTGAGTCCAAGTCACAAGCTTGTAAACACACATCCTTGACACTGTCTCTTTTGTCAGCGTCAGGACTAAAGGTCAACATAGAGAAGTTGATTTTGCACAAGTCTGTGAAAATGCATGATTTGTTATGCTCCTTTTCTTCAGGCTTTGGGTTCCCTGTCCTACAGGTCCAGCGCCTCCTGGAGCTGATGGTATCTACCACAGCTGTGGCACAGCATGCTCGACTGAGGTTGCGGTCCCTTCAAGCCTGGTTTCTCTCACTCTTTTAGATTTCTTGTGACCACCCATCCACGTTGCTCCAGGTGACTCCGGATCTCGCTGCACAACTGGACTGGTGGAGATTCCCCCCCCCAACCTACGGATAGGGAGACCCTTTGGTCTCTTGACCCGGTGGGTTCAGTCAGTGGTGGATGCCAGCCCACCAGGCTGCGGGGGCTTGTCTACGCCACCACGTTGCCCTGGGCCGCTGGTCCACAATAGTAGCCGGCCTGCATATCATTGTGCTGGAGCTCCTGGCAATCACCAAGGCCTTTCGGGCCTCTGAGCCCCTACTCCGGGGTCGGGTGGTCCAGGTCGCATCAGACAATACCACTGCAGTTTATTATATAAACAAGCAGGGCAGCACTCACTCATTACACCTTCTCTTTCACACCATTGACCTTTTGGAATGGTGTTATGCTCGCCACATTTATCCGGTGGCTGTACATTTGGCAGGCAAGAATAATTCCGTGGCAGTCCATCTCAGCAGACTACAGTCCTGCTCTCACGTGCGGACTCTCGACGATACCATCTTTCGTTGCCTCTGTCGTTGATGGGGGACTCCAGACATAGACGCTGTCGCATCTCGGACGAACAAGAAGTGTGCCATGTTTGGCTCCCGAGCTGTCATCGGCCGCAACTCCCTAGGGGACGCCTTCCTGATGAATTGGTCACGGGGCCTCCTCTACATGTTTCTACCTTTCCCCCTTCTTCAAAGGACTGTCGTTCGAGTCCAACATGAGTGTGCAAACGTCATGCTTGGTCGCGTCGCTAGCCATGGTTCTCGATCCTGCTCCCGTGAGCTGCGGAATACATCACGCTGCAGCTGGTCCCTCATCTACTGGCTCAAGACAAGGGTCGGATATTTCATCCGGTCCTCGAGTCCCTCCACCTGTCGGCTTGGAGTCTTCCCCGTCCGTAACAGACATGCTCAATCATGCTCGCAAACCTTCTACCACCTTGACCTACTCCTATAATGGGTAGGCGTTCTGTCACTTTGCATCAAGACGACATTTGCCTACTAGGCCAATGTCTCTGGACGCATTCCTTCAGTTTCTCCTTCACCTGTTTTGCCTGGGACTGGCCCGTTCTACCTGCAAGCTGTTTCTCCGAGGCCTGGAGAATATGCGCCCTGCCTATAGACCACTAACATCTCAGCGGTCTCTCCAATCAATTCTTCGGCGGCTTATGAGGCCTCCCTTCAAGCCCTTGGCGTCAGCATCCCTCCGCTTGCTAAACCTCAAAACTGCCTTTCTCCTGGCGGTAACCTTAGCTTGCAGGGCTGGAGGACTGGCTACACTAAGAGCAGATCCTCCTTTCTGCAAGGTAACCTTACGGCCAGACCTTACCTTCTTGCCTAAGGTATTTTCTGGCTTCCATTTGAACCAGCCAACTGTCCTTCCTGTTTTCTTTCCCACACCATCTTCACCGCTTGAGACAGCTCTGCACACTCTAGACGTGAAGCGTGCTCTGTCATATTATGTGCATCGCATGACCACTTTTCGTGCCTCACAACGTCTCTTTGTCACCTTTGCCGGCTCCTCCTTCGGAGCACCGGCTTCCTCTCAGACCATCTCTAGATGGATAGTCAAGACCATCCGTCTTGCCTATGATTTGGCAGAGACTCCTCTTCCAAAATCAGTGAGAGCTCACTCTACTAGAGCTGTAGCATCCTCAACGGCCTTTCTCCGTGGAGTGGACATCGCAGATGTCTGCCGTGCTGCCACATGCGCCACTCCGTCTACCTTCATCTCGCACTACCGCCTGGATGTCCAGCCCAAGGCTCAGGCTGCGGTAGGTCGAGCTGTCCTGGCTTCTGCACTTTCGTGACGTCCCTCCTCCTGGTTAGTCAACTTGCCAGTCACCCATTAGTGTGTATTCACAGAGGCCATGAAGGAGAAAGAGAAGTTACTTACCTGTAACTCTGGTTCTTCGAGTGGTCCTCTGTGAATTCACACATCCCGCTGTCCATCACGTGTGCCATGGCATGCTGGGCAGCGGCGGTCGGTTCCTTAGAACTGAGGCACTGGGTGCCGGGGGCGGAGTTATATAGCCGGTGTTGGGGAGGTGCCGGCACCAAGTGCTTAAAGCTGTGGAAGTTTCCAAGACTGCTCTGCTCAGGCGCAGATTAACCCATTAGTGTGAATTCACAGAGGACCACTCAAAGAACCAGAGTTACAGGTAAGTAACTTCTCTTTATCCTCACTAAGGGCATCATAAGCACTAGTGACAGCTCCACTTAACTTATCCAGCCAATTTCCACACATTATTCATAGTACCAATGAATATTGTGGCTGGCACAATAGGAAGATCTTATCTTTTCCAAGTGATATTGATATTTTAAATAACAGAAATGTGACATTTATTACATGATAATATGAATGCAAGTACCTATTTGAGTCAGTGTGCATGCATGTGTTTGTACTTGGTTCTAGAGATAGAAGAGATGTAACTATTAATTCAGTTAGCCAGTTTTATACTTGGAATGCAAGAACGATAGAATGCCATATTTGAGTACTCTATAACAGCGGTCCCCAACCTTTTTGGGGCTGCGGACCAGCTGGGGGGAGCGAGCTCCATGCACAGGGGGGGCAGGGGCACCCCCGTGTGAGTACGGTGGGTGTGTCGTGCTCGCGGGGGGGTGTCGTGCTCAAGCGCATGCGCACGAGCGTGACACGCCTGCCGCGAGAGTGACATGCCCCTGCGTGAGCGTGACACACCCACCGCGTGTGTGTGCGGGGGGCAGAGATCCATATCCGTGGCCCAGTTCCGGCAAGCCCACGGACCGGCACTGGGCCGCGGACCAGGGGTTGACAACCCCTACTCTATAATACTGCAGTTGAGTACCATTGAATAAAGGACAAGACACAAACTAGGAATTCTCCAGCTGTCTCCTGTAAAATTGCTATAAGTTACATATTGATTGGTTCGTTGCTAGCGTTTTTGAGAAAATTATGATTTTTTACATTTTTTAAGTTGATGGCTTTTTATTTTATCAGTACTTCAATAAATCATGTACCTCGGTAAGTGACCCATGGCATTCCATTCTTTAACAGGCACAGGAAGATTACAACAAAATATGGGGTGTCATCAAAATCAGTGCAGTTAATCAGGATGGAAGATCTGCCACTCCAATCACCAAACCATCTCAACAACAACAGGAGAACCTACTGCTTGGCATCTATCCAGCTCATGTTGATCCATCCATCGTTCAGTATATTGAGGCTCATGGTACAGGAACCCCTGTAGGAGATCCCACTGAAGCAGAGAGCATAGGCCGTGTCATTGGTAAAAAGAGGTCTCCTAACATTCCGCCTCTCAAAATTGGCTCTGTTAAAGGGAACATCGGCCATGCAGAGTCAGCTGCCGGAGCAGCAGGGTTAATCAAAGTTCTTCTCATGATGCACCATGGAAAGATCGTTCCTACTTTGTATGTTTCCGAAAACTCTACTAGCGTAAACACACAGGAACTAAATCTCTCCATTCCGACAACAGTGGAGGAATGGGATGAGTCTAGTGAACTTGGCAGAGTAGCTGGGGTCAACTGTTTTGGATTTGGGGGGACCAATGCACACGTGGTTGTCAGACAAGTTAGGCAACCACGGGCTCTTTCTCCAGTCAAAAGGCCAGTGGAATTGTTTGTAATCTCTGCAGCATCGAGTAAATCTCTCAAACTTACAATGAAAGACACAGCCAAACATGTAAAAATAAGTGACTCAGTAGCACTCCCCCATCTGGCCTATACATCTGCATGTAGAAGAAGTCACATGAACTACAAATACAGAAGAGCTTTTCTGGCATCTTCACTCCAACAGCTAGAACAGCAGCTTTCTTCTGAAGCCGCAATGGAAATAACTCCCACAAAGAAGCCACCAGAGTTAATCTTTGTGTTCTCAGGAAATGGATTGAATTTAAAAAGTGTATTTGAGACCTTGCTGAGGTTTGAGCCAGTGTTCAGAGACAAATGCAAAGAAATAGAAGGATTATTTCAGGAATATTCCTCCATTGGCATTCTAGAATTAACTGAAAGTGAATTTCAGGATTTGTCACAGCCTGAGATTGCCCAGCCATTACTGTTCACGCTCCAGGTGGCCTTGGTTACACTTCTGCGGTATTGGGGAATTAACCCAGTTGCCACTGTGGGCCATTCTGTTGGGGAAATCGCTGCTGCCCATTGTGCTGGCTTGGTTTCTCTAGAAGATGCAGTCAAAATTATCTACCACAGGAGCAGGCTACAGGCTAAGGTCACTGGAGGCAGAATGCTGGTAGTTAGTAACATCCCCGTTCAAGAAGTGTCAGCAGCGCTTCAAGCCTATTCAGGGAAAATCTGTATTGCAGCATTTAACAGCCCTCAGTCCTGTACCTTGTCAGGAGATGCTGATTCCATCAGTGCCTTTCAGAAGCATCTGGCTGAAATCTTCAGCAAAAGAAACATATTTCTTCATGTCTTAGATGTGCCGGTTGCATATCACAGCCACATAATGGATCCAATACTTCAAGAGTTAGCAGAAAGTTTATCAGGGTTAGAAAAACAAAAGCCTAAATCGGAAGTGTTTTCAACAGTAACTGGGAAGATTGCTTCAGAAAATGATTTTCTTGAAGGTGGCTACTGGGCCCGGCAGGTTCGAAACCCTGTTTTTTTCTCGGATGCCATAGTGAGTTCAGTGGAAGGCAAGGAGAATACTGTCTTTGTAGAAATTGGTCCTCAAAGAGCACTGCAGAGATATATAAGCGAAACCTTAGGAACACAGATGAAAGTGTTTCCTTCCTTGCTGGTTGATAAACCATATGCAACCCTTCTTACACTTGTAAAGAACCTTTTTGAACTGGGGTTTAATCCAGATTGGCAACACCTCTATGAGGGATATCAAGGAGCACCAGCAAGCTATCCCAGATATCAGTTTGATTCTAAGAAGCACCGGTCCGTTCTGGACTTTCTACAGTGGAAAACCGAAACAGCGGCAAATTTAAACCATGTGCTAGTTGACAATGTCAGCAATGGCAATATGGAATTCAGAAGCTATGTATCTCAAGCAGCAACACCCTATCTGTATGAGCACAAACACAATGGTGTTGCTCTAGTTCCTGGTGCCTTTTTTGTTCATCTTGTTTTGGCAGCTGTGACGACGACCTCAAGACCAAAAGTGCCCTTAAGTTTGTGTCAGATGAGCATGAGGTTTACATCACCATGTGTGTTAAGTGAAAGTTCTCATGAATTGAAGGTGAAAGTGGAATCACATAAAGAAGAAAGAGACTTCAAAATATTGTCTTCCTCTGGAGCAGTTTATGCATCAGGACAAATCAGAATGAACCCAGAAATCTCTCTTGAAGAAAAGAGCATTTCCTATCATGATATTTTTCAACGGTGTAAATCTTTTGTTAGCAAAGAAGAGATATATGAAACACTGTCTTTTACTGGATTTGAATATGGGTCAGCCTTTAAGCAGTTAGGTGATGTGTTTTATTGTGAAGAACTGAAGGAAGCCATAAGTACCATAAAGGTAACAAAACAGATCACAGAAGAAATGCACGAGTATCATATCCATCCAGTTCTCCTAGATTGTTTTCTACAAATGATAGTTGTTCTGGCAACAAAGACCTTCAGAAACCGTGTTGGTTTTCCTTCTGGAATAAGCAGCCTTGTAGTTGCTCAACCTTTAGAAGAGGAGATGATGATATATATGAAAACAAGCAAGTCCGCTGACAATTACTTAGAATGTTGTGGATGTTTTACCAATAAACATGGCTCTGTTCTGGTAGAGATAAAACGCGTTCGGATAACTTTTGTGAAGGAAACTTCCATGAGGGAAAATGATCTACTCTTTGAAAATACTTGGAAGGAGAAAATCCTTTCCCAAGCTATCCAAAACTCAAGAGAAGCCTGTAGATTTGCAGTGTTTGCTGATAAAATTGGAGTATCTCATCATCTCAAAAAATACCTACATAAAGATTCCAAATTTGTAATCTATGAAGACTGGGAGAAATTACTGGGATCGCAAAGCCCAGAACTGGCTGCACAGAACAAAATTAAGCAAGAGGTACAAGATTACAACGATGTTTTGTTCATGTGGGGAATTGAAAGACTGAATGAAGAAAATGCAGACATTGTTATTAGAAGTTTATCAAAGTGCTGTGAAGCTTTTCGACAACTTATTATTGCACTGAGAGAAAAGACGAGTCGTTGCTCCATCAGGTTAATCACTTACAGGACAACAGATAGGATTGTAGACCATATTAATCCTGGTTTTGCTTTGTGTGGCATGGCACGATCCTGCATGGCTGAAGTTACTGAAATTGCATTTCAGAATATTGATATCAGCTCGACAAGAACGATGGATATTTCAGCTTTAGCAGATGTTTTAGTAGATTCTGAAGCAAAGAACTACCCTGAGATATGGATTAATGACGGAAGAATTTACATTTCAGAAATTAGGCATAGCCAGGGCAATGATACATCCTACATTCACCCTTTGCAGTCTTTTGAAAACCCTGGGGAGTTTATTCTTTATACCTCTGAGCCATATGAAGCCAGAGATGTATTTGCTGAGCTGAGTGACAACGCTAACACTCCCCTTGATAATCACAGTGTTGAAGTGCAAATTGAAAAAATAGGGATCCATTCTGAGGACTATTATCCTGTTAGTGTTACCAGTCGTAATTTTGGAAAGACATTATACTGGAGTTCACAAACGAGTGATAAACACAAGCTCTTAGCATTGGATTGGGCAGGAAAAGTGACAGCAATTGGCAGAAATGTAGAAAAAGTCAAAGTGGGGGATCGGATAGCTTCATGTTATCCAGTGGTTGCATCTTCAAAAGCCAGGATCCCAGAAACAGTCTGCTTCAACACCCACAAATGGCCGTGCTTTGAAAATTTACCTTGTGTGTCCCTCTTCAAAATTACATGGGAAATCCTGCATCAGATTTTACCCAAGGTGAAACACAATGGATTTTTAGGGATCATTTCTGCTGAACCAGAATCAGTGTTGTGCAAAGTACTGGCAATCTCAGCTGAGGAAGCAGGCTGGAAAACTTTAAGTACAACAGTTGACGGAAGGCTAGAGCAATGTGCAGCGCAGTGCAATGCTCTTGTTTTCCTGCCTCCCATAGAAAGAGTACCCCACAATGTTTTAACTCGTCTTTCACATCTCCAGAATGTTGTGGTAATATGCAGCAACCAACATTCTGAATGCCTGAGACCTCTCCTTACCTTTGATCATGAAAACTTTCAAGTTCATATTCTGAGTCTTGCAACTATTTTTCAGAAAGCATCTTTGAAACACTCTCATAAACCTTTCTCCCACTGGATGAAATCAATGAGACTGAAAAATTTTAAGAATTTACCTTGTTCAGTTTTTCAGCCAACAGAGAAAGGTGAGAAGACAGACAACACAACCTCATCCACTCTTGCCTGCAAGTCTCTCCCATTTGCTGTGATGAAAACCAACGTGCACAACAGCTTCACTTCTGACATACTAATGTATGCAGCCAAGGAGAGACTGTTTAAGCAAAATGCTGTTTACATCGTCACAGGGGGGCTCTCTGGTCTTGGTTTTGAAACTGTAAGGTTTATTGCTCAAAATGGAGGAGGATGCATTGTGATTCTTTCCCGGAGAAAGCCCAGTGCTGAGGTGCAAAAGGAAATAAATAATTTGCAGAGTGAGAATGAAAGGAGCAAAATAGTCAGCCTGCAGTGTAACATCATATTTAGACCTGAAGTTGACCGAGCCATCAATTCAATTAGCAAAATCTTCCCAAAGTGTTCCATCAAAGGGGTATTCCACAGTGCTGTGGTTTTTCATGATGGATCAATTGAAGCTTTAACTTTTGCTACCTTTGAGGAAGTTTTAAGTCCAAAGGTTGCTGGAGCCATCAACCTTCACCATGCCACTCGGGGGCAGGACCTTGACTATTTTGTATGCTATTCATCAGTTACTTCCTTTCTTGGAAACTCAATGCAAGCAAACTATGCTGCTGCCAATTCCTTCCTGGATCTCTTCTGTCATTATAGGAGACATTGTGGATTGTCAGGACAATCCATTAACTGGGGTGCTTTGAATCTTGGAGTACTACACAATGAAAGTCAACTTCAAAATCTTTTAAAGGAGAAAGGCATAGAGATTCTGCAAGTCAATGATTTTTATGAATATCTTAAAATTTGCTTAGTCCAAAACAATCCTCAGCAAGCTGTTGCGAAGTTCAATTTTAAAACGTTATTCAGTCAAAAGACATATTTATCTCGCATGCATGCAATTATGACAGAAGCATTTGGCAACAATCTTAAGCTTTCAGAATTAACTATGTCCCAGGATTTAGTTCCAATTAAACCTAAAGAATATATCAAGTTGTTGGTAAGTCAGCTCAGTGGTACAGATCAAACCGAGATTGCAATGGATACACCACTTTCGGCTCTTGGCATTGATTCTATGTCAGCAATGACTCTGCAGAATCGCATCTTGAATGAAAGAAGAGTAGACATACCAGTTGTGAAGCTCCTCAGTCCTACCACTACACTGCTTAGTTTAGCATTGATTTTAGAAGATGCGTCTAAGGCAGTTGAAAAACCTGAGAAAGAACAGAGTGAGGAACAGAATGCTAAAGGAGAAAACTGGAGTGTTTATTTGTAGCTGCCCTGTTGATAATGCTGCTATGCTGTTAGAATTGTATGCTTTTATAACAAGTAACAACTCTCAGTAAGAATCATAATATGGGAGTCGATCGAAATTTGATTGGGGCTGTGCACCCTCACTTCAGAGGAAAAAAGATAGCACTCTTAAATAGCATGCTACATACATTTTATGATGGGCAGGTTGACCCTGTGGCTTCAATTCTATATACATTTACCTGGGAATAATTCCTATTTAAAACACTGTCTCTTGCTTCTCATTAGATATACATTAGACAAATGTATTTAAATTTTAAAAAATGCCCTGATTCATGAATGTGCAGTCATGGCATGACATTTTTTTCTTTATAATGAACAGTGACAAGTGTTTGCTTTACGAATCAAATTCTGCAGGAATAGGTGAAGCTGCCTGCATTTTGGTCTCTTGAGAATACTTACAAGTACCATTGAACAGTGATTTATTAAGTCTGGTAACTCTTTAAAATTTTTCCTAAATTATTGTCAGATTTTAAGTTCTTCCTTCCTGGAACATATTCTTTTAGCTTATGATTTCTACATTTGGCCTTCTTCTTTTTTAAAAAACTGAATAGTAACAGTGGAAAGTCTTTGTTTGTAAAAATTCAAATCTTCATGTCAATGCAAAATTTTTTCTTTGGTGTCCAATTATGTCCATTAATGAATGTGAGATAAGAATAAAGAAAAGTACACAATGTTAAGATTAAAGTTAACCTCTTTGGTGTTTAATTCACACAAGGGTGTGGCAAGGATGCTGGCTCATCTGGATTCATTGTAATATGCTTTCCATATGCTTTACTATATTTGGAAAGATTTATTCCAACCTTTGTAATTAAGTAAATGTAAGCTTCCTCCAAATGACATTTATTTATTTAAAATATTTCTATTCTGCCTTTCTCCCCAAAAGGACCCAAGGTGGCTTACATCACTAAAACAGTATTTTAAAGCTGAAACAGTAAGTGTACAAATATTAAAAAAGAATTAAACGTACTATATTAAAGTGGTAATTAACATCAATATTAAAACACATTTAAAACCATAGAGCACAACAGTCCATTTAAAACTGCTCTCAGATCACCAGTCACTAAGGAAAAGCTTGTCTGAAGAGAAAGGTCTTTACATGCCTGTGGAAGGACAGCAAAGATGGGGCCAGCCTAGCTTCCCATGGGAGGGAGTTCCAGAGTCTGGGAGCAGCGACAAAGAAGAAACTCTTCCCCGTCCACAGCTGAAACCTGGGCATCCAAGCTCAGAGATTAATCCAGGAGCACCCCCCAAGCTGCATGTCTGTGTTTTCAGAGGGAGTGTAACTCCATCCAGCACAGGCTGCAACCCTATTCCTTGATCTGGTTTTTAAGTTTCAGTTTATTTGCCCTCATCCAGTCCATTACTGACACCAGACACTGATTCAGAACCGAGACAGCTTCCTTAGATTTAGACAGAGAGGAGAGATAGAGTTGGGTGTCATCAGCATACTGGTAACACCAGACCCTAAAACTCTGAATGACCTCTCCCAGTGGTTTCATGTAGATATTAAATAGCATAGGGGACAAAACAGATCCTTGAGGAACACCACAGGCCAAAGGCAAGGGTGTCGAATAGGAGCCCCCCAGCACCACCCGCTGAGTTCTCCCCTCCAGGAAGGGCCAGAGCTACTGTAAAACAGTGCCTCCAAGTCCCATCCCAGAGAGAAGGCCCAGAAGGATACCATGGTCGATGGTATCAAAAATCGCTGAGAGGCCCAACAGAACCAACAAGGAGACACTCCCCCTGTCCAGTTCCCAGCATAGGTCATCCACCAAGGTGACCAAAGCAGTCTCTGTCCCATAACCAGGCCTGAAGCCAGATTGAAATGGATCTAGATAATCCGTCTCATCCAGGAATCCCTGGAGGTGAGAAGCCACAACACGCTCCAACATCTTGCCCAAGAACGGGCCATTAGAGACTGGCCAGGAGTTATCCAGTACTGTGGGGTCCAAGAAAGTTTTTTTCAAGAATGGTCTTACTATTGCCTCCTTCAAGCAAGCTGGGATCCTACCCTGCTGCAAGGAGGCATTCACTACCCTTTAGACCCACTCGGCCAGTCCCTCTCTGGCAGCTTTTATAAGCCAGGATGGGCAAGGGTCTAGCAGACAAGTGGTAGGCATCACCGATCCAAGGATTCTGTCCACATCATCAGGCTGCAAAAACTGAAACTTATTCTTCAACACAGGACAAGCAGGTGCAATAGTTACATCTACAGGACCTGTATTAACTACAGCATCTAAGTCAGAGGGGATGGTACACCAACAGAATCCCTATTCTGTCCTTGGCTCCCACTTTCAAATACACATATTCAAACCCGGAAAACTGGGGAATGTGGTACCCGGTGAGGGGGATAGTATCACGATAGACCACTGCAACTCCACCTCCCCGCCCCCCAGGTCTTGCCTGCTGCTGCACAGAGAACCCTAGTGGACAAAGCTGAGAGAAATTGGCATCCCCAGCCTCATCCAACCAAGTCTCTGTGATGCAAGCCAGATTGGCCTGCTTGTCTAGGAACAAGTCCTGGGTGGCTGTTGTTTCCCCATTGACTGATCTGGCATTAGTAGCGTCAGTTTCAACCCAGGGAGCCTGTCACCAAGCTATTCAAGTCTGGGGACAGCTTCAGAGCAACCAATATCCTTTCCCGCTTCCACTCTCACATTATGCTGTGAGTGCTGTCCCCCACCATTTTCCCCCCTGCCCTGAACAACTCCAATAGCTGCTTCCTGATACACCCCAGTATTCTCTTTCCCATCAAAACACATCCCTCTACAAGCAAAGACCAAGTTAGCAACTTCTTGCCAGAGTTGGCTGAGACTGGGGGAAAAACATTTCACAAAATAACTAAAATGAAAGGGGATAATGCAGGAAGGCTCTGGCATTTTAAAACTACAGGGAGGAAGGAGTTCCAAAAATTAGTTGTTGAAGGAATCTTCAGAAAGCTGTCTTGGAAGTTGGGGCTCAGTTTCCACAGCTCAACTCCTGCTGCGACTCTAAGTGCGATGCTAAGTGCGCACTTAGTGCTGCACTTTGTGCGCCACTGAGGCCTGTGCAGAGGTAGTTATTTTATACCTGCAGGCAGGGAAAGAGACGAGTCAAAGAGCCTCGGGTGTTGTCAAACTCCTACTTCTCCTTTCCACAGCAGACATATTATCGTCTCACAAAATAAATGTATTTAATTCATTTAATTTGTATTAAATAAAAAACTTTGCTTACACAAGCCTTTTCCATAGTATTCTTTAGTTAATCAAGTACTGCATTACTTATATACATTAAGACTCCATTTATATTTTAGGAAATACAGGTATATACTGTAGTTCAAACAAATTATAAATATACTACCTGGATCCTAGCTTACTACACTTTTAAGAATGTTTATACAGGAATAGTGCATTTGAAATAATGGGTCTAACCGTGACTAGTTTTTGAGTTAAGAACCAATGAAAAATAAAAGGGTGAAAATATGTATTTTTTTTTACACGTACACACACACACACACACACGTGTGTTGTTCATAATACTTTCCCAAAGGCCAAAATATTGTTTGTGCATGTGCAATGTAAAGTTCCACTATGTAAATTTGCTGGGGCTATGTCATGAAATTATGAGGTTCGATTATGCAGCCACATGATTCCCATAGTGACCGTCGCACAACATGCCGGCAGGAGTGCTTTGTAGATAGCACTTTCATTTTGGCATTACTGTAGCTACCCTGTGCGTAGTGTTGAATTATGCTTATATAGCTACACAACAGGATTTCAGCTAATGAGAAAATATATCTCAGTTTACAACAAGAGCCATTTTTGGTTTGCTGATGTCTTTCGCACATAAAACTGAAGTACTGAAACAGTAGCCACCATTGTTGAGACACAAATTGGTGTTGAAACTTGCCCTTATTTCCAATGTGGTTTGCTGTATGATGTGGCAGACTATTGGAGTACAGGAGACTAAAGAACTGATGCACAAAAATAGTGACATGGTTTCCTATAAAGGGCCACCATAAGAATACAGACTTGGAGCTCTCAGGTGACAGCTGAGGGCTCATGAACAATAATATGTAACTGCATACCAGGTTCCTTGTTGACTCATAGTCTGCAAGCATACTAGTTTACCTTGGAATAATGTAGTAAATTACTGTTGCAGTGTAATTCAGTGGTTGACCTATCACTGGTGGGACACAGAAGTAATTTAGGTAGGACAGAGTTTTCATCATGAATTCACTCTCCCTTAATCCCCCCAGCTTCCTGCAAGTGATGTGCTATCTCTTACTAATGCTACTTGACAGGAATTATACATCTGGGCCTCTCTGGCATCTTAGTCATCGCTTTGGTCCAGAAGTATAATAAGACATTTTTTATTCTAGGGCTTTGCTGTCATATTGGTTAAGCCTTGATCATGTGGAATTGGAGAAGATGGAAAAATGGGAAGGGATGTCTGGGTCTGAGTGTATGTCAGCCATATTCATTTTGTGCTGAACCTATTTTGTATTTCCTTCTGTCTGAAGAGGAGTGACTGGACGTATTATATGTGTTTGGAGTGGGCAAAATCACACTCTTCCAGCAGCAATTTCAGTGCTCCTGGCCAAAGCCGCAGTGACTCTGCCCGAGCTATGCCTCTGCTGTAGACATTCACTGTACTCCCTGAGGGAGGAGTAACTTGGACTAACAGTACCTCATGGAGAAGACTTGAGGCTGCTCTTTAGAATGACTTTTTTTGTTCTGATATAGAAACACTTATTAACATGCCAGTGTGATCCTGTATGACATAAGAGTTGTCTTAATTGATCAGAGCGCAGATGTCACTTCCGCTCGGGAGGGATGACCAGCTGAGAACTGAACCTCCGCATCACCGATATGCTAAACAACTTTTAAAATGCATTTCTTCCTCTTGAAGATTGTTTTTTTCTGCACAAACCTTTGAAGGGAAAGATAAGGAATGTGTACATCTAGTTAAATCCTCTAAAGACAGGGTTGATTTAAAGCTGAATACTACTTTCGCTTTTGGGTCTGATAAGCTGCTAAACTTTCTGTTGAGCCCTGCTTCTAATGAAAAGCTCGTAACAACAATATTTACTTTCAGTTAGACTTCTCTATGTCAAAGAGGAAAGATAAGGCTGCTAAAACTCCTGTTTGGACAAGAGATAAAGCTCTAGCTAAAATCTCTGAAAAACCGCAGATCACAGTCTGGGACGCTTGACGAGGGTAGCTTCACCAGTTCAACTCGAAAATAAACAAGATAAACAAGATAAACAGGAAGCAATGGACGAACTGACAAGGATCGTGAAAGACATGTCTTGTAAAATGTCTCAAGGTTTCGAGCAAACAGAGAGAAGAGCCAAGTCTATTGAAACGAGCATTAATAAGCTTCAAGATCAAGTTTCAGGAATGACACAGGAGCTGAAAGATGTTAAACAGAAAGTTAAAGAGCTCAGCGACAGGGCAGAGTCAAATCAATTTAAGATAAGCAGCTTGGACGAGAGAATCAGTGAAACAAATAAAAAGTTGATTTATTTGGAAGATAATTTCAGAAAGTCCAGTATTAAAATAATGAATTTTCAACAGCAACATGGACAAGACCTCAAAAAAAAGATTATAACCTGGGTTAACTCCATAATGGGTACACAACACTTGGTTGAACAGGACATAGAAAGAGTTCATTTTGTTGGTAATCCTAAAAGCCCCAGAACAAGACCAGTGATGGTGAAGTTTCTTAACTATACAAAGAAAGAACAATTTATGAGAGAAATCAAACAAAAACAAGACCAGCTAGTCTATAGGGGCAACAAGATACAGATTTTCCAAGATCTATGTAATGGATCTTTGAATTGAGAAAATCCATGAAGCTTGTTACAGCAGTTTTGATCAAAAATAATCTCAAATACCAATGGGGTCATCCTGTTTTTTTTGAAAATTCGGAAAGACCAGGTTCTGTTTAAAATCTACTCTTGCGATGAAGGTAAGGATCTGCTGAAGGCCTGGAAACTCTGGCAGGAAGAGGAGGTAGGTCAGGAGTAAACCCCGACTTCAAGCAAAGGAATAGAAGGTTGAACCAGAAACGACTTGATTTTTGAAGGACTAGAAGATGGATCAACAGATGTTTTTCCCCCTTTCAAATCTTTAATTTTCCTTATTGTTATTTTTCTATCCTTTCCTCATTCATCTATATTGATTCTTTCTTTCTTTCCTTTCTTCTTGTTTTTTTTATATAGTTTGCAGCTATAATTATACTAATATTAGATAGTAGCAATAACGAAACTAAAATTATTAATAATTTGATCTTGTTTTTTTTAACTTATAATTATAGGGGGAGAGGGGTGGAGAAGGGGGCTTCAGCCTTATCAAATATTAAGAAGAAATGCAAAAAAATAAATAAAAAGAGCAGAGGCGAGGTTCTGGTTGTAGTTCCACCGGACGGTGGTGGCGTCCCCCCCCCCACCTTATGCCCTCGCTAGTAGTTATGGCGGGGGAATATGGTGGGGTGGGAAAAAAGATATTTGTTCACGGGATTGTTAGGGCTCAAGTATTGTATGTTGTTATGTTAATTTTAAGTTTTAGTCTATTTTTGTTAGTTTGGTGGGGGGAGGGGTTGCACACGGGGCCTATTAGGAGGAGAACTCTTGAACTTAAATGGGTAAAAGAATAAGACTTGCTACTTTAAACATGAAAGGCCTGGGATCAACAGTGAAAAGAAGAATAGAAGCATTACTGAAGAAAAATAAGGTGGACATTGTCTTTCTGCAAGAGACTCATCAATCGGAAGATGGAGTCAATGAATTAAAGATGAATAATATAGACATTTATCAAAAAACTTTGGAACCTCTAAATCTAGAGGTGTGGCAATTATAATTTTTAAAAATTGTGAATTTATAGTGAAACGGGTAGTTAAAGATTGCAATGGTAGATTTATAATAATACAAGGTAAAATGGGTCTGGAAGAATACACCTTGGTTAATGTCTACGCACCTAATAATAAACAGGGAGATTTTTATGATACAGTTATTAAAGAAATTGAGAAGGTAAAGAAAGGTTATGTTATTATGGCAGGATATTTTAATATGGTTATGGATAAGATAAAGGATAAAACTTTTTATGATCGGAATGATGTTCATCAAAGAAATACAATATTGAGCAAGAAGGTTAGAAATAATCAATTGATGGCTATTTGGAGGGAAATGGAAGGTGATGAAAGAAGATATACTTATTTTTCAGCTGTACATAATAGTTACTCTAGAATAGATTTTATATTCACATCTCAAGATTTAATTTCTAAGATAGTTAATACTGAAATTAACTCCATAAAAATAACAGATCATGCTTTGATGTCAATAGAGATTGAAATTAAAAAAGATTATAAAGATTCTAAAAGGTGGAGAATGGATAATAATATTTTTAGTACCCAGAGGTAATAGAAAAGATAAAGAATGGTTAGAATTATGGACAATAAACGAAGTACAGTCAACCCTCGACTTATGAACGGCCCTAGTTACGAACATTTCAACTTACGAACCGCTCTGATAGAAAAACATAGCCTCGACTTGCGAACTTTGCTTCGAGTTACGAACTGGGAAAAAAAACGCGCGGGAGGCGGGGAAAACGCGAAATTTGAACTTTCAAGGTGTTCTGTTGAAAAGGTGTCTGTTCCCTCCTTCCCTCCCTCTTTTCTTTCCTTTTTTTTTAACCTAAGTCATCTTAGGTTAAAAGGAAAAAAAATAAAAAAAATCTGCCCCTAGTGGTAGGAACGGATTAACCGGCTTTGCATTAGTTCCTATGGGAACTAATGCTTCGACTTACAAACCGCCCCTCGACCTAAGAACCAAAAACAGCCGGAACGGATTAATTGGTTTTCAATGCATTCCTACGGGAAATGCTGATTCGACTTACGAACTTTTCGACTTAAGAATGTCCTTCCGGAACTGATTAAGTTCGTAAGTCAAGGGTTGACTGTAGGAGGTACGAAATTAGGTCTGTTGTGGGACACAATGAAAGCAATTTTGAGAGGAATAACAATAAGGGAATCTTGTAAATTGAAAAAAAATGAGAAAAATGTGAAAAAATTGGAAGAAGACTTGAGAAATTTGGAAAGCAAGTTTTTTTTAGAAAGCGATAGAAGCATATTGGTAGAAATTCAGGCTAAGAGAAAGGAACTAGAAAACTTAGAAATAGAGGAAGTCCAGAGGGATTTGATGTATATAAAGAGGCATTTTTTTTGAATTTAGCAACAAAAACTCAAAATTATTAGCTAGAATGTGTAAAAATAGATTAAAAAACATAATGGGGTAATTAAAGATAGAACAGGTAAGAGCTGTAATATAATGAAAGATAAATTGAAGATTTTTCATGAATTTTATCAGACATTATATAAAGGAAATAACGTATCGAAAGACAATATAGAAAATTATGAGAGAATTTAAAAATTAAATTATTGGAAGCTGATAAAAGAATATTAGAAGAAGAGATTAAAGAAGAAGAAATTGCGGAAGTTATTAATAAACTGATAAATGTTAAAACACTGGGCCCTGATGGATTGGGTCCAGAATACTATAAACATTTAAGTTCCATTTTGATACCTAAGTTAAAAATGTTTTATAATAAAATATTGGAAGGAGAGACAATGCCATCTTCTTGGAAACATTCATTAACGATTCTTATTCCAAAACCCAACAAGGATCTAACAGATCCCGGATCTTATAGGCCTATATCTCTAATAAACCAAGATGCCAAGATTTTTACTGCTATATTAGCAAATAGATTAAACAGATTCATAGCAAATTATATTAAAGAGGATCAATGTGGTTTTATAAAGGGAAGACAAATGGATAATTTAACTAGACGAGTTTTGAATATTATATATGAGATAGAAAAGGAAAAAAAAGGCAACTATTTTATCATTAGATATATTTAAGGCCTTTCATTGTGTTGAATGGCCAACATTAAAACTTCTTATAAAGGGTTGGGGATTTGGTAAAAGATTTATAGGAGTTATAGATCAATTATATTCAGATAATACCTCAGAAGTAATAGTTAATGATGGTTTAACAGAGCTGATTTTTCTAGGCCGAGGTACAAGACAAGGCTGTCCACTTTCACCAATATTGTTTTGTAGGGTTATAGAATTGTTAGCTAATGCAATAAGAAATGATGAATTAATTAAAGGATTGGGAAAAAAATGACACAATTAAGATTAATTTATTTGCTGACGACTCATTATTGACTATTAAAACCCATTAGAAAGTATGGATAATATTAAAAATCACTTAGAAAAATTTGGGGAAATAACAGGATTAACTATTAACTGGCAAAAACACAAATAATGATGTTTAATAATAATAAACATGAACAAAAATGTTTGTAAATAAATATAGTTTTAAAATGTGTAATTATATTAAAAATTTAGGTATATAGTTAAAGTGACTCAAAAATTAAAGGAGCAAAATTTTAATAAATTAAAAAGTGATATTAAAGATAAATTGCAGGAGTATTCTAAATTGAAATTATCGTGGTTTGGGAGAATTGCCATGATCAAAATGAAAATATTACCAAAAATTACCTTTTTATTCAGGATGCTCCCAATACAATTAGAAGAAGATTTTAAGTATTGGCAGGGATTAATTAATGGATTTTGTAATCAAGGTAAAAAATCTAGAATAAATAAAAGATATTGGTATAAGGCTCAAAAAATGGAGGTATTCCTAATATAAAAAATTACTATATAGCGAATCAGTTAAGATATATTGGAGATATTATATACAATAAAGGAAAGTTAATTTGGTGGGATATGGAATCCTCAGAAATAAATGGGAATGTTGAAAAATATTTGTTTAATGTAGTAAAAAGAAATACAATAAATCAGGTGAACAACCCTTTTTAAAGAAACATGTTAAATGTCTGGAATAGATATAAAAAGACGTTATGTCCCTTTACTTCACCATTAAAATTAGTGACTGAAATAGAAAATTTCCCAGCAAACTTGAAGGGTTTAGATGATTTGTTTAAGGACAAAAAAGTTGCCAGATTGAAGGATTGGATGATTAAAATGAGATTGAAGGATCAGATTATAGGTAAACTTCAAAATAATAAATTATCATGGTATAATTATATCCAATTAGATAGTTGGACAAATGAATGGCTGAAAACTAATGGCAAATGTAGAGAATGCACTAAGTACGCCCAATTTCTATCATCATATGAAGATATGCAGAAAGATGCTTTGATGAAGGGAGTAGTAAGTAGAATATATAATCTAATTTTGGAACAAGAGGAAAAAGAGACAGAAACAGAAGGTTTGAAATTAATTTGGGAAAATGATTTAAAGACAAATTAAAATAGAGGATTGAATAAAAATTTGGAGGATGAGAGTTTTAAGGTTAATGTCGGTAAGAATAAAGGAAAAAATTTTAAAAATCATTTTAAGGTGGTATATGACTCCAGTGAAATTGAATATAATAAATTCAGATTATTATAAAGCTTGTTGGAAATGTGATGAAGAAATTGGCACGTATTATCATATGTGGTGGGACTGTAAATTGATTCAGAAATTTTGGAAACTGATTTTTAAGGAAATATGTGATATATTTGGAAAAGATATTGAATTTAACTCTAAAATTGCTTTGTTGTCAATTTTTGATAAGACAGAACTTGATTATTGTTCGAAAGAATTGATCACTAATTTTATGACACGTGCTAGAATATTAATAGCTAGATTTTGGAAAGACAAAAATGACATTAAATTAGAAGATTGGTATAATGAAGTATGGGACATTGCATTAAATGATAAATTAACTACTGAACTTAAGATGAAAAGAGGGGAAATAAGTTCAAATATTTTTTATGGTATTTGGGGTAGATTTGTTGAATTTGTATTAGTGAAAGGAAAGGGGAAAGCCTCTAAACAACAATCAATACAATTTTGGAAAAGAAGTTCGTATTAAAAGTATTGTTCTAAGGGGTCCCGTGGGTATGGGGTGCATGGTAGTTTAGATTGTATAGCAAGTATTTTGTATTTGTTTTTGTTCTGAAAAAAATAAATAAAAAATATTATATATATAAAAAATTCATCAGAGCGCATCTCATGTGCCAAAGAAAGTCAAGAACAGGTTATTTTCTGTGTTCACCTCAGGATTTAACATTGTCAGGCAGCAGCAGAAAAGAAGTGAGTCCTGCTTCTCCCAAACAATTTCTGCCTTTTATTGTAAAATGAAGAACTACCTGACCAGTTTTGACTGGTTATTAAGCAACACAAGCACTTTTCTAAAGGTTTCATTCTGCACCTTTTCTGTGGAAAATATCTCAGTCCTAATTTCATGTGGTGAGAAAAGACTGAAGGATTTTTACCTCAGAATATTCCACTTTAGTACTGCAGGAGGAACTTGGAAGTCAGGGCAGGCCCTGTGATAGTATAATGAAACAACTCTCTCACACAGTGGATTTTAGGTGGCAGCAAGACTGCAAATGATTATTGATTTAACTTTTTCTCATATTTTTATTGTCAAGAATGAGGAAAGGGTTTGTAGGATTTTCTGCCTTTTTTTTTGTCAAATTAGTATACATGAGAGGAATTGTTTGTTGCTGTGCCTCAGAAAATGTCTTTATGGGCCAGCCCTGCTTGGAAAAAATCATTACAGGAAGGCACTCTGCCAGGCTGATTTGCATCCCAGGAGGCTTATCGCCATGGAAACTTCTGAGGTCATCGGTGACATTGTCCAAAGGGACATCCTTCTGCAAGGAATCTTGGAGGCAGCCTTCTGACAGACACAAAGTTCAGGAGGGCATCTGGTGAGCCACGACCCTCTGAGGTGATTCGCTTAGCAAGGAGAAAGGGTCAACCTAGCAAAACAATGAGCAATGCAACCAGTTCCTTTCAAAGTGTAACTTCAGAGTCCTGTTGCAGATATCAAAAACGTAAAATAAAATTTTCCTGTTGAAATAATAGATCATGACAAAAACAGAAACACAAAAATAAATACATGGATGACAGTGTTCTGCACTAATGGAAGGTTCCAGATTGTCTTCAACTGTTATGCAAAACATTATAGTATATTACAGTAAACTTATCTAGAAACTACTGAGAGCACCCACATCTTTATTTTCCAAAGCTGTGTGTGAGAGAATGACAACTGGCATGTCTGCCAAAGCTGACTGGAAGTGCTGCAGGTGACATTTTCTTTCTGAAGCTGCACCAAGCAACAAACCTAATTTTTTTTGTAAGAAAATAAGCATATCCATATTCTAGCCAAGTATTGGCTGATCCAGTATTGGGATCAAAAACTAAACAAAACAACCCACCCAATGCTGTTTTTTGGCAAACCAAAAATGCCAGCAAGTAATATATTCTGATTATAAGTAAGTTATCCTCATCTGACAGGGGCTCTAGAATTCTTTATCTATTTGGAAAATATAACATGAGTAAATTTAATCCACACTCTAACCCTATTGCTAAGTCTCAATAGATTGGAATTTGTGTGGGAGAAGAAAATACCCCCCAAATTACTCAAAGCAATTTTTAAAAAATCCTGGTAGATGAGGATTAAACTGCATGCTATGAAGACCACACATAGCTATTAAAACAAATTTAGGCTATGCATCTATAGGCCGGGTAAAATAAGACTGACCAGAATCCTTCTAGCTAACAAGCTACATAATAATTAAAGAAGATTTTATGGGCAATCTGGATCTTGCAGATATGAAGGCTGTTGGGTTTCTATTGTACTTAAAGGAGGCAGTTTCATAGTACCATTTTGAACAATGGCTGAGTTTTCATAGCACTGGTCATCCATTTGGGGTTGTCTTTTTGTCTGCCTGCCACAAAAGCCAAAGAATGTTAAGAACACAGGAATAAAAATGAGACCATGAGCAGCGCCAAACAAGATCACCAAGAACATGATCTTAAAAAAGGTTCTGAAGATGTATGAGGCTGCTGCAGATAGGACAACCACTCCCAATATGGTAGAAACAGCTCCCTGTAGAACAGGGTAACCAAGATGGTAAAGAGCATCCACCGCCTTCTCATTCACAGTTGATTTCTCACTGGAAACAAATGCATAAGAAATATGAGCAGAAAAGTCCACTGAAAACCCTATGCAAATAACAAGGTTGATCATGGATATGGAATCAAGATTGACATCCCAATAGACCATAAAACCAGTCACACCCACAATGACAGATGCAATGGCAAACGTTACCCATAAAGAGCAAACAGGGTTGGGAATCAACAGCAAGGAAATAATTAACATGGCTCCAGTAGCAACAGCAATATTCTGAATGGTGTTTTGAGCTATCACAAGGTACTGATCAAAGTATATAAAGCCTGGATGATAAACCATCAGGGGTATCTTGCAGTCTTTTGCAAGGCCTCTCAGTTGGTTTAAGAGATTTTGCTCATCAACTGCAGTAGAAACGTTGACTGTCTGTATGAAAAAACGTGAAGCGTATATCTCCGTAGTAGTATAATTAACATCCCATCTAGATTCTGGATTTACTCTAAACAGGACAGGTAGATTTCTGATGAACGTAGTATGTTCGTTTATCTTTATGGACATTTGTTGGGCAGCAGTTTCATAAATTCTCAGCCACGACTGTGATAAATTCTTGTCCACATAAGATGAGCTTTCTAGTGCATCAATGCAGTTCTCAAGGTCTGCACGGACAGATGAATTCCAATATGCTATGCTTTCAGTAACAACAATCATAACCCTTGGACCATACTCTGAAAAATATTCATCTTCCCAGTCATAATACTGAATAACATAAGAATGGTCAGTAGCTAGGTTTCGAAGATCTATCCCTTCCTTAAGCTGTGTACATCCATAAATGCTACTACCTACGTACACAAGATACACGGCTACCACAAACACCTTGGCCCATATGTTCATAAGGAAGGGACCATAATACTTCCTAAAAAATGCATTTATGGGATGTTCAGTCTCTGTTTCAGTGGAGTTATCAAAATACCCTCCTACACAGCACATATTATACAGATGACCCTGAGATTTTTGAGGTTCATCTTTCACTTTCATGAAGGTGAGCCAATGTCTGTTGGTTTCTTCTCTTTTACCATTTAGAGCAAGGATAGCCCCAAAGAATGTCAAATTATACAAGTAGCAGAATATAAAAGCTGTTCCTGTATAGATGCAAAATGACTGAACTGATCGGAAGGAAGTTGCCATTCCAATATAGAAGGCTAGCACATCTGTGAGAGTGGTGATGGTAATAGACACAGCCGCCTCTTCATAGGTATCAGCCATCCGATCTTGAACCCTACTCTTTACTTTAGTCTGTTGCCAGCAGGATACCATGATGAACATGTCATCAACGCCAACTCCTAAACAACAGGAACAACAGAAGATATGAGAAGAGTACAAAAGAAAAGAGCATGCTTTGTAATTAATAATCAGTAAAATTGGGATAAAAACATTGACAGTGCAGACAGCAAATCTTTTCCTTATTTTAATTTGTCTTCCAAAATTCTACAAAATCACAAATGCTAAAGTAATGTTTTTGAACCTTTGTTTTTCATTTCCTTGCTATCAAAACTTTCAAACACTTTCAAAATCATTGTTTAAAGGCTGTTTTTAAAGGCTTTCATTGAGGAATCAGGGAGATTTCCCATTCTTTTCCTTACGCACTGACATGATTAAAGCAGGCCCCCACCCCATATCAACAATACACTCTCAAAGAGAACAAAAGTCACTTGGATTAAAGTAAAAATGAGTGAATCAACCATACCCCACCCTTTTAAAACAAGAGCACATTGGCACATCCTTTTTTCCTAATATCCGTTACAACATAATCCACTAGCCGCCCTAATCTATATAGAACATTGTTAGTGGTATGGAAAAGCTGAAACATAAGCTTTAATAGTATCAACACCTATGAACAGCAGAGTTGCAGTTGTCCTTAGGTCACTGCTCCAAAGCAACAGTTTCAGAAGTGCTTAAGAAAAAAATCACACCACTTGCTTGATACAGAATATAATGATGATTAACTGAATAAAATACAAACAGGATACATGCTTTATGGTAACCTTTTTCAAGGTTTTCTATGTAGACAGTATTCAGAAGTGGTTTACCATTTCCTTCTTTTGCAGGTACCCTGGGACTGTGCAACTGCCCAAGGCCACACAGGCTGGCTTTACTCACAGGAGGCACAGTGGGGAATTGAACTCCCAGGTACCTAACTCACTGAACTATCTTACAAAACAAATTTCCTGCCTCTACAGCTCAAGTGCTGGAATGGTTCTCAGGAGTCAAGATGAGGCATGTGCTCCTTGAGATCTAGCTGCCTGGGTATACTTGCATGCTCCTGGCACCCCAGATGGAGAGGAAACACCCTACAGGGAACAATACTTGTATACTAGGAGTGTCTCCATTCCAGAACCTGCTATAAATTTGGAGCCCTTGAGCAGTTAGTCAGCAGGAGTGTGCAGGCCTCTCCCTTCCAGGCACTCTGTATTTTCTCAAGAGAAGCTACAGGCACCTTCTCATCACAAGAGCTGGGAAAGCATCCCAGTTTACCTCCATAGAGCCTGATAAAAGGACTAGCTGACGAGAACATCAAAGTTAAAGAGAACATCGCATTTATCCTAATTACATAATAACTTTACTACTTCAGTCCAGTTGATCTGTATTGGGAGAAAGGAAGACTTGTGGTGTTTAATGATCCTAGAGAAGGGGAATATTTTGCCTCTAGAGCATGAGTTTCACTCTTGTGTTCACTTGACTTATTTCCTGAGAAACAGTTTCTAGGACATAAGCTAGTCCTACTCAAGGGGGAATATTAGAAAATCTCCGTTTTCACCCCATAGTCTCCACTTTTCATGTTCACTTGGATAAAAGGCACAACTATAAACCTTAAGCGTTTGTAAAGTGATAGGACTGAGAAGAAATGCTTGTAACATTAGTTAATAATAGCCATAATTTTATATTCATCAAAAAGTTAAGAAGCACCATCTCCACCATTCATTTCTACTTGGAAAAGAGCATGGAAATATTACCTCAACCCATCTGGCTAGTGAAATGCCATAAGAGCTTGAGGACAGCTTCAAAGTGTGATGCCCTTTTAATTATCTCACACAACTATATCAAGCTTTGGGGCTTGATCCTCCAGGGAACAGTATGCTTCCTTTCACTTATGTAGTCCATGAACAATTTGGGGAAAAAAACATAGAGACGTACATATTCAAGGCTCAAGAGAAATGAAATGTTAATGTTTGTTTTCTCACTTACCAAGTATAAGAAATGGTGCATTTGCAGCAGTAACAACAAACTGTGCCCCGCAAAAGAGCAATAATCCAAAGCTGCTGAGCACAGATAAACCAGATGACAACACTCCAAATGCTGCAACCCACACTTTCGTTCGTACACAGTCTAGCCTGTAAAAATTCCAAAGAAGTAGCCACATTAATCTATTTTACCATGCTGACAAAAGAAAAGAGAGTCACATCCCTGTGTTAATGAACCATGTCATTCTGCGTTTTATCTGTATCGTTTGGCCATAAAAAGAATAATGGGATGCCAGTGTCTGATGAAGGGGATTGTGATCCAAGAAAACTCATATTGAAATAAAATGTTTAAAGTCCTGCAACATTTTTCTTCTTTTTTGCTAATGCAGCCTGTGAAGTTTATTTTTTTAAGCTAACTGGATATTGATATTCACTGAAGATGTGTCAATTCATATTTTGTACAAATGTAGAATACCATAAGCAGACACATACATACATACTTGGCAATATCTAGAACAATAAGATATAGAAGTATAATCATTTATATTTTGTGTTCATATTTTTGAACATTCTCACAAATCTATCATGTTGCTCTACATTGAAAACATTGCATTTTTCAAGGTATGGTCTTCATTTTGTATGACAGAATTTGGAGAAATAAGCATGTTTCTTCTGGTTTCACTACAGCTCATACCTTAGTGTATTGGGCTGCAGCCTAAGTGTATAATAACTGATTACACATTCATGCTTTAAACATGTCCATCAGTTGTTTATTTTTTGTTCTTGGGGAGAAAGATGAGATAAAAATCAAATAAAAAAATAATTTAACAACAGACTATTTGTTTGTTTACATATTTTTTTGAAAGCCACTCATATACTTCATAAAGATTAATACTTTTGATTAGTAGAAGTACAGCAGAGAACCTTTGTTAGGTTTTTTAACTAAAAAGAAAAAGACCCCGTAAGATGAAAAAGTCCCTCCCTCTCCCAAATTTAAAGGGTGGAGGAGTTACCTTGAACATGACATAATTGAAAAGAAGATTGTTAAAAAATATGTGATGGAAAACAGTTGGATCACATCCTTAGTATTTTTGTCAAATTCTTCCTGTCTGGACAATGAGGTAAAATAGGACACCTGCCAGGGTGTGGGAAAGAAGAAGGATAAACTGTTAAATATCTTATCATATGCACCTTAAAGTTCTCTCTTCATGTTTCCAACAATGTAATAGACAGGTCTGAAAAATACTGTTAATTAACAGATACACTTACCTGTTTGTTCAGAGCTTTCCCCAACGTAACAACAAAAATAAAATTTACCCAGAACTTCCAAAGTTGAGGTAAACTCCCTCCATAGAAATGCCTGCCTTATTTGTTGTTGTTTAGTCATTAAGTTGTGTCCGACTCTTCGTGACCCCATGGACCAGAGCATGCCAGGCCCTCCTGTCTTCCACTGCCTCCCGGAGTTTGGTCAGATTCATGTTGGTAATTAATAGATTAGCATAAGGCAGGCCTTTTGACAGAAACAAAAGGCCTGCCTTATGGTAATCTATTAATTTCTCTTGCTTGGTTTGAGAAATTAAAAAAAAAATGGCAACATAACATTGACATGCGCCTTCCATGTTGTTAAAAGCAGTCAGTCCCTAGTGTGAGCTGCACACAGAGAGGAGGGTCCATAGAGGATCTGTAGTGGTCCAAATAAAGGCCACTTAGGGCCACCCTCAGGCCACAATCTGGCCTTGGGAGGAAGCCAAGAGGAACACGAACAGGATTCTGCCCCAGGAAGGAGACAGCAATGGTGTGACAACCTCCCTCTGCAGTTCCATCGGGGAAATACCGGACCGGCTTAAACTACCTAATACTAGGCTCCCCTACCCGATTAATGCTGCAGCTAGACTCGGAAGAGACCGGCCCCCAACCTGTTCAGCATTTGCAAAGGTGCGGTGCTCCAAGGGCAGCAGCTGCCTCAGCTCCTGGATGAGGGGCCACCACTGGTGCAGCTGCTGGGTGGGCAGGAAGGCGCTCCTCCTGCCCCCAAATAAACGTTCAACAGGAAACTGAGCGTACACTATGGAGCAAAGGCAGGAAGATTTATTTTTTTAAAATCATGTCGGAACACGTATCAAAATTGACCCCATAAATCATCAACAAGGGTTGTTAATACTGAAAGGGACGTAGCAATACATTTAATTACCTAGGCTGGACGTCAGTTTATTCGGGAGCATAAATCTACCAGGTTACTGGTCCCCAGTCCCAAAGACAGTGAGGTGCCGACCTGCCGGGTTTCCTAAATCGTGATGGGGTCCCGGGCCAGGTCGCACTTACCCGGATGGAGGAGAAGTTCAAGGAGTCCAGGACGGCCGGGATGCGCTCGAGAAAGGCGTCGAGCCACCGCTCGCTGGCCTCTCGGGGGGCCGCGTGGTCCTCCTGCAAGTAGTAGACGAGGCGCAGGGCTTTGGCCGCCAGGAGGGGGCGCGCCGGTTCGGCTCCGGGGCCCAGCGTGACGCCCCCGAGGAAGAAGCCGAGGAAGAGGCGGCCCTGGAAGAGCGGGAAGGTGAGGCTGGGCAGCAGCGCTTCTATCCGCGCGGCCTGGCCTTGCACGGCGCCGAGCAGCGGGTTGGGGCTGCTGCAGGCGCCCTGGCTGCGCGCGCAAAGGTCCTGGAAGGCGCGCCCGTGGGCGCGGAGCCCTCGCACGGCCGCGTCGAGCGCCAGCAGCTGGGCGAAGGCCTCCCTGGTGAGGAGCGAGTCCGTCTCGCCGGCGGCCAGGGCGATGAAAGAGGCGAAGGTGCCTTCGGTGGCGAGTCTCTCGGCGGAGAAGCGCCGGGCGTCGTCGGTGGGGAAGCGCGCCTGGACGAAGCGGCGCTCGCTTTTGGCCGGGCCCCCGACCGGCGTGAACTGGCCCTCGATGTCGTTGGCCTCGCGGCTCCGCAGGAAGACGAAGCCGGAGCCCAAGGCGGCCGAGAGCGCCACGGGCAGCAGCAGGAAGGGCCACGGGTGGGCGCCCACCAAGGCCCCCAGCGCCCGCAGCGCCCGCGACAGGGGCCGCTCCAGGCAGTCCGTGCGGCAGCCCCGCGACGGCATCTCTCGCTCTTTCTTCCTAGGGCGACTAACACGAGTGGGATCTACGTAATTTTCCCTCTCCTTCATTTGCAAACCGGCGTTTTACTACTTTGCCTTGACTGAAAGAGTCGATAAGGCTTTTCCCTGTGCGGATGGGTGTGTGTGGCTTGTCTGTAATGGAGGAGGGCGGAACGAGCAGAAGGAGATGCCCCAGCGGGGAGAAAAGAGAGGGAGCCAAAGAGAGATGGGGCGGCAGTGAAAGAGAGCCGGAGAGTGATGTCTGTGTGTGCGGGAAAAGGGGCAAAAGAGGGGGAGACCACGCACACACTCGGCGCCAGTACTCACCTCCCCTAAGCTGCTACTTCTTGTTTTTCAAACAGCCCCTCCCCTAGTCTTGTTTATTCATTCATTATTTTTTTAACGGAACCAGGAACTTTCCCCTGCAAGATAAAGAAGTAATTGGGAGGAAAAGGCAGTTACTTTGAACTGCGCCACCTACATGCGCTTCAACTCGAGATGCACGTATAAAGCTTTTCGCTCCGGCGCCTGCCGGCACTCAAATCGGAATGAACCGAATGCCCTGGTGCGACGTTGCCGCGAAAGAAGGCGAGTTAATTTGCATTTCCCTCGCTCCGTAGTCACAGCAAAGCGAGCAGCTGCTCTGTGACCTTTACGTTATCTCTTGAGTGGCAGAGAGAGAGAGGCCACACCTTTCTGCTTTAACCCAGGTGTATTTTGTGCTGGGCTTTGCTATCTTTTCCTGGTCATTTGTCATGAAGAAAAGGAACTGGGCACAGGAAAGCAGCGCAGGGCAATAAGTAGGAGTTCCTTTGGCAGCTCTCTGGAGATGCCCAGGAACAAGCTAAGCAAGGCAGATTGTGCATGGAGCATACCAAGCTGTCCAATATTGTGTAGCAATGACCTATCAATCTGTCCTAGACAGTGTGAAGCACCATTATATATTTTTCACAATTTGTTTTTGGATTTTTTTCTTTGTTCTAAGCACCCGAGATGGCTTACGAAATGAAACATAGAAATATAATAAGCACAACGTACCTGTGGTATCTAAAAATGCACCAAGCACACCCCTGATATATGCCATACACACCACTGATACTGACAAGACACAACAATGGATGCCCAAATGCAGGGAAATATCAAAACAAAAATGTGGAGCATGTTGGCAAATACAAGTAGCTTGAAATTGGATTAAATGAATGGTGGCATCATAGCCATGGAATGAATTTCGGAACAGAGCAGCTTCTTTAAGATTAAGAACTGAACAAAAACTTAAAACGTGTCTTGTATCTTAATTCTGGTGTAAGGCATGGAATAATGGCATTAAAGTAGCCTGTTTCAATAAAGACGGAAGCATCTGAAGTATGGGTTGGAAATGTGGCTTTTTCCCAGCATTGAGAAGATGACAAATGAAGAAGAACCAAAGTAAATGAACAAAGACCAAGAAATTATGAAATAAATACGGTTCAGAAAGCCAGAATGGTTCAGTTATTAAGGAGAAATGAAAAGCATAGATAATTAACCAGTGATCATTGGGAATAAAAGTGGAGGAACGGAAAAACCTGGTTGGCTTAAAAACATAAAACAAAGGACTGGTTTTTAATGTAGCACACCATTGTTTGATCATCCAGAGTTAAACTATGATGAAACAACTTGCTCTCAAAGATCCTTGTATAGGGTAGATTTATATTGGAGAAAGTGATCCTTCTGATGTTCCCAAACTTTAGTCCTTTAAAAATCATCTTCAAGCGAAGTCGGGATGATATCATTTCTGGCTGATCTTGTGACACCACTATTCCAAGTGACCTTCCATGAAGGTTTTTTGAAAAAATATATATTTTTAAATTGTTTAGAATCTGTTTTTGATTGCTGTTTTTGAAATCAGTTTTATTGGGCATTGCCCAAGGCATTGCTTTTACTTTGCATCACATTTTCATGCCCCCCCCCCCGGGCTGGAAAGTGATTAATAAATACTTTAAATAAATAAATATCCAGGACTTTGATTTGTGTCTGGAATCAAGCCAGATGCCACATGAAACTATTAAAAAAAGCAGGTGCCAAATAATTGGCCCTAGTCAATTCTCTGTGGGAGCATTTTGGACCAATTAAAGTTTCTGAATACTTTTTTGATTTTATTTTCTTTTAAATAAAAAGCAAGAACAAAGAAAATGGACCATATAGTAGGTTCCAACATACTGAAATATTTGCTCATGTTGGATATGAATTCTGTAGTCTATATCAAATAGTTGCCTATAATTATTCCAAAAGGAAAGAGAAGTCTGCCATTTATTTTTGAATGCCATTACCTGATTATCATTGCTCTACATCCTAGATTGGATGAGATCATTGATGCTTTACATTGTAGCTATTTGGCAAATCTTAATAAACTCTTTATTTATGTTGTTGGAATGATTATGTCCTGCATATTCGTGAAATGTATCTTTGCCATAAGCAACATCAATTGTGTAAAATTATATTTTTCCATTATAGAATCTGGGATATTCTTTGCTGCTGTAAAATTTTGTTCAGATTTGCTCTCTGAAGTGAAGCATCTGAGTGGTTCTAATTAAAAGTGAAGCTGAATTTTTTTTTTTTTTTGGTCTGTTTGAAAATGATGTGGAGGCATCTGGTGGTGGCATATTCATATTGCAAGCCATAATTCCTGGTGTGAAATGCAAAGCTTGTGCTGTTGAACTTATTTAAGGAGTGTTACTGTTGAATGTAAGATAGTGCACATACCAGATTACAGCTAACTAAAAAACTCTTGAATAAAATATTGGCCAGAATCCTATTAATATTTGCATAAAGTTTAGGTAACTTGCCATGGCTAATTGCAGCTAACTGATGTGATGTAAGGGTGCATCATGGTCATGTGCCTGGTCACAAAACCAAAATGTGAATTACAGGCTGCATTATAATAGTCTAAAGTTGACATGTGGGGCAAAGTGGAGATTATTGTAACAGGTGATTCCTGCGCAGGAATGCTTCTATTTGCCATAACTGCCAAAGGTACCACCACGGTGGGAAGGTAACGGCGTTCCGTGTCTAGTCACGCTGGCCACGTGACCACGGAAACTGAGGCAAATGCTGGCTCTACGGCTTGGAGACAGGGATGAGCACCGCGCCCTAGAGTCGGACACGACTGGACTAAATGTCAAGGGGAACCTTTACCTTACCTATTATAAAAAATACACAGGCTGCTGAAGTAGGAGCATTAACATATTGTGAAAATATTTGAAAGTATATGCAGAAAACCTAACAGAAACTGATATGATTTGCACACCAGTGACCCCAGTAGTCTGGAATAAATGATACATGGTTTTAGCTGAACAGGATCAACCTCTGGAACAAATGACTTCAATGAAAGAGAGTGGAAATCTACATGCTTAAAGCATATTGAAAATGCAAACATGACGAATGTGGAGTTTTGTGTGTTTTGGTTACTGGCCTCATATAAAGTGCTAACTTAAGTCTAAATAGCTTGGGGTATGATTGCCTGAAAGACATATTTTGTCTTTCCTCAGATCTTTAGAGGCCTTGTTTGAGGTCTGACACCAAAGGGTGACCACCATAGAGGTAATCTTTTTGGTGGTGGCACTTAAGTCCCAGAACAGTCTTCAAAGACAAGGTCACCCGGAGCCAACCAGCTGTAAGGGGCTCTCAGCACCAGGTGAAGATGTTTTTATTCACCCAGAATAAAACACTCTCAGACCCAGGCCTCTTTGTTTAATATTATTGGTTGTTTGCCTTAATTTATTTTATTGTTTCCTATTGACTCTTAATATTGTATTTGTGAGGCCTGTGTGATGAGTTTTGCTACAGGAAAGCTATTAGTAAATACAGTAAAATATTTTGTCAAAGGGGAGAAGATATGAGCATTCAATGGTGTATGTGAAAAAACAGGGCAATATCATACCTAATGTTATGTTTGTTTAGTATCTCAGGTGTCACTGCAGTTGTCACCCAGCTGTGTTTATATATATTCAATTCAGCTGTTTTTATATATATATATTCAATTCTTCAAAAAAACTCAGGTTTATGAATGTGGGATATTGTGTTTCCGTACCCACAATTCAAAAGACAGGAAATGACCCAATATTTCTACAAAATATCATGCATGCATTTCCAGCATGAAAAAGGATGCCAAGCTTTCCATAGCAAAGGGCAGTGTGAATGTTGACAACACCAATGGCAGCAGTCAAGATGCTCTACAGCAGCGATGGCGAACCTATGGCACGTTCTGTGGGCACGCAAGCCATAATTCGCCGGATCGCTACTCCCCCCCCCCCCCCGCAGCGAAACCTGAGGAGGTGGCTTCAACCATGGTGCTGGCACTTTGACAGGTGGCAGGCCAGGATCTGGAGCAGCTGGCGGTGGATCCGGAGTGGGGTCTCAAGGAACGTCTGTGCCCGGGATTCCCCCTTCCGCCCCCACTTCTGGTTCCACCACTGCAGCCCGCTGTTGTTGTTTTTTTTTCCAATTTGGGCACTCAGGCCCAAAAAGGTTTGTTGCCACTGGTCTACAGGATACCCTCTTCTGCTCACTACTTTTCATACTTTTGAAAAATGGCCCTGACAATTCATAAACCAGAGGTTTTTTGAAGAATTAAACTTCTTGGCTTTTTAAAATGGGAATGTAAATATACATATGCTATCCACAGTTCCAATCAGAAATTTCTTTCACATAGAATTACTTAGTTGTAGAAGATTCCAGAAAATGAGCATATGATCTGTACCGTGGTTACTGGGAGAAGACAGAAGTGAGAACTGCTTGGATGTGGATATACTCCCTCTGTGCCAAAATATTTTGAAAGGCTGTTTTGGACTTAATGAAATGGGGAAGCAAAAGTGTGAGTAGGTACAACACATACAATGGAGAAACATACGCACGAGAGATGGGCACGAACCTCAGTTCAGAGTTTGGTGCCTTTTTTTGGCGTGGCACCACAGGTATCTCGTGTTCACTTCCCCCACCCCTCCAGGTGGCTCCCTCCCCCACTAGCTGGCACACTACTTTTTTCTCCTGCTCTTCGCACAATCGTCCAGTTGCAGCAGGAGTATGGACTTCCCTTCTCCACCTATTCTAGCAGCCACTCATTCTGATAAGGAGGTGGGGCAGGGATTCCTGAAGCGCTGCCTTTGAGTGGGCAGCTGCTGGAGAAGGCAGAGAAGGGAACTCCATGCTCCTGCTGTGACTTGATGATCGCATGAAGAACAGGAGAAAAGCAGCGCATGCCGGCTAGTGAGTGGGGGAGCCAGCAAGGGGGCAGTGAATGCCCAGCACCTGTGCTGCCATACCAATGAAGCAGCACGAACCTCCGAACCAAGGTTCATGCCCATCTCTAATGCGTGCTCTTTAACCTCTCAGTTAAACTAATGTTGCCAAGCCCGCTCTGCCAATTGCAGACTGGAAAGCTATCTTCTAATTTCATATCCCTTTCTTTGACTTAGGCAAAACTGCAAAGTTTTACTGTTCTATAAAGTCATAACTCAAAATCCCTTTGTCCAAATATCCCCAAATTTGGCACAGAGCAAGAGCAGACTTTCTGCTACATCTGTGCCAGATTTTGTGCTATCTGAGGTACAGTTTCATAGTTATAATATTTTGTCTGGGGCACTGCTATCTTTTGATTTACTTGTAGAATATTTTTTGCTGTGCTTGCACAAAATATATGGCTACACTACTGTGTATCCATAATCCATTGATTTGGTACCGTGTTTCCCCGAAAATAAGACAGGGTCTTATATTAATTTTTGCTCCAAAAAACGCATTAGGGCTTATTTTCAGGGGATGTTTTATTTTTTTTTTCATGTACAACAATCTACATTCATTCAAATACAGTCATGTCATCTTCTTCTGGGTGCTGCACAATGGTGGAGGGCGGGGTTTCACTTAACTAGGGCTTATTTTTGGGGTAGGGCAAGCATCCTGAAAAATCATACTAGGGTTTATTTTCAGGTTAGGGCTTATTTTGGGGGAAACAGGGTATATCATGTATTATTTCTAGTTGTTAAGATTATTTTATTAGTGTATTTCTTGTCACAAACTCAGGTCACTGTTAAAACTAGAATAATATTTTGATGGCAATAGCACATGTTCATTTGTGGAGAACTTTCCTGTTAAGAGAGAGATCTCCACACTTTAACATGCCCACAGACTAAGTATGGCCCTGTAAATTAGTCATGGGTCATTGCTGCTTCACAAAAAGTCTCTTGTGAATTATTGGATCTTGATACTGAGCAACTCCAATAAACTTGCAAGGAACTTTGCCATTCACTGGAATGAAAATCAAAAACTACTGCAAAAGGCTACAGACATCACTTATGCCATTCTGTACAATGGCTTGATTTGGGTGCTGCACTTATACGCTAGTGTGACAGGATATCACACTTCATTCTCAGCTCTGTGCATGGGCAAATCCTGCTCCTGAAGGTTTCCCAGTCCTCCAGATCAAGTGGAGGGCATGTAAGTTGTGCTGATGGAAGCAGTTTTAGCCACGGATCAAGTGTATTGGATCTCCTGGCCACTTTTTACAATTGCACATACCAGTGTATTACATGAGTGTGTGTGGATTGGATCGTCTCTTCCCAGTGACAAAATGCAATGGTCTGAGTGCTGTGGAAATCTTTATCTTTGAATAGAAACACGAGGGGGAGAGCAAGAGTTTACGGATTTCAGTAGTACCTCTGCAGAATTTGCATTCATCATGTGTGAGACAGAAGGCGAAAGGGATACCCCACTCGCTGGAGAGCCGTCCCTCCTCCACAACGAGGATAAGGAAGCAAGACCCCAGCCAGCACCAGAACCTACGGAGAGAGCTCAGCAAGGGACAGAAATAGTGGAACTGAGTGAAGAGATACAGAAAATAACGATGGAGGTGGTTCAGGGGGAAAAGGCGGGAAAGGAGAGGAAAAAGAGGGTGGAGTTTGAGGCAGGAACAGGGAAGGTAAAAAGGAAGGAAGGGCAGTTGCTGCCAGGCTGGGAATGGGTGTGGATGGAGGATCCCTGGACAGGATCATGGGAGAGGCTAAGAGTGCCTAAGGAGGAGGCTGATTATAGAAGGAGAAGAGAGATTCCACCCAGACCCTCTTATTGGGGAGAAGCCGAGGCAAGAGAGTGGAGGAGGAGGCTGAGAGAGGAGAAAGAGAGAGTAGAGAGAAAAAGGAAAGAAAGACTAGAATGGAGAATAAGAGAGATGAGGAGGAAGAGTTACAGGGAGGACCCTGGGAGAATCGAGACCCCGAGAGACGAACCCCGTGGAATGGCGATCGGGATGACGAGACCGTGCCCTTGTTGGAAGGTTCGATGGGGCAGACCATAAGAGACTGGATCCCTTCAGATTTGCCAGGACCATGGAACACTAGTTGTGGAAATCCGTTCCTGTTCGAAGATTGGAAACCCCTTCGGGACCCGTTGGCAGAAGGAGAAAAGCCTCAAGATCATGTTATGGACACTTGTTTATTGTTAAATGCACCAATAAATCTTTCACCTGTTTTGAAGCAACAAAAATCTACTGATTTCTTTGAGCCGAACATGGAGCCAAAAGCTGAACCCTCACATCATGTTCACCCTTTCTTGTCCATTTATAATTTGCACTATAGGGGTAAAAGTCACAATTGGTGTTTTTTAAGATACCAGTATTTGCAACAGCACTTGAGCAGCACAAACCAAGTCAAGCAGAAGCTGGATTTCCATTAGGGGTATAACAAGAAAAAGTTCCTGAGGATTCTTACATACTGCCATCTAGTGGCCCTTGTGTGCATATAGCTAAGGATTCCTTTCTCAGTAAGAGGGATGCCTCAAAAACGGAACAAAATGAATGCATTAAAAAACATTGAATACTGAATTGTGTGATATCTTTTGGAAGCCATGGTAAGCCATTTAGGTTCCTTTTTAAATAAAGTTTGTTGTTGTTGTTGTTTAGTCGTTAAGTCGTGTCTGACTCTTCGTGACCCCATGGACCAGAGCACGCCAGGCCCTCCTGTCTTTCACTGCCTCCCGGAGTTGGGTCAAATTCATGTTGGTAGCTTCGGTGACACTGTCCAACTATCTCGTCCTCTGTCGTCCTCTTCTCCTCTTGCCTCCACACTTTCCCAACATCAGGGTCTTTTCCAGGGAGTCTTCTCTTCTCATGAGATGGCCAAAGTATTGGAGCCTCAGCTTCAGGATCTGTCCTTCCAGTGAGCACTCAGGGTTGATTTCCTTCAAAATGGATAGGTTTGTTCTCCTTGCAGTCCAGGGGACTCTCAAGAGTCTCCTCCAGCACCACAATTCAAAAACATCAATTCTTCGGCGGTCAGCCTTCTTTATGGTCCAGCTCTCACTTCCATACATCGCTACTGGAAAAACCATAGCTTTGACTATGCGGACCTTTGTCGGCAAGGTGATGTCTCTGCTTTTTAAGATGCTGTCTAGGTTTGTCATCGCTTTCCTCCCAAGAAGCAGGTGTCTTTTAATTTCATGGCTGCTGTCCCCATCTGCAGTGATCATGGAGCCCAGGAAAGTAAAATCTGTCACTGCCTCCATATCTTCCCCTTCTATTTCACCAGGAGGTGATGGGACCAGTGGCCATGATCTTCGTTTTTTTGATGTTGAGCTTCAGACCATTTTTTGCGCTCTCCTTTTTCACCCTCATTAAGAGGTTATTTAAGTCCTCCTCCCTTTCTGCCATCAGAGTGGTATCGTCTGCATATCTGAGGCTGTTGATATTTCTTCCGGCAATCTTAACTCCGGCTTGGGATTCATCCAGTCCTGCCTTTCGCATGATGTATTCTGCATATAAGTTAAATAAGCAGGGAGACAATATACAGCCTTGTCGTACTCCTTTCCCAATTTTGAACCAATCAGTTGTTCCATATCCAGTTCTAACTGTTGCTTCCTGTCCCACATATAGATTTCTCAGGAGGTAGATAAGGTGGTCAGGCACTCCCATTTCTTTAAGAACTTGCCATAGTTTGTTGTGGTCCACACAGTCAAAGGCTTTTGCGTAGTCAATGAAGCAGAAGTAGATGTTTTTCTGGAACTCTCTGGCTTTCTCCATAATCCAGCGCATGTTAGCAATTTGGTCTCTAGTTCCTCTACCCCTTCGAAATCCAGCTTGTAGTTCTGGGAGTTCTCGGTCCACATACTGCTGAAGCCAAGATTTTAAATAGTTCAACTGGAATGCCAACACCTCCACTGGCCTTGTTGTTAGCCATGTTTTCTAAGGCCCACTTGACTTCACTCTCCAGGATGTCTGGCTCAAGGTCAGCAACCACACTATCTGGGTTGTCCGGGACATCCAGATCTTTCTGGTCTAATTCCTCTGTGTATTCTTGCCACCTCTTCTTGATGTCTTCTGCTTCTGTGAGGTCCCTCCCATTTTTGTCCTTTGTCATGTCCATCTTTGCACAAAATGTTCCTTTGATATCTCCAATTTTCTTGAACAGATCTCTGGTTTTCCCCTTTCTATTACAGTGGTGCCTCGCTAGACGAACGTCTCGCGGCACGAAAAACTTGCTAGACGAATGGGTCTGGCTAGGGTTTTTGTGCCTCGCAAGACGATCGTTCCTATGGCCGTTTTCCGCAAGACGAATGTTGCGGTTTTATTTTTATTTTTTTGTGTTTTTTTTGTTGTCCAGCACCATTTTTGAAGATCGCGCCCTTTCCCCCTGCTTCGGTAAGGCTCTGAACGGAAAAAGGGAAAAAAGAAAGAAAGCCTTTTTCCGTTCGGAGCCTTACCGAAGGCAAGGGGAAAGAGCCCGATCTTCAAAAATGGTGCTGGGCTAGCCTCTGCAAGCGCCGCTCACCGGCTTTGGGGGTCCCCCGGGGCTTACCTTGCACCATCCCAGGACTCACGGGGGTCCCTCCGCGCGGCGATGGGCGTTTGCAGAGGTTTGCCCGGCACCATTTTTGAAGTTCCCCGCCCTTTCCCCCTGCCTTCGGCAAGCCTCGGAAGGTAAAAAGGCTTTCTTTTTTTTCTTTTTAACCTTCCGAGGCTTGCCGAAGGCAGGGGGAAAGGGTGGGAACTTCAAAAATGGTGCCGGGCAAACCTCTGCAAACGCCCATCGCCGCGCAGAGGGACCCCCGCGAGTCCTGGGATGGTGCAAGGTAAGCCCCGGGGGACCCCCAAAGCCGGCAAGCGGCGCTTGCAGAGGCTAGCCCAGCACCCCCGCGAGTCCTCGGATGGTGCAGGAAAAGCCTCCGAAGTGCTCTGAAGCCGGCGTGCGCGGTTGCGGGGCACCCCCGCCAGTGTTCCGATGGTGCAGAGAAAGCCATTGGAACACTGGCGGGGGTGCCCCACAACCCCGCGCGCCGGCTTCAGAGCACTTCGGAGGCTTTTCCTGCACCATCAGAGGACTGGCGGGGGACCTCCAAAGCCGGCGATCGTGGTGAGGGGACCCCCCGCCAGTCCTCCGATGGTGCTTCCCCAGCTCCCTACCTGGTAAGTGACTTTTTTTTAAAAAAAATTTCCCATAGGAACGCATTAATTAGATTTCAATGCATTCCTATGGGAAAACGCGCCTCGCAAGACGAATTTTTCGCAAGACGGCATTGACCGCGGAACCAATTACATTCGTCTTGCGAGGCACCACTGTATTTTCCTCTATTTCTTTGCACTGTTCATTTAAGAAGGCCCTCTTGTCTCTCCTTGGTATTCTTTGGAAGTTTGCATTCAATTTTCTGTAGCTTTCCCTATCTCCCTTGCATTTTGTTTCCCTTCTCTTCTCTGCTATTTTTAAGGCCTCGTTGGACAGCCACTTTGCTTTCTTGCATTTCCTTTTCTTTGGGATGGTTTTTGTTGCTGCCTCCTGTACAATGTTACGGGCCTCCATCCATAGTTCTTCAGGCACTCTGTCCACCAAATCGAGTTCCTTAAATCTGTTCTTCACTTCCACTGTGTATTCATAAGGGATTTGGTTTAGATTCTACCTGACTAGCCCAGTGGTTTTTCCTACTTTCTTCAGTTTAAGCTTGAATTTTGCTATAAGAAGCTGATGATCAGAGCCACAATCAGCTCCAGGTCTTGTTTTTGCTGACTGTATAGAGCTTCTCCATCTTTTGCTGCAGAGAACATAATCAATCTGATAAATAAAGTAGGGATGAACAAATTTCTATCCTATCCTTATTGTTTTCCAGATTTGCTTCGTCTTGTTTAAATCAGCCATTTTCAACCTTTTTTTTTTTTTTGGCCACAAACACAATCTGAAAAAAATATAGGCTGAATCACGACTGTATAAATCGCATAACAAATCTTATAAAGTGGCATGAGGATAATTGTTTCCAGTCTGTGGTCCCCTTCAAATGTGTCAGGGCATCTTAGGGGGGCCCATATGCCTCCATGTTGAAAATGGCTGAGCTAAATGTTCCTGAACTCCCTTTAACTCTTCTCTAAATGAATTATAGAATTAGGGACCGACTGTTCCACTAAACAAAAAGCCACCCCCGTGGTGGGTTCCAACAATATGCAGAATTAGAAAATATAGAGAAGGTCTATTATTCCCTTAAGATGCATAAAGGATCAAAGAGTGAGGCATATTTTAAAAAATTCATATTGCCTGCTCCTGTTGGGTAGAAATAATTATCTGATACTTGAGAGAAAAAATGTCGTAATGTAGGGCAGGTACATCAGAGACTAGAGATGTGCACAAACCGGTTTGTCCCAGTTCATAAAGGCGGCAGCACAGGTGTGGCTGCTCCCCTCCCCCGCCTCCTCTGGCTCAACCAGCCCCTCGCCAGGCCCAGCGTGCCACGGCTTCCTGCACCTCCTCAACTGATCTTCCAGTCCCAGCAACAGCTCAGGCTTCTTTGCCCGGCCCTCTTGGCTGATCTCCCACTCAGGCAAAAGGGCAGGGCAGAGAAACCTGTGCTCTTGCTCTTGCCAAGGAGATGGAAAAAGCAAGCCAACGGGGCCTGGTGAGTGGCTGATCGGCTGAGGAGGCGGGGGAGGGGGGCAGCACCCTTTATGAACTGGGACAAACCGGTTTGTGCCCATCTTTATTAAAGATCTCTTCAGAAGTAAAAAACCAACCTAATTTATTGTGGCAGCCATTGAGAGTAGACTGGAAATAATAAGAATTTGAAATCCAAAATACAATGGGGCTAGCTGAAAATAGCAACTCTAGTTTTACAGAAGTAGTAAAGGTAATGGAAGATGAATCTTAGTGAATCTTTTGAATGACCTCTACTGAATAAGACTCATTCTTGAAATTGGGCAGAGATTAACCTGTCTTATAATGCTCAAAAAGGAAAATGCTAATGTTTGTAATGATGCAGAACAATAAACTTATTTGCTTAGGTTTTTCTTTAAAATAACACATGGCAGAATTCATTTAAGTGCGATGAAATGACAGGAGATCTACAACAGAAGAAAGGAAAGAAGGGAGAGAGAGCCAGGAGTAAACAAAGGAATAATGCAGGTTCTTTAATTTTCAACCAGTTGAGTTTAGTTCATACTCTGTGTCTAGTGACTAAGGTGATATTCAATAGGCTTTTTTTGACAGCCTTTGAGGAGGGATCTAAAGGAATTAAATGACTGATGGTCATTTTCAGTAAATGTCTCAGAGCCCTCCCAATGTTAAAATCAAATAGGCATAGCACTTTTTTCCTAGGGGAGTGGGTAGGTCAAACACCTTTTCAATGTATTTTACCCCGTGCAATTTGGCATTGTGTATGAATATCTATCTATCTATCTATCTATCTATCTATCTATCTATCTATCTATCTATCTATCTATCTATCTATCTAACTAACTAACTAACTAACTAACTAACTAACTAACTAACTAAAATACTTAAATGCTGCCTTTCTCCTGAAAAAAGATGCAAGGAGACTTAGAGTGTTAGAAAAGAAACAATACTAAAACCTAAAAATAATACATTATTACAATGCTTAAATGGAATCTACTGTCCGTTTAAGAATTCCCCTTACTCAGCTAGTCAACAAAAGAAAGCTTGCCTGAAGAGAAAGGTCTTTGCCTGTTTGTTTCTCCTTTTTTCATCAACTAACCACGACTCTCCCAAACACAAAGCAGGAAGGAATTCCAAGTCTGGGAGCAGCAATAACGGAGCCCTTTCAAACATTCCCATCAAAGGCATTTGTGGGGGTGGTGAAACTGAAAGAAAGGCCTCTGCTGACGATCTGAAAACCAGAGCAGAATGAGTAAAGGAGATGAGGTCTATGTAAGATACTCCAAATAGCTTGGAGTATCTTACATAGTGCTGTAGCTGCTGTTCCCCACCATCTCTCCCTTTGCCCTGTACAATTCGGACGGCTGCTCTGTGACTTCCCTCAACACTCTTCTCATGAAAATGCACCCCTTCGTGAGCAGGCAAAGACCCTAAGTTAAAATTTACTCCTTCTTGTTGGGAAAAAATAATTGTTATTTACCATATTAATTAAGAAATGTGTTAATAACAGGCACATAGGATTTGTGGTACAAAATGGAAACTTCTGAGTCAGAGATACAGACAGCTGTGTAGTGTTGTTGCAATAGTCAGGAAATTAACGAGAACAGATGTGAAAAAGAGAAAGTCCACCAGAAGCTAAGTCCAGTTTCTCGGAAAAAACTGTACTGTCTTAAAAAAAAAACAACGGGAAAGTTCCTTTTTGTGATCTAAGTGAGGTCTATGACATATTAAAACAGAAATAGCCATACCCAATACTGTATTATATTGGTCTATGCTGACAAGAAAATCTGGCAGAAACCTTTCGTAATCAGTTCTAAAGTTCTAAGGACTGCCAGTTTTAAGTCTAAATTCATTGTGCTGGTGATGACATGTTACCAGATCTGTTCTTGGAGCACATGTATGAACTCTTGCGTGTTTTGAGAGACACTCATAAGGGATCTTTGAGCCATGGCAATAGTGTGTCTTGAGACAGATTGGGCTGAGTATATCACATTCAACAGGGCTATTCACACAGGGAATTTATTAAACTCAAAAGAATAAAAATATAGCAAAGATTCAACAATCAAGTACCGTATTTTTCCGTGTATATGACCCCCAATGTATAAAACGACCTCCTAATTTTGACCCTTGATGGAGGCAGAGGAGCAGTTAATGGACAACTGCTCCTCCACCTCTGTCTCCTGCTGCTGCTGCTGTCTCCGCTGCCCGCCCGATCACCTCCTCCAGTGCGACTGCCGGGGCTCACCTCCAGTTCACGTGGCTGCCTTGTCGCCTGCCCTAAGAAGACAATCGCTGGAGGAGGTGATCCGGCAGCGGCAGCAGGAAGAGGCGCCCAAGCGTGCGCGAGTGCAGAGGCGCCTGAGCATGCGCGAGTGCTTGTTTGCCTCCGCCTCTGCCTCCTGCTGCCTCCACCACCGGAGGGGACAAGGCGGCGATGTGAGCTGAGCCCCTCAGTCCCACTGGAGGTGGTGATCGGGCAGGCGGGGGAGGCAGCAGCAAGAGGCGCCTGAGTGCGTGTGAATGCTCCTTCGCCTCCGTCTCCGCCTCCTGCTGCCTCGGCCACTGGAGGGGACAAGCGTGAGCTCTGGAAGAGGCAATTGGGCAGCGGCAGCGGCGACAGCAAGGGGCGCCCGAGTGCACGTGCGACTGCTTCCTTCCGTGTATAAAACGACACTCAATTTTTCCTCTAATTATTTTAAGAAAAAGTGTCGTTTTATACACGGAAAAATAGGGTATGTAGCTGGTACTGAGAAATATAGACTCAAAAGAAGGAAACTCACTAGGCTGAGAGGATTCTGAGATTCAGACTGCTACTGCAAAGTTCTGCAGTGGCCAACAGTGGCATAGTGTGGACTAGCCCACAGGGGCAGTTGTCCTGGGTGCAAAATTCATAGCGATAATGCCACATAATAATTTTCAGTATTTTTCCTGCGATTTAGAGCCATACTATCCTCATATAATCCTTATTGGTGAATTACATTATGCCTATTAATAACTGATTTCCAATTTGAAGATACTGGTACTGTAATGTTCCATAAATTGTATAAAAATCATAATTTAAAAATTCGTAATTTCACTGAGTTTCAGTGGGCGGCTAGATAGCTTGACTCTTCTTCCATCGGCAAGTAATGATCCCACCAAATTAGTGTTCCAACACAGAGTTAAAACGTGATGCTGTTGCCAGTGTGTGTGTGTGTCGATAGGAGTTTGATTGTCTGGTGAATTTTGTTGGTCTAGCTTGTCAGCAGGTAATATTTTTTGGGGGGGCTGTGATAATTGTTTTGCTGACACGGTAGTCATTTCTTACGGTAAAGTCATTTCTTAGTGGTAAAAAGTAAAAATGGAGCAAGGTCTAAAAGTGAATAAATGTGTTTTTTCCCCATTTTTTGCATAATACTACGTGTCTATACATGCCATGTCAGCTATGATGCCAAACAAAAAAGAATCAGGTGCAGAAGGCAGGAAGAGGAGGATGATAGAGCAGGAACAATTGGCTAAGCTAGCGGGAAGCCTTGGCAGGTTTCTTGTGAACACTGCTGAAAGTACACCCAGTTCATCAGTGGCACCACAGGAGCCTAACGAGCCTGATCCAGTGTCTGTGGACATTCTTGTTGCTGCTTTAGAAGCAAAAACAGTTCGTGTGAGGATTCTTCTACTTCTGCTCAGCCAAATATTTTGTCAGAGAGTATTGACCTACATGTTTTCACTTATACTAGTATTGGCCTGAAACTGTGGATAAAACTTTGAAAACTGAACTTGTCAAGAGAGGGACAGTGGAACTGCAGAATAATGATGGACTGACAGTGATGGCAGGTTATTTTACAAGGATTGGTACTGCATGAATTTTGGACAGTAGTGAGACTTTGTTAAAGACATGGTTGGTGTTTTCTCCTGTAAACTGTGCTGCATATTGCTTTCCTTGCGTGTTTTTCTGAAGACCAAAGGGAAAAGTTCTTTTGGAAAGCCAAGTGGATTTAATGCTTGGAGAAAGCTTAACCCCAGATTACCAGAGCATAAGTGCAGTTCGTATCACCTCAATGCATGTACAATGTGGAAATGATTTGAAATACTGTATAGCTACAGAAACGAGAGACTATTGATGCTGCTGCCCAGCTTGTACAACAGAAGTCATTTGAGAAATGGAAGGCAATCTTAGCCAGAAGACTTGACCGTGTGCTGTTTCTAGCCAGTCACACCTTACCTTTTTTTGGTCACTCAGAAGATCTAAGCACAGATGGTAACTGTGGAAATTTCCTAGAAACTTTCAAGTTATTTGCCACAGAATTCCACAGAAAACCACTCCTTATGAGAAACTGATATCCAGTGTTTCTATTGAACTGATTTCAGGAAGGTCAATCCTTAATAAATCAATGAATTTTATGGTTCTGTTTTTATGAGAGACAATTACAGATATGTTTGTAGTCTGGTTTTTATGAAAAGCAATTTCTATTTGTCCAGTAATTTCTTTTTTTAAATGTATTTTTATTTTATAAAAAATTGACTATACAGTGGTGCCTCGACTTACGAACGTCCCGACTTACGACCATTTCGAGTTGCGACCAGCTCTGGCCGCAAAATTTTGCTTCGACTTGTGGCCGGAGCTTCGAGTTGCGACCGGAAAAAGGCAGGGAAAAAAGGCGGGGAATTCAAATTTGCTAACCGTTGGTGGCGAAGAGGCTGCTTCTTTGTAGCTCTTTTGCCCCAACGGTTAGAGTGAGTGCGTTGGAGGAGGCTTCGGACTGCCTGGAGCTGCTTTCTGCTCCTGAGTAAGTACATTTACTTTGTTTTGCAGGGTGGGGTTTGGGTTGGGGGGGGGGGTTATGTTTCTGTGCTGTGATGTTTTTTTGTGTTTTGGTGTGTTTTTTCCCCCAGCCCCATCGCGTTCCGCTGGGGCTGGCTGTGTGTGGGGGGTTGTTTTTGACTGTTCCGATGGGGCTAGCTGTGTTTCTTTTGGTTTTGGTAATTTTTCCCCCAGCCCCGACGCGTTCCGATGGGGCTGGCTGTGTTTTTTTTGGTTTTGGTAATTTTTTTTCAGCCCCGACGTGTTCTGATGGGGCTTGCATTGTATTTTTGGTTTTTTGGTATTTTTTTTTCCGGCCCCAGCGCGTTCCTATGGGGCTTGCAATGTTTTATTTTTTTATTTTTATTTTTTTGGTATTTTTTTCCTTCTGGAACGGATTAATCGCGTTCCAATGCATTCCTATGGGAAATGGTGCTTCGACTTACGACCATTTCGAGTTACGACCATCTTCTGGAATGGATTATGGTCGTAAATCGAGGCACCACTGTACCAGCAGAAGCCATAGCAGCACTGGCCATAGCAATAATATGTATTTAAGCAAGAAGAGTCACACTAGGCATGAAAAACACAGGCTGCAACTACGTGGTCAACTACTGTGGGATTTGCTGTGGGTGTAAAATGGATGAATCTGCTTTTTTTCCTTTTCCTTTGGTGTTCACAGAACATAAAGGCCAATTAGAATCAGTTCAGCCCTTTTTGCTCATGACATGGAGTTTTTTTTCCCCCTTTGATGTTGGGGAATTCTCCTTTCTTAAAGCCAGAACAATTTGAATGCTATGTGAGCAGTTGTTTTGTTCTCCAAAAGAATGGCGTGTGTGTGACTGTGGGTTGTATCCTGTTGTTGTTGTTTAGTCGTTTAGTCGTGTCCGACTCTTCGTGACCCCATGGACCAGAGCACACCAGGCCCTCCTGTCTTCCACTGCCTCCCGGAGTTTGGTCAAGTTCATGTTGGTTGCTTCGATGACACTGTCCAACCATCTCATCCTCTGTCGTCCTCTTCTCCTCTTGCCTTCACACTTTCCCAACATCAGGGTCTTTTCTAGGGAGTCTTCTCTTCTCATGAGATGGCCAAAGTATTGGAGCCTCAGCTTCAGGATCTGTCCTTCCAGTGAACACTCAGGGTTGATTTCCTTCCAAATGGATAGGTTTGTTCTCCTTGCAGTCCAGGGGACTCTCAAGAGTCTCCTCCAGCACCACAATTCAAAAGCATCAATTCTTCGGCGGTCAGCCTTCTTTATGGTCCAGCTCTCACTTCCATACATCACTACTGGAAAAACCATCGCTTTGACAATGCGGACCTTTGCCGGCAAGGTGATGTCTCTGCTTTTTAAGATGCTGTCTAGGTTTGTCATCGCTTTCCTCCCAAGAAGCAGTCGTCTTTTAATTTCGTGGCTACTGTCACCATCTGCAGTGATCATGGAGCCCAGGAAAGTAAAATCTGTCACTGCCTCCATATCTTCCCCTTCTATTTGCCAGGAGGTGATGGGGCCCGTGGCCATGATCTTCATTTTTTTGATGTTGAGCTTCAGACCATTTTTTGCGCTCTCCTCTTTCACTCTCATTAAGAGGTTCTTTAATTCCTCCTCACTTTCTGCCATCAGAGTGGTATCGTCTGCATATCTGCACTAGGTTGTATCCTAGTGATGCATTAAGTTGGGTGTGATGTTTCCAACAGCAGGAACACCCATCCCAGCATCTTTCTCTCAATCAGTTCTAAAGTTCTAATGATTGCCAGCTTCAAGTCCAAATTCATTGTGCTGGTGATGACCTTTAAGCCCTAAATAACACCTGTCTCTGTCTATACCTCCCCAAGAACTCAGATCTGCCAGAAGGGCTGTTCTTTATGTTCCAGCAAAGGGGCAAATCTAATATGGGGAGACATGGGGGGTGTCTTTCCTTGATTTGGCACCTTAGTTGTTGAATCCTCTCTCCTCGGAGGCCCATTTCATTTTGATGGTAAGACTATGGAAGTGAAGATCTTGTGGAATTTCCGGATCCAAACGGATAGACACCTTGAACATAACACACCAGACATAGTAGTAATAGAACAAAGAAAGGTCTCTGGATCATTGACATTTCAATTCCAGGGGATGCCAGAGTTGAAAATAAAGAATTGGAAAAACTAACAAAGTACAGAGACCTGGCAATTTAAATATCTTGCCTATGGAAGAAACACACTTCAGTGGTCCCCGTAGTCATTGGGGCTTTGGGAACAATATCAAGAAATTTCACACAGTACTGTAAGCAGTTGCAGATCTCAGAAATCACACCATCAGAGCTACAAAAAACGGCAATAGTTAGGAACAGCATACATACTCCGCTGATATTTAACAGATACTTAGGTTTTTGGTTAAAACTTATACAAGTTTTATATATAATACCTGTTATATAATACCAGTCAATGTTTTTATAATTTTGACTGTGCCTGGTGTTTTTGAATGATGATGATGATGATGTGCTGTCAAGTCAATTCTAATTTAAGGGTTTTCTAGGTAGAGAATACTCAGAAGTGGTTTTACTCTTCCCTTATTCTGGGGGCATCCTGGGACTGCCCAATGCCACACAAAATAACTAGGAGGCACAGTGGGAAATCGAACTCCCAACCTCGAGCTCCACAGCCAAATATCTAAACCACTGAGCTGTCCAGGTTTGAACATATAATGATAACAATCACGTACCATCAAGTCAATTCTGACATAAGGCAAGCCTTTACAGGGTTTTACAGGAAGAGAATACTTAGAAGTCGTTTACCATTCCCTTCTTCCGGGGGCCATCCTGGGGCTGTGCAGCTTGCCCAAGGCCACACAGGGTGGCTCTTATCCTGGGAGGAAGACTGGGGAATTGATCTCCCAACCTCTGGATCTGCAGCCAGATACCTAAACCATGGAGCTATCCAGCCAGACAAAATACTTGAGGGGCAGGGAGTCATGACTTTCCTTTTAAAACTCTCTGTTATTTCAGCCTCCGAAAATAGCTTGAAGTTGTTATGTAATCTTACTTTTCTTCTTCCTCAGTATGGCTTTGTGGAAAGGACAAAGAATGAAAATATTTAGCACTGTGTCCCCCAAGGTACTTGTCTGCACTTTGCTATGTGTGGTTATTAACTAAATTAACATTCTCTCTCTCTCTCTCTCTCACACACACACACACACACGTACGCACGTAAGAGACACTAATCATGAATTTCCTATATGAGATCTAGCCCCCGGAATGTATTTTCCTTCTACCCCCTAGCTCTGATTGCACCCACTTCTTCTTCAGCAGACCTTAAATATATTGACATATATAGGGTATATAGTGATACTATTAGTCAGTTTGAAATTTTAAGCTCCAAAAGGTCAGAGGTACAGTATCTAAAGAATGGCAGATGAACCTGTCCTCCAAGTAAGAACCTTAGCAGGGGCCCTCTTCGATGTAGCTCTGGCTTGAGAAGGCCTTTTCTGCAAAGATCGCCTATTTCCAATCTCTCTCTCTCACTCTCTCTTTCTCCTTAGAAAAGCTTGCTTTGCCGTGTTCACACCACCACTACTCTTATTTCACTAGTAAGCTGGCCAGCAAGTCAAAGTGCAGGATTGTGACAAGGTGGCTGTATTAACTGGAGCTGCTCAGTGAATGAGGTCCACCTAAAACTGAACAGAATTAAGTTAATGTGGTTCTTCAGAGAAATCCTCCGCTTTATGAATGTGGGATATTGTGTTTCTGTATCCACAATTCAGAAATCCAGGAAATGACCCAATATTGCAGCAAAATATCGTGCCCGTGTTGCCATCAGGAAAAAGGATGCTAGGCTTTATATATTGACAGCACCAATGGCAGCTGTCAAGATGGTCTACAGCAGTGGTCCCCAACCTTGGGCCTCCAGATGTTCTTGGACTACAACTCCCAGAAGCCTTCACCACCACCAGGATTTCTGGGAGTTGAAATCTGGAGGCCCAAGGTTGGGGACCACTGGTCTACAGGATACCCTCTTCTGCTCACCACCATTCACACTTGTTGAAAAATAGCCCCAACAATTGCTTTGTGTGATGGAAAAATGAGTCATCTTCTGGGATTTTCCCTTGCTTACTGTCACTTTGTGAACGGAAATGATGCTGGGGGATTCCTGTTAAACAACTTGCCCTAAGGTTCCATAATTCCCCATACTATTTTACATATGCATGAAAAACCTGAAAGAGGCTGTCCAAAATGTTGTGGTCTGGTTCTACCAGTGGGCTGATGACACCCAACTCCATCTGGGTTTTAAGATCTTCCAGGAAGCTCTTTCATCAGTCCCTCACGCCCCAGTGTGTTCAGCCAATGCGCCCCCCCCCCCATTTCAGCTTAAACAAGTGTATTTTTAAAAATGTCTCTTAAAATACCTACCTTGCACATATAATGGAAATACAGAAGGGACCAGAATAGACTGTATTGCTGGGAAAAGTGGGGTGGAGCAGAAGGAGAAGAGGAAGCACTATTTTTAATAGAAAGGGAAATAAAGAAAATCACAAATTCACAATACAGTACATTACATCAACTAGAGTTAAACAAAATTGATCATAAGCACATTTCTCAACTCTATACAATTCTCCCCCTTGGGACTAGATTCATATTATTTATTCTTGCATTCCATACCGCCCCATTTCTCTCCAGAAGCACATTCATTCTTCCCTAATGTGTATGCCCCTTCCATTTCTGAAACAAATATACTAAAAAGGCATTCCATATTTCTTTAAAATCGTTACTTTTTAATAGTCCTCTTCTAATTTTTATTTCACAATTCAATTAGTCATTAATTGTCATATTCGATATTTCTCTATATAATTCCTCAATGTTATTTTGGTTATTATCTTTCCAATTCTTTGCAAATATTAACCTTGTCACTATCACCATTATAATAATTATAATTATATTAATTATAATAAATAATTATAATAATTAATTCATTTTCTTCTCTCTTCATTTGATTCTTGTTAGGGTTCAACAAGGGAATCATTGGAGACATTTGTATATTCAGAGCAATTATTTCCCCGATCCCCTTAAAAATCATTATTCATTCCTTTTCCCTTATTTCACAAGACCTTCACATATGTAAATACAGTACATCCCTTTTTCTTTCTTACACTTCCAGCACAGAAATGATAATTTTTATTTAATGTATTCAACTTCACTGGTTTTAAATACCAACTCCCACACTACTTTATAACAATTTTCTTTAATCCTTATGGACATATTCTATATTATTCTTTTGTTTCACATTTTACTCCAATCTTCCCCTTTAATTCTTTAATCAAATTGTCTTGCCACAAGTCTTTCAAAGCAAGTGATTTATATTTCACCTGTACTAACAATTTATTTCGCTTACTGTCCCCTTTCTATTTTTCTTTGCTTCTGATTTCTCTCTTTTTCCAATGATCTCTTCAAATTTCGTCATCATTCTGCCTTATTTTCCATTCTTTTGCTCAAGTTTCTAATTGAAGTATATTTAACCATTAAACCCCCTCTTCTTCCAATACCTCTTTTGTTCATTCTCTGTTTTGCTTCTGTTTCATCCAATCTTTTATCCTGATAGGTCCCTTATTATTCAATACCCTTTTTAGTTTCCTTTCAAGATTTTCGGGGAAATTTCTTAGCTCAACCACCTGAGTCAGAGGGGATGTTGGCAGGCTGAATACTCCTCTATAGCTTTTCCAACTTTTGAACATATTTTTAAAAAACAGTTATCAATCTTCTTGATTTCTTCTCCATTTTTTCTTTTAAAAATATTCTCCATAATTTCCTCTCTTCCATGCACTTCTAAGTATTTCCATATTATATTTTTACTTTTTGTTATAATATCTGGAATGTGTCTCAATTGGTTTGCTATATAATTTTATGTTGGGTATACCAAGGCTTGCTTTTTTTGTGTGTGGTATAAACCACAGCTTTTTATTAATTCTGGTGCTCTTGTTACCACATCTGGTGAGGATAGGAGACAGTGCTTTTTCTGTGGCTGCGCCTACATCATCGAACTTCCTTCCTCAGAAAGTGTGGTTGGCCCCTTCCCTCCTTTCCTTCTGCCAGCTGATGAAAAATACCTATTTAGAGAGGCTTTTAGGGAGCCAGGAGGGAGCTGAGATGAGGAGGGTGTTTTTATTTTTAAATTTAAAATTTATAGTTTTACAGTAATGTTTTGTATGTGTGTGTGTGTGTGTGTGTGTAGTTTTAAATCTGAATTGTTGATTTGAATGTTCTGTTATGCCACATTACGTCTCAATGAGGGGAGAAAGGTGGGATAAAAATCAAATAAATAAATAAATGAATAAATAAATAAGTAAAATTTCTGTGTAGGGTTCAGTGATGGAAGCTTTAATCCTCCTATACTTTCTCTGCTCCTAAGTCCAGAGGGGTGGCATGAAGAGTTTGGAGAGGTGTGTGCAAGCTACATGGTCTACCATGGTTGTGTTCAAACTGATCTGAAGTTTAATTCTATATACTAGTCAAAACCTTAGTAGTTATGCCCAGTGGTGTAACACAGTTATCATAAATCTCATTGGAAAATTTCAGAAAATTAAAAAATGACCAGAGGCTTTTGCTGTTGCAGTCCTTTGTCATGTGACACAACAGGAAATGAGACATGACACAGAACAGCCAATGCCTACACTAATTTTTAAAATCCTGGCAATTTGCCAGTGAGATTTGTGCCATTTGCATTAGGCTGGCACAAAAACTTGATAGAAATGTGGTTCCTCTCTACTTTCATATAAATTCAGTGCCCTTCAGAGTTGTAGTTTCCAAAGTAGAGAGAGGGATGTTTCCTTCTTTTGTAGGGTGAGGAAAAATGTGAGAGGTATCAGTGGGTGTGTATTACAAGAAATGAAAAGCCTGGAGCTCTTCCTTCTTTTACCAGATCTGTTTTCTCCGAGGCAGGATTTGTTTTGTCAGATGTAAATCATACCGAGTCCAGTAGGACCTACTCTTGGGTAAGTGAACATAGGATTGCAGTTTCTTTGTTATAAGAAGGATTCTGTATGTAAACTGTAGTGAAAAGACGAGCTTTTCTGGTACCCTTTCAGCCTTGCATTCCTGAATATTTATATGGACTTGATCACCGCATTCTGTTTTGTTCTGAATGATTTATCTTGATCATATGATGTAGGCCTTATTTAACGTATATGTTGTAATAGCCAACTAGTCTGAAAGAGGAAATGATTCATAAATTGTAAGGAAGGAATTCTATGACCACAGAGGTTTACAGGGATTATCCATGAAGATAATTTAATTTATAATTTAAAAATAATTTAAAAATAATTTCTGATAGAAATGCTGATTGTTTTTAACAGCTGCTTTTGTCTCTGGTCCTTTGGCTTCTTTTTTAACTTTGGAAAGAAATGTCTATGTAATTTGGCTAGGTATAATTGGCTCACTTTTCATCTACCCTGATTCCCCAAAAATAAGACCTAACCTGAAAATAAGCCCTACTATGATTTTTCAGGATGCTCGTAATGTAAGCCCTACCCCCAAAATAAGCCCCAGTTAAGTGAAAGCCCTCCCTCCACCACTGTGCAGCAACCAGAAGAAGATATGCCTGTATTTCAATAAATGTAGATGGTTGTACATGAAAAAAATAAAACATCCCCTGAAAATAAGCCCTAATGCATTTTTGAAGCAAATATTAATATAAGACCCTGTTTATTTTCGGGGAAACATGGTAGGTGAGTGTCTCTTTGACAAACACAGAACAGGAATCTTGTAGATTGAGTTCTGCCACATAAAAAAGCCAACTGATAAAGATCTTGACTTAAGGGCTGTCTTGTTTTGTAAGTTAAATTCTGTGTGAAGAAAAAGTAAAGGGAAGAGGAAAGTATGCACTCTCAGGTAGCATTTCTTAAAGCTACAGATTCATATATACCCATTCTTAGAATAACCTCTGTTAAAATCAATATGATGTAGTCATGACTAATTTTAATTTCCTAGATTTCAGTGGGTCTGTGAGAATTATGACCAGATCTGGTTCTAACTGTAGTGTATAGATCTGAATTTTGAGACATCAGCTCCCAAATCAGGGGTCCACAACCCCCGGTCCGCGGCCCAGTAGCGGGCCGTGACCTTGGCAGGACCGGGCCACGGAGATAGATCTCCCACCCCCCGCACACACTACCCCCATGCACGCCCACCCACACGCACGGCCCGCCCACCGACACGCACGGGTGCCCTGCCCACCCGTGCATGCACATGAGTGCCCTTGCCCACCCGTGAGCACCCCCCACCATCTGCTCATGCGTGCGAGTGTGCCCCACCCACCAAAGAGTGCACCCCCACCCACCCACAAATGTGCGAGCTTGCGCCCCACCCACCCGTGAGTGTGGGGGTGCCCCACCCCTGTGCACAGACCCCACCCCCACGCACAGACCCCACCCCCCAACCAGTCTGCAGTTTGGAAAAGGTTGGGGACCACTGTCCCAAATAGCTGTCTTGGAAATCTGGATGTTGTAACCCCAAACCACAAATCTGCGCACCTCTCATTCTAATCGAGGTCAAATTTAAATTGAAACCTCAAGGCAGAACAGTAAAATAGCAGGTAGCTTCTCTGTTATGCCTTTTGAGCGAATCAGTAACTTTGTATGGCTGTGCTTATATTCTGATTCTGTGGACAAAAGGGAATTCATTTCAGGTGAATATTTTGCCACTGCATCTCTCTTTTGCATCAGTTCTGCTTCTTTGATGAGAAAAAAATTGGATGAGGCAAAATCAGAAACTTTTTGCTCTCAGAGGGAAACATTTGCATGCTAGAACTGGTGGTGAGGAGGCAGGGGCGATGTTATAATGGGCCTAGAATTAATGAAGGTTAACACTATAATTGCTCAGATGGATATCTTAGGAAAGTGCTCAGTTTCTAAAAATGTGTGTGTATTTTTGTAGGTATGGGGTGAGTTACATGCCATTTTTTCACAATCATTTCTAGCGACATGAGACACTTACAAAATTATGTGGTACATGGCAATTTGAATAATAGCAGGTGTTTTGTTTATGTATCACATTTTCCCAGTTAAAAAAAATTCAGGAACACTCAGTCCATTTGCAGGTAGAGGTGCTGATGGAGGTTGCAAGACATTCAAGCATCATCCATGAGCTTTATTGCATCATGTGGACTGGGTAATGGTATCAGGGTGCAATCAGGGTGCGAGAGTGAACCAGCCCATTCCCAGAGTGTTCCTACCTGCTCCTTTCTGGGTCCCTGTCTGGGGTTCTTTTTTTGCACGGGGGAGGGGGAAGGGTTGTGTGTGGAAAGGATAGCTCTGCTTTGGTTCACCCCTAGCACATGTGATTTTGGGGATCAAACTAAAGGGGAGCTTGTAGCTTTAAATTTCACTTCCACTTTCAATTTCTCTGATATTGTTGAGTGGCTTCAGAAAACAGCATAGTCATTTCACAATTCTGGGAAATTAAACAGTGCCTCTGCTCCTCTGGAGGGGCAGTGGAAAGAAACGAATGTTTTTTTGTTTTTTTTACAAAAGTCTATTGAGTGCTATATTACTTAGATTTATTTTTTTAACTGAAAAATTCCTCCCAGGAGGGAGAGTTTTGTTTTTGTTGTTTTCTAAAAGGAAGCATGTCAAATAGGGTTGCTTGAGGTGAATATGCCATTTGGATGCAAGTGGCACACAAGACCTCCACTCGACCTTAAGCGACCCTATTTAGCCCACTCAAACTGTGTAGACAAGCCCTTCAGTTAGCACAAGATTACTGAAATTGGGGTGCATGTGTTTGGGTTAGTATGTGTATTTGTTTCTGTGTACCCTAACCTAGCACAGCTTAATTCAATACACGTTTCTTGAGACATGTCCCTGCTGTATTCCATCATATTTTCCTAAGTATGTAACCATAGGATTGCCTCTGTTGATCAGATAGTGTGTGGAAGAACTAATATATGTTATAATCAAACACCTGTCTAAATACACTTGGGTTTGGGCAAGCTGCCCAGTCCCAGGATGCCCCCAGAAGAAGGGAATGAAAAACCACTTTTGAGTGCCCTCTATGTAGAAAACCCTGAAAAGGGTCATCATAAGTTGGAATTTACTTGATAACCCATGATGATGATGATGATGATGACTTCAGAAATAAAATATATTATTTTGCAGTTACAAAACACATGGGAAGAAATGGAGTCTGAAGATGAAATTGCCATTGTCGGGATAGGCTGCAACTTTCCTGGAGGTAATTTTTTCTAATGGCTAAATTAAGATATACATCTAAGTTATAGACCAAAGAACATAGCCCATCAATAAGGAATAATATGATGGGACTGAGACTGAGCAATATTGGTTTAGCAGTGACAATATAGTACAAGAATGTTTTGAAATTTAAGCAGGACTCTTTTTTTAATTGATCACAAGTAACCACAATATTACTAGTATTCACATTGAAAGCCTGTTGTTTAGAGTAGCAAGTTGCACTAGACTAGAACCATTGAATCAGTGGTGAGTCAACTTCTCCATAAGTTCTATTGAGTCATAGGGGCCTACTCTAGTTATGACTTACTACACTAAACAACAGAATCTCAACAAATATTTAAGAAATTTGGTTAAAAGGATCACATTATTATTTGGACAGATGAATTATGCCTTAGTGCTAGGCTGACAGACACAGAATAGTACATGAATTACAGTGTGTCACACACTACTTTAAGATAAAGAGAATTGGTTTCTCCATGAACATCTGGCTGCTATAGATTCATGTTTCAATCTGAAAAAATTATTGCATAAGCATTTCTGATTCAGTCTGACTGTAATGCCTGTAGAAAATTGCAAACCAAAATGTCAACTAGTTAATTTCTTCTGTCCTGTATGCTACACAGACAGAGGCCAGAACCCTGTTTTACAGGCTACACTGTGCACATCTGGTGATGCCATCAGCCATGGCTATGCCATGGCCATTTAAGAGGAATCAAAACCTTCCCATTCTCCCTCTGCCAGACTTCAAGGATCCCTAAGGATCTTCTACACCCTAGGAAGACCTTGGGAGCTGTGGAATGGGATAGGGAATGATTTCCAGCTGGAAAATTACCACTAGTTGTGGTGACCTTCCATCTAGAAATGATCCCCTATCCTGTTCTATGGCTTCTGAAGGTCTCCCTAAGACAAAAGGGATGCCTAGAGATCCCTGGAATATGGGAGGGTGGTAGTGGGATTTGGAGCTTATTGTTGTTGTTTAGTCGTTAAGTCGTGTCCGACTCTTCGTGACCCCATGGACCAGAGCACGCCAGGCCCTCCTGTCTTCCACTGCCTTCCGGAGTTGGGTCAAATTCATGTTGGTCGCTTTGGCATGTTGGCCAAAGTATTGGAGCCTCAGCTTCAGGATCTGTCCTTCCAGTGAGCACTCAGGGTTGATTTCCTTCAAAATGGATAAGTTTGTTCTCCTTGCAGTCCAGGGGACTCTCAAGAGTCTCCTCCAGCACCACAGTTCAAAAGCATCAATTCTTCGGCGGTCAGCCTTCTTTATGGTCCAGCTCTCACTTCCATACATCGCTACTGGAAAAACCATAGCTTTGACTATGTGGACCTTTGTCGGCAAGGTGATGTCTCTGCTTTTTAAGATGCTGGAATTTGTCATCGCTTTCCTCCCAAGAAGCAGGCGTCTTTTAATTTAATGGCTGCTGTCCCCATCTGCAGTGATCATGGAGCCCAAGAAAGTAAAATCTGTCCCTGCCTCCATATCCTCTCTTTCTATTTGCCAGGAGTTGATGGGACCAGTGGCCATGATCTTAGTTTTTTTGATGTTGAGCTTCAGACCATTTTTGGCGCTCTCCTCTTTCACCCTCATTAAGAGGTTCTTTAATTCCTCCTCCCTTTCTGCCATCAGAGTGGTATCATCTGCATATCTGAGGTTGTTGATATTTCTTCCGGCAATCTTGATTCTGGCTTGGGATTCATCCAGTCCTGCCTCTCGCATGATGCATATAAGTTAAATAAGCAGGGAGACACTATACAGCCTTGTCATACTCCTTTCCCAATTTTGAACCAATCAATTGTTCCATATCCAGTTCTAACTATTGCTTCCTGTCCGACATACAGATTTCTCAGGAGATAGATAAGGTGGTCAGGCACTCCCATTTCTTTAAGGACTTGCCATAGTTTGTTGTGGTCCACACAGTCAAAGGCATTTGCGTAGTCAATGAAGCAGAAGTAGGTGTTTTTCTGGAACTCTCTGGCTTTCTCCATAATCCAGTGCATGTTGGCAATTTGGTCTCTAGTTCCTCTGCCCCTTCGAAATCCAGCTTGTACTTCTGGGAGTTCTCGGTCCACATACTGCTGAAGCCTACCTTGTAGGATTTTGAGCAGAACCTTGCTAGCGTGTGAAATGAGTGCAATTGTACGGTAGTTGGAGCATTCTTTGGCACTGCTTTTCTTTGGGATTGGGATGTAGACTGATCTTTTCCAATCCTCTGGCCACTGCTGAGTTTTCCAAACTTGCTGGCATATTGAGTGTAGCACCTTAACAGCGTCATCTTTTAAGATTTTAAATAGTTCCACTGGAATGCCATCACCTCCACTGGCCTTGTTGTTAGCCATGCTTTCTAAGGCCCACTAGACTTCACTCTCCAGGATGTCTGGCTCAAGGTCAGCAACCACACTATCTGGGTTGTCCGGGACATCCAGATTTTTCTGGTCTAATTCCTCTGTGTATTCTTGCCACCTCTTCTTGATGTCTTCTGCTTCTGTGAGGTCCCTCCCATTTTTGTCCTTTATCATGTCCATCTTTGCACAAAATGTTCCTTTAATATCTCCAATTTTCTTGAACAGATCTCTGGTTTTCCCCTTTCTGTTATTTTCCTCTATTTCTTTGCACTGTTCATTTAAGAAGGCCCTCTTGTCTCTCCTTGCCATTCTTTGGAAGTCTGCATTCAATTTTCTGTAACTTTCCCTATCTCCCTTGCATTTTGTTTCCCTTCTCTTCTGTGCTATTTGTAAGGCCTCGTTGGACAGCCACTTTGCTTTCTTGCATTTCCTTTTCTTTGGGATGGTTTTTGTTGCTGCCTCCTGTACAATGTTACGAGTCTCCATCCATAGTTCTTCAGGCACTCTGTCCACCAAATCTAGTTCCTTAAATCTGTTCTTCACTTCCACTGTGTATTCATAAGGGATTTGGTTTAGATTCTACCTGACTAGCCCAGTTGTTTTTCCTACTTTCTTCAGTTTAAGCTTGAGTTTTGCTATGAGAAGCTGATGATCAGAGCCACAATCAGCTCCAGGTCTTGTTTTTGCTGACTGTATAGAGCTTCTCCATCTTTTGCTGCAGGGAACATAATCAATCTGATTTCGGTATTGCCCATCTGGTGATGTCCATGTGTAGAGTTGCCTCTTGTGTTGTTGGAAAAGAGTGTTTGTGATGACCAGCTTGTTCTCTTGACAAAACTCGATTAGCCTTTGCCCTGCTTTGTTTTGAACTCCAAGGCCAAACTTACCTGTTTTTCCTTTTATCTCTTGACTCCCTACTTTAGCATTCCAGTCCCCTATAATGACAAGAATATCTTTCTTTGGTGTCAGTTCTAGAAGGTGTTGTAAGTCTTCATAGAACTGGTCAATTTCAGCCTCTTCAGCATTGGTGGTTGGTGCATAAACCTGGATTACTGTGATGTTGAAAGGTCTGCCTTGGATTTGTATTGAAATCATTCTATCATTTTTGAGATTGTATCCCAGTACAGCTTTTCCCACTCTTTTGTTGACTATGAGGGCTACTCTATTTCTTCTATGGGATTCTTGCCCACAATAGTAGCTTATAATTCCCCCCAAAGAGCTGCAGCATGGCTATGGCTGATGACACCACTAGAGTTTTGTGGCATAACTTGTTTCACCTAGATTCCAGCCACTATATTTCACCTGCCCCATTCACAATGAAAGGAAGATCTGCGATGAATGGAGAGCTTCCGAGTTACTTTTTTGCTTCTGGAAATAGTTGTTAAAAGTAACTTTTCCTGAGTCTTCATTTAGACTTGATCCTTCAAGCTCAGTTCAGATTGGGAAAGTTCACCGCACCACGAATTCTGTTTGGGACCTTACTAACAATATTTATTGACAAGGGAAGCTGCCAGTATATCAAACAGAGCAGAGTAACGGTGGATTTGAATTTTAAACAGCTCTCCATGTGGAGTCTGCCATGCATTGCAAGGTTAGATATGTAAAGTTACTGTATGTGTACCTGAGCATTGGAAACCAAGGCAGTGGAGTAAGCATGGAATAAATGTTCTCATAGTGAACGTTGCTGAATGTAGTTGACTGCCAACTCTAAAAAAGGGAAGTACAAGCAAAAAACCAAAGTAAGATCACCTGCACAAATGTACTGATAATTGACAAAAGAAGTAATGTGTATGTATTTGCTACAGGTGAAGGAATAGAAAATTTCTGGCAAGTACTGGTAGAAGGCAAAAACTGTACTGTCGACATACCTCCAGAAAGATTTAATACCCAGCAATGGTATGATCCGGATAGAAATAAACCAGGAAAAACATTCACAAGACGTGCTGCACTTCTGAATGAGTAAGAGTGTAACTGTATTCTAAAAATCCTGTTAGAGGCCTCTTCACCTTTAAAATGATAATACAGTCAGGAAGGAGAACGACTTAACAAAAAAGGGGAAATTGCAAAAACCTTCCCACTCCCCCTGCCCCCCTGAAAATCCAGGTCATTGCTTGCAAAAATATACTGTTCCTGGGAAAGCCCATTTATTTCCCAGCTATTCTGAAGATAGCAAGTATGCTGAGAGGAAACAAGGAAGCTTTGGGGGATGCCAGGTGTTGTTATATATCAAAGGCTTCCTCCAGAAAAATGGGTCAAATGATGTAAAATATTGGTTCAAAGATTTATCAATAATATTGTCCTGATATTCCGTATTTTCTTCTTTATATATTCTTCCCCCCAAAAGTTGTGTGTTGTCTCCTTTGTATGTCAGTTTAGATGGCTTAGGGCTTCTCATCCCTAGGCCAATGACAGCTACATCTAGAAGCATATTGTGTGTTTTGTGAAACCAGAATAGAACCAGTCCAGTTAGCCAGCTAGCTAGTCAGGAGTTCTCAGCCACTTCATCCCATTCTGAAGACAGCAGAAGTGAATAGTAAGGAAGGAGACATTATCACAACAGTAGAGACATAGCTAAAGCTGTTATACATGGGTTCTTTTAATGTTGGTTAGTAGTAGTCACTGTGTAGGTATCTTTCAATCTCTTCATGCAGATTCAATACATTTGACAGTAAGCTATTTGGCATCCATGATATGGAAGCTGAACGCATGGATCCCCAGCAAAAACTACTCCTGGAATGCACCTACAGAGCCCTGGAGGATGCAGGAATACCTAGAGAGAGCATCAGTGGCACCAAAACAGGGGTTTTTGTTGGTGAGTTAATGACCCCTCCTGAATTTTGAACTATATTATTTTGTAATCCTAGTAATATTAATTGTAAAAACCAGTTCTTCATGTCTTACCTCTTTGCAGGTTATTAGAAGCCCCAAAGATATAAGCCTCAGAGGTCATATCTCTCCACCAAATCCAAAGCAGTGACAGGCAAATTCCCTTGGGTTAATCTGAAAACTGGGTTTATCAGACAAACCTGTTTTCTAAAGAACTAAAGAAGCAGCTTGGTTTGTTCCTGTGACAGAATTCCTCCATCAGAGCTGCCGGGCTGTTCTTCTGATAGCCTCTCTACTGCCAGCCCTTTTCACCCTGAGGTGGGGAATTCAGAGAAGACACTGGGATGACAGGCCCTATTGAGCTGTTGCACTCCACTTCTTGGCATGCAACCCCCTTCCTGGCCGAGTGCCTTTTATGAAGTGAAGCCCACCCCTGCTTTATGCACACGGTAGCACCGTCACATGCTTTTTCTTACTCAAATCCTGGACGTTTTGCGAAGTGCTTTCAGAACCAGAAAGAGTACTTAGATTTTCCTCTGCACACAAAAATCTACTGAAATCCTGGATAGGATTTTATGGATTTTATTAAAAGAAGAAAAAGGAAAAGGATCAGAAACAGATTAAATGGTTGCAAAACATATCTTGTTTGTTTGTTGGTTTTGTATACCACAGTGCTCAAGGGATGGGACAGCATCCACTGCAAAAGGGTGGAAAGAGAGACAGCGCTGGGTGTCATAGCATACTAATGACACAATGCTCCAAAATTCCTGATGGCCTGCCCCAGCAGCCTCATACAAACATTAAAGAGCAATGGGAAGATAATCAACCCCTGAAGGACCACACAATTGAGAATCCAAGGGGTGGACACCATCTCCCCAAGTTGCTCTCTCTCTCTGGTCAATCCTCGAGGAAGGACCGGAGCCAGGAGACAGCCGGGCCACTGATCCTCAACCCCAGGAGCCTCCTCAGGAGGATACCATGGTTGACAGTGTCAAAGACAGCTGAGAGATTGAGCAAAATTACAGACATTTTGCCCCTGTTGGTCTTCCTGAAAAGGTCATATTGCAGGACAACCAATGCTGTTTCCATGCCACGACGTGGCCTGAATCCAGACTGGAATGGGTTGAGGGCATCTGTGTATTCCAGAAGTGCCTGTAGTTGATCGGCCACTGCCCTCTTCACTTCAACCTTGTTGTCAAGGAAAGACACATCTATGATGGAAGTAGCCCATTCCGTTGTTATTGGCTTGGCAATAACAAGCCAGGCTGGGCAAGGATCTAGGGAGGTTGCGGTGGCCGTACAGCAGTCAAGCACCATGTCAGCCTCAGATGATGTCAGAGGCTGAAATTAAGGTTACTTAATTAAAGAAAAGCTTACAAAGTCTTGGATCTTCACAAAGGAGGTACACACTTAGGAAAATAATATAGTCTCTCCCTATGGAGAGAAATCCAGTGTCTCCTTGTCTCTCTGTGTTGCTGGCTTCTTGTAATGAATTTACAAGAATATAGCTACTGCTGTGTTGCCTCCTGCTTTGTACTTAGCACTGAGTATACAGCTTGTATAACAGTGTAAATGTGCTGTCTCCTCAAAATAACACAACACACAGCCATTAATGTCTAAACTGCTGGCAACAAAAGTGAGTACACCCCTAAGTGACAATGTCCAAATTGGGCCCAAGTAGCCCTTTTCCCTCCCTGGTGTCATGAGACCCGTTAGTGTCACAAGTCTCAGGTGTGAAGGGGGAGCAGGTGTTATCGCTCTCACTCTCTCAGACTGGTCACTGGAAGTTCCACATGGCACCTCATGGTAATGAACTATCTGAGGGTCTGAAAAAATGAATTGTTGCTCTACATCTTTATGTAGACTCTACATACATGTAGAGTCTACATAAAGATGGCCTAGGGCAGTGGTGGCGAACCTTTTTGGGCTTGCGTGCCCAAACTGGAAAACAAAAACAAAAACGGGGCGGTGTGCCGCGGCAGTGGCAGAACCGGAAGTGGCGGCGGTGGAACCGGAAGTGGCGGCGGAAGGGGGAATCCCGGGCACGGAGGTGCCTTGAGACCCCACTCCGGATCCGCCGCCAGCACCAGCTGCTCCGGATCCTGACCTGCCGCCTGTCCGGGCACCAGCACCGTGGTTGCAGCTGCCTGCTCAGGTTTGGCTGCAGGGGGGGAGGGGGGAGTAGCGATCCGGCGACTTATGGCTCGCGTGCCGGCAGAAAAGGCTCTGCATGCCAGCTGTGGCACGCGTGCCATAGGTTCACCATCGCTGGCCTAGGGCCTAGGCTATAATGAGATTGCCAAAACCCTGAGACTGAGCTGCAGCACAGTGGCCAAGACCATACAGTGGTTTAACAGGACAGGTTACACTCAGAACAGACCTTGCCGTGGTCGACCAAAGAAGTTGAGTGCCCGTGCTCAGCATCATATCCAGAGGTTGGCTTTGGGGAATAGATGTATGAGTGCTGCCAGCATTGCTGCAGAGGTTGAAGGGGTGGGGTGGGGTGGGGGTCAGCCTGTCAGTGCTCAGACCATATGCCACACACTGCATCAAATTGGTCTCAAGGGCTGTCATCCCAGAAGGAAGCCTCTTCTAAAGATGATGCACAAGAAAGCCCACATATGGTTTGCTGCAGACAAGCAGACTAAGGGCATGGATTTCTGGAACCATGTCCTGTGGTCCGATGAGATCAAGATAAACTTATTTGGTTCAGATGGTGTCAAGTGTGTGTTGCGGCAACCAGGTGAGGAGTACAAAGACAAGTGTGTCGTGCCTACAGTCAAGCATGGTGGTGGGAGTGTCATGGTCTGGGGCTGCATGAATGCTGCCGGCACAGGTGAGCTACAGTTCATTGAGGGAACCATGAATGCCAACATGTACTGTGACATGCTGAAGCAGAGCATGATCCCCTCCCTTCGGAGACTGAGCCACAGGGCAGTATTCCAACATGATAACGACCCCAAACACACCTCCAAAACGACCACTGCCTTGCTAAAGAAGCTGAGGGTAAAGGTGATGGACTGGCCAAGCATGTCTCCAGACCTAAAACCTATTGAGCATCTGTGGGGCATTCTGAAACGGAAGGTGGAGGTGCGCAAGGTCTCTAACATTCACCAGCTCTGTGTTGTCGTCATGGAGGAGTGGAAGAGGACTCCAGTGGCAACCTGTGAAGCTCTGGTGAACTCTGTGCCCAAGAGGGTTAAGGCAGTGCTGGAAAATAATGGTGGCCAACCAAAATATTGACACTTTGTGCCCAATTTGGACATTGTCACTTAGGGGTGTACTCACTTTTATTGCCAGCGGTTTAGACATTAATGGCTTAATATAGTCACTGCCTTACATTGTAGCCAAGTGTCATTTCTTCAGTGTTGTCACATGAAAAGATATACTAAAATATTCACGAAATGTGAGGGGGTGTACTCACTTCTGTGATATACTGTATATCAGGGATGCTGGCAAGCCTTTGGATCCAAGTCTCGAGTCCGAATCTTTGGTATCAAGTCCTGAGTCCAAAGCCCCAAGTCCAATTAAAAACAAGCTTTTTCCTCAGAAAAAAGGGAGGGGTAGGTGGGTTCCGAGTTGCAAGTCAACTCCAAGTCATTAAAAGAAAATGAGTCGAGTTCAAGTCAAGTTACTGGTGTGACTTGACAGGGCATCCCGCAACGTGAGTTCCCATCCCTGCTTTATATTTATATTATTTTCATAGTTTGGGTACATCAAGGTAAACAAGCAGGTGCCCTCGCATTCAGCTGATAGCCATAATTGTGGATAAAATGGAAATTCGAACAGAATTGGTCTATACTACAGAAAATATGAAGAACTATGGATGGAGGCTCGTAACATTGTACAGGAGGCAGCAACAAAAACCATCCCAAAGAAAAGGACATGCAAGAAAGCAAAGTGGCTGTCCAACGAGGCCTTACAAATAGCAGAGAAGAGAAGAGAAACAAAATGCAAGGGAGATAGGGAAAGTTACAGAAAACTGAACGCAGACTTCCAAAGAATAGCAAGGAGAGACAAGAGGGCCTTCTTAAATGAACAGTGCAAACAAATAGAGGAAAATAACAGAAAGGGGGAAACCAGAGATCTGTTCAAGAAAATTGGAGATATTAAAGGAACCTTTTGTGCAAAGATGGACATGATAAAGGACAAAAATGGGAGGGACCTCACAGAAGCAGAAGACATCAAGAAGAGGTGGCAAGAATACACAGAGGAATTAGACCAGAAAGATCTGGATGTCCCGGACAAGCCAGATAGTGTGGTTGCTGACCTTGAGCCAGACATCCTGGAGAGTGAAGTCAAGTGGGCCTTAGAAAGCATGGCTAACAACAAGGCCAGTGGAGGTGATGGCATTCCAGTTGAACTATTTAAAATCTTAAAAGATGACGCTGTTAAGGTGCTACACTCAATATGCCAGCAAGTTTGGAAAACTCAGCAGTGGCCAGAGGATTGGAAAAGATCAGTCTACATCCCAATCCCAAAGAAGGGCAGTGCCAAAGAATGCTCCAACTACCGTACAATTGCACTCATTTCACACGCTAGCAAGGTTCTGCTCAAAATCCTACAAGGTAGGCTTCAGCAGTATGTGGACCGAGAACTCCCAGAAGTACAAGCTGGATTTCGAAGGGGCAGAGGAACTAGAGACCAAATTGCCAACATGCGCTGGATTATGGAGAAAGCCAGAGAATTCCAGAAAAACATCTACTTCTGCTTCATGGACTACGCAAAAGCCTTTGACTGTGTGGACCACAGCAAACTATGGCAAGTCCTTAAAGAAATGGGAGTGCCTGACCACCTTATATATCGCCTGAGAAATCTGTATGTGGGACAGGAAGCAACAGTTAGAACTGGATATGGAAACACTGATTGGTTCAAAATTGGGAAAGGAGTATGACAAGGCTGTATATTGTCCCCCAGTTTATTTAACTTATATGCAGAATACATCATGCGAAAGGCTGGACTGGATGAATCCCAAGCCAGAATCAAGATTGCTGGAAGAAATATCAACAACCTCAGATATGCAGATGATACCACTCTGATGGCAGAAAGGGAGGAGGACTTAAAGAACCTCTTAATGAGGGTGAAAGAGGAGAGCGCCAAAAATGATCTGAAGCTCAACATCAAAAAAACGAAGATCATGGCCACTGGTCCCATCACCTCCTGGCAAATAGAAGGGGAAGATATGGAGGCAGGGACAGATTTTACTTTCCTGGGCTCCATGATCACTGCAGATGGTGACAGTAGCCACGAAATTAAAAGACGACTGCTTCTTGGGAGGAAAGTGATGACAAACCTAGACAGCATCTTAAAAAGCAGAGACATCACCTTGCCGACAAAGGTCCGCATAGTCAAAGCTATGGTTTTTCCAGTAGCGATGTATGGAAGTGAGAGCTGGACCATAAAGAAGGCTGACCGCTGAAGAATTGATGCTTTTGAATTGTGGTGCTGGAGGAGGCTCTTGAGAGTCCCCTGGACTGCAAGGAGAACAAACCTCTCCATTTTGAAGGAAATCAACCCTGAGTGCTCACTGGAAGGACAGATCCTGAAGCTGAGGCTCCAATACTTTGGCCATCTCATGAGAAGAGAAGACTCCCTGGAAAAGACCCTGATGTTGGGAAAGTGTGAAGGCAAGAGGAGAAGGGGACGACAGAGGATGAGATGGCTGGACAGTGTCATCGAAACTACGAACATGAATTTGACCGAACTCCGGGAGGCAGTGGAAGACAGGAGGGCCTGGCGTGCTCTGGTCCATGGGGTCACGGAGAGTCGGACACGACTAAACAACTAAAGAACAACGACAGAAAATATTGATAAGGTTGTTTTGAAAACAAGAAAACTAGGTTCGACGTTGGATTCTTCAGTATTTTTCTATGGGCTTTACTCTAGTAAAGAAACATATACATTTTGTATGGGTTTTAACCCTACTGAATTACAATATGCTTTGCTAGTCTTGTCAAATCAATAGCCTTTTACATGTATTTTGCCAATCTGGTGAAATTAGCTGTTTGCATTGAAATAAACTCTAATAGGCATGCAGTATATTGCTGTTCGGACCTCTATTTTATGATCATATCTCACATTAACTCTTCTCAGTGAGGAGATTATGGAGGGTGTGGATTAGAGCTCATTGTGTTTTTCTGGCATCAAATTCAATTGTGACTTAAAGAACTTTCTTTTTTAAAAAAAATCTTGTACTTGCAATGAGGCACATCTCTTTGTTTTCAAAAACCATCTGGGGCCACAGCCAAGCTGATTTATATTTTTTCATTGACCATTTTCCCACTTAAAATCATGCTCACAAACCAGCTATTTGCTTTTGCCCTGTGTTGAAATAAAACATTGTGCCAAATAACAGAGAATGTGGTGATGTTTTTTCCAGTGAGAATACAGCATGAAGGGAAAGATTAAAATCTCTGCTTCCATAGTAAGCTCACCTGTTTTTTTGTAAACTTTGCAACTAGCCATGTCACTGTGTTTACATAATAGAATTTGATCGTACAGTATTTCTAGTGCCAGAAGTATAATAACGTAATTATTATTCACAATAATGCCAACATCTTATCAATGTTCATGTATGATTTGCATAACTGGCAGTGGCTGAATTTAGTGGATTAATGAGGAGCTGGAGGACATCTCAATTGCATGTTTGGCGATGTGTCTGACGGCAGAACTCAGATTTGTCCCACCACCTTATGTGAACATCTATAGGGGCCAGCCAGTATTTTCTATGGTGTGAGTGAAACCTCTCCAAGATTACTCTTAGGACTTTCCCATCTCATATAAACATTTTTTTGTATTCACAGGCTTGATGAATCGTGACTATGAGGCTATAACTAACAGTGCAGTAACAGAAATAAACCATTACGATGGAACAGGCGTAGCAATGAGTATAGCTGCTAACCGGATTTCATATATTTTCAACCTGACTGGACCGTCACTTGCCATAGATACTGCCTGCTCTTCTTTTTTTTATGCACTGCATTACGCCTTACATGGAATCAAACAAGGTATCAGAATATTAAGGGAGCAAAATCTGCTGTAACTGAATCTTCCTTGGTAAATGTTCACTAGAATTTAATTTGTACTTGCCACTCCAAGGTGAAAATTATATATATTTATTAAATCTCTCTCTCTCTCTCTCTCATACACACACAAACACACACAACTAATAACGAACAAGTAGGAATTAAAATAAATTTATGGATTGTTGGAACAAATTCTGTGGCTTTTGCACTTAGAGTGCCAAAACACATAAGGGTGACCAGAAATTTAGGCAGTCGATCTCCAGTGAATGACACCTATAGCTTAATAGTATTGCTGCTAGCTGGCTGGAATGTTGTGAGTATAATACTTATAAGTTGGTCGGTGAATAAAATTGTTAATTTTTATAGCCTGAAGATACTATGTTATGTGGTGTACATATAGTTGTGGTGTACATTAGGTGTAATGTAGAATATCAGAATTCTGAAAACTTGTAAAATAATGTGATTTTGTTAACAGGAGACTGTGAAGCAGCATTCTGTGCTGGGGTGAGCTGTATAATAGATCCCTGCATATTTGTATCGCTGTGCAAAGCAAACATGATCTCTCCTGATGGGACGAGCAAACCTTTTTCTAAAAATGCAGATGGCTATGGAAGAGGAGAAGGATGTGGCGTTGTTTTATTGAAACCCCTTAAGAAGGTACTGTTATTTTTCACGTTCAAGAACTCCACAGTAAAGGATGAAGAGAGACAGGTTAAAGTGACTATAACGTCTTCCAGATTGATCTTGCACACAAGTTTGGGCACAATATTTTTTGTTCAGCCCTTGGTGATTGTTTATGCCTGTGTGTGTAATGAATCTCTCTCATACATTTATGCAATTCATTTTCCTGTTCCCTGTCCACAAAACAAGCAAACAAACATGTAAAACTGATACTAATATGTATGCTGGAGAGAAGAACCTCTTGCAGAAACATCAGAAAAGGGTCTTTCTGCAGATGCCATGAAAGGACCCTCTGAACAGGTCTGTTTTCTTAGGAGAAATGGGTTTCCAATGACTATACAATGTAGTCAAGAACTTGCCCAGAGCAATTACATTGTAGATTCAAAAATGGCAAACCCAATCATCTGTTTATGGTGATCTTTTTCAGATGTTGAACAGATACATATGCTGATTTGTAATAGTCTTTATGAGCAGTTCCATGGTTTAGCAGTACCAGATGGACTGGTTATTCAGCCTCTGATGCATTCCTACATATAAAGGGCAACTTCAGAAAGATCTAGAAATGGTATAAGACACAGAAGAGTTCTTTATCCTCACTAAGGGCGTCATAAGCACTAAGAGAGGTCCACTTAACATATCCAGCCAATTTCCACACGTTATTCATAATACCAATGAATCTTGTGGCTGGCACAATAGGAAGATCTTATCTTTTCCAAGTGATATTGATATTTTAAATAACAGAAATGTGACATTTATTACATGATAATATGAATGCAAGTACCTATTTGCGTCAGTGTGCATGCATGCGTTTGTACTTGGTTCTAGAGATAGAAGAGATGTAACTATTAATTCAGTTAGCCAGTTTTATACTTGGAATGCAAGAACGATAGATTGCCATATTTGAGTACTCAAATATATACTGCAGTTGAGTACCATTGAATAAAGGACAAGACACAAACCAGGAATTCTCCAGCTGTCTCCTGTAAAATTGCTATAAGTTACATATTGATTGGTTTATTGCTAGCGTTTTTGAGAAAATTATGATTTTTTTTACATTTTTTAAGTTGATGGCTTTTTATTTTATCAGTACTTCAATAAATCATGTACCTCGGTAAGTGACCCATGGCATTCCATTCTTTAACAGGCACAGGAAGATTACAACAAAATATGGGGTGTCATCAAAATCAGTGCCGTTAATCAGGATGGAAGATCTGCCACTCCAATCACCAAACCATCTCAACAGCAACAGGAGAACCTACTGCTTGGCATTTATCCAGCTCATGTTGATCCATCCATCGTTCAGTATATTGAAGCTCATGGTACAGGAACCCCTGTAGGAGATCCCACTGAAGCAAAGAGCATAGGCCGTGTCATTGGTAAAAAGAGGTCTCCTAACAGTCCGCCTCTCAAAATTGGCTCTGTTAAAGGGAACATCGGCCACGCAGAGTCAGCTGCCGGAGCAGCAGGGTTAATCAAAGTTCTTCTCATGATGCACCATGGAAAGATCGTTCCTACTTTGTATGTTTCAGAAAACTCTACTAGCGTAAACACACAGGAACTAAATCTCTCCATTCCAACAACAGTGGAGGAATGGGATGAGTCTAGTGAACTTGGCAGAGTAGCTGGGGTCAACTGTTTTGGATTTGGGGGGACCAATGCACACGTGGTTGTCAGACAAGTTAAGCAACCACGGGCTCTTTCTCCAGTCAAAAGGCCAGTGGAATTGTTTGTAATCTCTGCAGCATCGAGTAAATCTCTCAAATTTACAATGAAAGACACAGCCAAACATATAAAAATAAGTGACTCAGTAGCACTCCCCCATCTGGCCTATACCTCTGCATGTAGAAGAAGTCACATGAACTACAAATACAGAAGAGCTTTTGTGGCATCTTCACTCCAACAGCTAGAACAACAGGTTTGTTCTGAAGCCGCAATGGAAATAACTCCCACAAAGAAGGCACCAGAGTTAATCTTTGTGTTCTCAGGAAATGGATTGAATTTAAAAAGTGTATTTGAGACCTTGCTGAGATCTGAGCCAGTGTTCAGAGACAAATGCAAAGAAATAGAAGGATTATTTCAGGAATATTCCTCCATTGGCATTCTAGAATTAACTGAAAGTGAATTTCAGGATTTGTCACAGCCTGAGATTGCCCAGCCCTTACTGTTCACGCTCCAGGTGGCCTTGGTTACACTTCTGCGGTATTGGGGAATTAACCCAGTTGCCACTGTGGGCCATTCTGTTGGGGAAATCGCTGCTGCCCATTGTGCTGGCTTGGTTTCTCTAGAAGATGCAGTCAAAATTATCTACCACAGGAGCAGGCTACAGGCTAAGGTCACTGGAGGCAGAATGCTGGTAGTTAGTAACATCCCCGTTCAAGAAGTGTCAGCAGCGCTTCAAGCCTATTCAGGGAAAATCTGTATTGCAGCATTTAACAGCCCTCAGTCCTGTACCTTGTCAGGAGATGCTGATTCCATCAGTGCCTTTCAGAAGCATCTGGCTGAAATCTTCAGCAAAAGAAACGTATTTCTTCATGTCTTAGATGTGCCGGTTGCATATCACAGCCACATGATGGATCCAATACTGCAAGAGTTAGTAGAAAGTTTATCAGGGTTACAAAAACAAAAGCCTAAATCGGAAGTGTTTTCAACAGTAGCTGGGAAGATTGCTTCAGAAAATGATTTTCTTGAAGGTGGCTACTGGGCCCGGCAGGTTCGAAACCCTGTTTTTTTCTCGGATGCCATAGTGAGTTCAGTGGAAGGCAAGGAGAATACTGTCTTTGTAGAAATTGGTCCTCAAAGAGCACTACAGAGATATATAAGCGAAACCTTAGGAACACAGATGAAAGTGTTTCCTTCCTTGCTGGTTGATAAACCATATGCAACCCTTCTTACACTTGTAAAGAACCTTTTTGAACTGGGGTTTAATCCAGATTGGCAACACCTCTATGAGGGATATCAAGGAGCACCAGCAAGCTATCCCAGATATCAGTTTGATTCTAAGAAGCACCGGTCCGTTCTGGACTTTCTACAGTGGAAAACCGAAACAGCGGCAAATTTAAACCATGTGCTAGTTGACAATGTCAGCAATGGCAATATGGAATTCAGAAGCTATGTATCTCAAGCAGCAACACCCTATCTGTATGAGCACAAACACAATGGTGTTGCTCTAGTTCCTGGTGCCTTTTTTGTTCATCTTGTTTTGGCAGCTGTGACGACGACCTCAAGACCAAAAGTGCCCTTAAGTTTGTGTCAGATGAGCATGAGGTTTACATCACCATGTGTGTTAAGTGAAAGTTCTCATGAATTGAAGGTGAAAGTGGAATCACATAAAGAAGAAAGAGACTTCAAAATATTGTCTTCCTCTGGAGCAGTTTATGCATCAGGACAAATCAGAATGAACCCAGAAATCTCTCTTGAAGAAAAGAGCATTTCCTATCATGATATTTTTCAACGGTGTAAATCTTTTGTTAGCAAAGAAGAGATATATGAAACACTGTCTTTTACTGGATTTGAATATGGGTCAGTCTTTAAGCAGTTAGGTGATGTGTTTTATTGTGAAGAACTGAAGGAAGCCATAAGTACCATAAAGGTAACAAAACAGATCACAGAAGAAATGCACGAGTATCATATCCATCCAGTTCTCCTAGATTGTTTTCTACAAATGATAGTTGTTCTGGCAACAAAGACCTTCAGAAACCGTGTTGGTTTTCCTTCTGGAATAAGCAGCCTTGTAGTTGCTCAACCTTTAGAAGAGGAGATGATGATATATATGAAAACAAGCAAGTCCGCTGACAATTACTTAGAATGTTGTGGATGTTTTACCAATAAACATGGCTCTGTTCTGGTAGAGATAAAACGCGTTCGGATGACTTTTGTGAAGGAAACTTCCATGAGGGAAAATGATCTACTCTTTGAAAATACTTGGAAGGAGAAAATCCTTTCCCAGGCTATCCAAAACTCAAGAGAAGCCTGTAGATTTGCAGTGTTTGCTGATAAAATTGGAGTATCTCATCATCTCAAAAAATACCTACATAAAGATTCCAAATATTTAATCTATGAAGACTGGGAGAAATTACTGGGATCGCAAAGCCCAGAACTGGCTGCACAGAACAAAATTAAGCAAGAGGTACAAGATTACAACGATGTTTTGTTCATGTGGGGAATTGAAAGACTGAATGAAGAAAATGCAGACATTGTTATTAGAAGTTTATCAAAGTGCTGTGAAGCTTTTCGACAACTTATTATTGCACTGAGAGAAAAGACGAGTCGTTGCTCCATCAGGTTAATCACTTACAGGACAACAGATAGGATTGTAGACCATATTAATCCTGGTTTTGCTTTGTGTGGCATGGCACGATCCTGCATGGCTGAAGCTACTGAAATTGCATTTCAGATTATTGATATCAGCTCAACAGGAACGATGGACATCTCAGCTTTAGCAGATGTTTTAGTAGATTCTGAAGTAAATAACTATCTTGAGATATGGATTAAACAGGGAAGAATTTACAGTTCAGAAATTAGGCATAGCCAGGGCAATGATACATCCTACATTCATCCTTTGCAATCTTTTGAAAATTCTGGGGAGTTTACCCTTTATACCTCTGAGCCATATGAAGCCAGAGATGTATTTGCTGAGCTGAGTGACAACGCTAACACTCCCCTTGATAATCACAGTGTTGAAGTGCAAATTGAAAAAATAGGGATCCATTCTGAGGACTATTATCCTGTTAGTGTTACCAGTCGTAATTTTGGAAAGACATTATACTGGAGTTCACAAACGAGTGATAAACACAAGCTCTTAGCATTGGATTGGGCAGGAAAAGTGACAGCAATTGGCAGAAATGTAGAAAAAGTCAAAGTGGGGGATCGGATAGCTTCATGTTATCCAGTGGTTGCATCTTCAAAAGCCAGGATCCCAGAAACAGTCTGCTTCAACACCCACAAATGGCCGTGCTTTGAAAATTTACCTTGTGTGTCCCTCTTCAAAATTACATGGGAAATCCTGCATCAGATTTTACCCAAGGTGAAACACAATGGATTTTTAGGGATAATTTCTGCTGAACCAGAATCAGTGTTGTGCAAAGTACTGGCAATCTCAGCTCAGGAAGCAGGCTGGAAAACTTTAAGTACAACAGTTGACGGAAGGCTAGAGCAATGTGCAGCGCAGTGCAATGCTCTTGTTTTCCTGCCTCCCACAGAAAGAGTACCCCACAATGTTTTAACTCGTCTTTCACATCTCCAGAATGTTGTGGTAATATGCAGCAACCAACATTCTGAATGCCTGAGACCTCTCCTTACCTTTGATCATGAAAACTTTCAAGTTCATATTCTGAGTCTTGCAACTATTTTTCAGAAAGCATCTTTGAAACACTCTCATAAACCTTTCTCCCACTGGATGAAATCAATGAGACTGAAAAATTTTAAGAGTTTACCTTGTTCAGTTTTTCAGCCAACAGAGAAAGGTGAGAAGACAGACAACACAACCTCATCCACTCTTGCCTGCAAGTCTCTCCCATTTGCTGTGATGAAAACCAACGTGCACAACAGCTTCACTTCTGACATACCAATGTATGCAGCCAAGGAGAGACTGTTTAAGCAAAATGCTGTTTACATCGTCACAGGGGGGCTCTCTGGTCTTGGTTTTGAAACTGTAAGGTTTATTGCTCAAAATGGAGGAGGATGCATTGTGATTCTTTCTCGGAGAAAGCCCAGTGCTGAGGTGCAAAAGGAAATAAATAATCTGCAAAGTGAGAATGAAAGGAGCAAAATAGTCAGCCTGCAGTGTAACATCATATTTAGGCCTGAAGTTGACCGAGTCATCAATTCAATTAGCAAAATCTTCCCAAAGTGTTCCATCAAAGGGGTATTCCACAGTGCTGTGGTTTTTCATGATGGATCTATTGAAGCTTTAACTTTTGCTACCTTTGAGGAAGTTTTAAGTCCAAAGGTTGCTGGAGCCATCAACCTTCACCATGCGACTCGGGGGCAGGACCTTGACTATTTTGTATGCTATTCATCAATTACTTCCTTTCTTGGAAACCCGATGCAAGCAAACTATGCTGCTGCCAATTCCTTCCTGGATCTCTTCTGCCATTATAGGAGACACTGTGGATTGTCAGGACAATCCATTAACTGGGGTGCTTTGAATCTTGGAGTACTACACAATCAAAGTCAACTTCAAAATCTTTTAAAGGAGAAAGGCATAGAAATTCTGCAAGTCAATGATTTTTATGAATATCTTAAAATTTGCTTAGTCCAAAATAATCCTCAGCAAGCTGTTGTGAAGTTCAATTTTAAAACGTTATTCAGTCAAAAGAAATACCTATCTCGCATGTATGCAATTGTGACAGAAGCCTTTGGCAGCAATCTTAAGCTTGCAGAACTAACTGTGTCTCAGGATTTGGTTCCAATAAAACCTGAAGAATATATCAAGTTGTTGGTAAATCAGCTCAGTGGTACAGATCCAACTGATATTGCAATGGATACACCACTTTTATCTCTTGGCATGGATTCTATGTCAGCGATGAGCCTGCAGAATCGCATTTTCAGTGAAAGAAGAGTAGACATACCAGTTGTGAAGCTCCTCAGTCCTACCACTACACTGCTTAGTTTAGCACTGATTTTAGAAGATGCATCTAAGGCAGTTGAAAAACCTGAGAAAGAACAGAGTGAGGAACAGAATGCTAAAGGAGAAAGTTTGAGTGTTTGTTTGTAGCTGCTCTGTTGATAATGTTGCTATGCTGTTAGAATTGTATGCTTTTATAAGTAGTAACAACTCTCAGCAAGAATCATAATGTGGCGGAAGATTTAAACTTGGTTATGGCTGTGCACCCTCACTTCAGAGTAAAAAAATATAGCACTCTTAAATAGCATGCCACATACTTTTTATGATGGGCAGGTTGACCCTGTGACTTCAATTCTATGCACATTTACCTGGGAATAATTCTCATTTAAATCACTGGCTCTTGCTTCTGATGAGACATGAATTAGACAAATGTATTGAAATGAAAAAAAACAAACCTGATTCATGAACGTGCAGTTATGCATATCTTTTTTTCATTGTAATGAACTGCAACAGTTTGTTTTCCGAATCAAATTCTGCAGGAATAGGTGAAGCTGCTTGCATTTTGGTCTCTTGAGAATACTTACATGTACTATTGAACAGTGATTTAAGTCTGGTAACTCTAAGAATTTTCCTAAATTATCATTTTTATCACTCCTCAGAAAGTGTCAGATTTTAAGTTCTTCCTGGTTTTTTTTGTAAAAATACAAATCTTTATGTCAATGCAAACATCTTTCTTTGGTGTCCAGTTATGCCCATTAATGAATGTGGGATAAGATTAAAGACAGGTACACTGTGTTAAGATTGAAGTTAACCTCTTTGTTGTAGAATTAACACAAGGGTGTGGCGAGCATGCTGGCTCACCCAGGTTCATTGTAATATGCTTTCCATATGCTTTACTATATTTGGATTTATTCCAACCCCTGTAATGAAGTAAATGTAAGCTTCCTCCAAATGACGTATTATTCTCACAAAATAAAGTTTTGCTTTAATTCATTTAATTTGTACTAAATAGGAATGTTTGTTCACTTAAGCCTTTTCCATCCTTTTCTTTAGTTAATAAATCACTGTATTACTTAAATACATTCAAACTCCATTTTTTAAAAGGAAATACAGTTTACAAAATTTATAAATGAACTACTAGATCCTAGCTCAATATAGTTTTAAGAATGTTTATATGGGAATAGTGTCTTTGAAATAATGGGTCTAACTATAATTAATTTTTGAGTTAAGAACCAATTAAAAACAAAAGGGTGAAAATATGTAGTTTTGCACACACATACACATGATGTATGTTGTTCATAATATTTACCCAAAGGCCAAAATACTATTTGTACAAGTGTAGTGTAAAGTTACACTGTGTAAATTTTCTGGGGCTACGTCAAGGCAACATGAAATTGTGAGACTCGGTTGTGCAGTCACGTGATTCCCACACCGTGCTGGCAAAAGTGATTTGTGGATAGCACTTTCATTTTGGCAGTATTATAGCTACCATGGGTGTAATTGCAAATTATGCCCATGTAGCTACACAACAGGATTTCAGCTAATGAGAAAACATCTCTGTTTACAACAAGAGCCATTTTAGGTTTGCTTATGTCCTTGGCACACAAAACTGAAATTCTGAAACAGTAGTCACCATTGCCAAGATACAAATTGGTGTTGAAACCTGCCCTTATTTTAAATGATGTTGCAGACCATTGTGGTGGAGGGGACTAAAAAAATATGCACAAAAACAGTGACATGGTTTCCTATAAAGTGTCATAAGAATATAAAGTTAAAGCTCTCTGGTGATAGCTGAGGACTCATGAACAGTAATATGCAAAAATATCAAGTTCCTTATTGACTCACAATCTGCAAGCATACGAGTTTACCTTGGAATAACGTAGTTACTATTGCAGTGTAATACAGTGGTTCACCTATCACTGGTGGGACACAGAAGTAATTTGGATAGTAAGAATTCACTCTCCTTTAATCCCCATGGCAATTTCCTGCAAGCGGTGTGCTATCTCTTACCAATGCTACTTGGCAGGAATTATCCATCTGGGCCTCTCTGGCATGTTAGTCATAACTTTGAGCCTGAGGCATAATTAGACATTTTCGGCTCTAGGGTTTTGCTACCATATTAAGGCTTGATCATGTGGAGTTGGAGAAATGGGAAGGGGTGTCTGAGTCTGAGTGTATGACAGCCATATTCACTTTGTGCCGAGCCTGCCTACTTTGCATTTTCTTCTGTCTGAGGAGGAGTGACTACAGGTGTTCTATGTGTTTGGAGTAGGGTAGGCAAATTCACTCTTCCAGCAGGAATTTCAGTGCTCCTGGCCAAAGCTGTAGACATTCGCTGTATTCCCTGAGGGAGGAGTAACTTGGACTAACAGTACCTCATGGGGAAGACTTGAGGCTGCTCTTTAGAATGACTTTTTTTGTTCCGATATAGAAACACTTATTGAAATGCCAGTGTGATCCTGTATGACATAAGAGTTGTCTTAATTGATCAGAGCGCATCTCATGTGCCAAAGAAAGTCAAGAACAGGTTATTTTCTGTGTTCACCTCAGGATTTAACATTGTCAGGCAGCAGCAGAAAAGAAGTGAGTCCTGCTTCTCCCAAACAATTTCTGCCTTTTATTGTGAAATAAAGAATTATCTGACCAGTTTCTGACTGGTGATCAAACTACACACTTTCTCTCCCTTTCAAACTTGCTCTCCCTTTATGGAGGTTTCATTCTGTATCTCTCCTGTGGAGACTATTTCTAGTGTCATATGGTGGGAAAAGACTAAAGGATTTTTACCTCAGAATATTCCACTTTAGTACTGCAGGAGGAAGTTGGAAGTCAGGGAAGGCCCTTTAATGATACAATGAAGCATTTCTCTCAGACAGTGGATTTTATGTGGCAGCAAAGAATTGTAAATGATTAGTGGTTCAACTTGTTCTCTGTGTATTTTTATTGTCAAGAATGAGGAAAGAGTTTGTGGGATTTTCTGACTTATTTGTCAGGTTACTATGCATGAGAGTAATTGTTTGTTGTATGTCTCAGAAAATGTCTTTATGGGCAAAAAGAAAAAAAAGAGAAAAATGAATCCAGGAAGGCACTCTGCCAGGCTGATTTGCATCCCAGGCGGCTTATTGCCATGGAAACTTCTGAGGTCATCGGTGACAGAGTTCATTGTCCAAAGGGGGCGCTTCTGTAAGGACTTCTGGAGGCAACAGCCTGAGAGACACGAAGTTCAGGAGGGCATCTGGTGAACCAAGACCCTCTGAGGTGGTTGGTTTGGCAAAGTGACAGGGTCAACATCCTCCCAGAGAAAGACGTGGATAGTTGTTTTCTTCTCTTATGGTGAACCAGTTTCTTCACATTACAATATCCAGCCCATGTTATACCTACTGGTGAACAGATCTCAAAGGGAGCTATAAACTGTCTATAAGTCAGTCATAAGGATGTGTAAGATCACAGAAGAACATTAGCTTCAGAATTAGTTTTACTACTGGTGGTATCAGGAAGAGTACGCAAAATGCAAGTTACTATAAGTGGCTGAAATTTGTTAGCAAGTCACAACTAGAATAGGCCCATTGATTCCATGGAGATTTGGTGAGTCAACTCTGTAAGTGCCACTGATCTAATGGGCCTACTCTAGTTGTAATTTACTACTGGATTTCAGCCATTGAATGACATATCTTTATTACAGAATTTAAAACTTCAGGTCTTCCTCTAAGAATATAACTATGTGTCTGTCCACACTGGCTTATAGATATGGTGTATGGATAACTGATGGTGTGGTTTAGGTTGAAAAAAAAGAGAAAGAAACTGATCCTCTGCAGATACCACATTTTTACGTATTTTACTGTTCCATTGGTAATAACAATGCAAAGCAGCAATAACATAAGGGAAAAACTTGCTTGCACAATCAGAGCTAAACAATGAGAAATGCAACCAATTCCTTTAAAAATGTAACATTCAAAGTCCCATTGCAGATATCAAAAACGTAAAATAAAATTTTCTTGTTGAAATGATAATGATAAAAACAGAAACACAAAAATAAATAATACATGGATGGCAGTGTTCTGCACTAACTGAAGGTTCCAGCTTGTCTTCAATTGTAATGAAAAACATTACAATACAGTGGTGCCTCGCTAGACGATTGCCTCGCAGGACGAGGAAATCGCTAGACGATGCCTTTTTGCGATCGCTACTGCGCTTCGCAAAACGATGGTCTCCTATGGGGAATTTTCGCTAGACGATGAGGTTTCCCCATAGGAATGCGCCGACTAGTGGTCAAAAGCTGTCAGTGCAGCTGTCAGTGCATTCCGTCGGGGACCCGCGCTCGCTAGACGATGTTTCCCTATGGGAGATTTTCGCAAGACGACTGAGTTTTCCCTTGGAACGCATTGAAGCGATTTCAATGCATTCCAATGGGAAAACGTGCTTCGCTAGACGATGTTTTCGCAAGACAGCGATCTTCGCGGAACGGATTAACATCGTCTAGCGAGGCACCACTGTATATAGTAATCTTATCTAGAAGCCACTGACAGCAGCCACATCTTTATTTTCCAAAGCTGTGTGTGAGAGAAGAATGACAACTGGTATGTCAGCCAAAGCTGACTAGAAGTACTGCAAGTGACATTTTCTTTCTGAAGCTGCACCAAATAACAATTTTTTCTAAGAACATAAGCATATCTATATACCAGCCAAGCAAGGTATTGAGACCCAAACCAAAAACAAAATAAAAAACCTACCTCAATGCTGTTTTTTGGAAAACCAGAAATGCCAGCAAATAATATATTCTGATTATCAGTAAGTTATCCTCATCTGACAGGGACTCTAGAATTCTCTATGTATTTGGAAAATATAACACAGGTAAACTTAACTCACACTCTAACCCTACTGCTAAATCTCAATAGATTGGAATTTGTGTGGGAGAAGAAAATATCCCCAAACTTACTCAAAGCAATTTTAAAAAAATCCTGGTTGATGAGGATTAAGCTGCATGTTATGAAGACCACACATAACTATTAAAACAAATTTAAGATATGTATCTATAGGCTGGGTAAAATAAGACTGACCAGAATCTTCAAGCTAAGATGTTACATAATAATTAAAGATTTTATCATAATCTGAATCTCGTTGAAATGAAGGCTGTTCGGTTTTAATTGTACTTACAGGAGGCAGTTATAGAATAGTATTTTGAACAATGGCTGAGTTTTCACAGCACTGGTCATCCACTTGGGGTTGTCTTTTTGTCTGCCTGCCACAAAAGCCAAAGAATGTTAAGAACACAGGGATAAAAATGAGACCATGAGCAGCGCCAAACAAGATCACCAAGAACATGATCTTAAAAAAGGTTCTGAAGATGTATGAGGCTGCTGCAGATAGGACAACCACTCCCAATATGGTAGAAACAGCTCCCTGTAGAACAGGGTAACCAAGATGATAAAGAGCATCCACCACCTTCTCATTCACAGTTGATTTCTCACTGGAAACAAATGAATATGAAATATGAGCAGAGAAGTCCACTGAAAACCCTATGCAAATAATAAGGTTGATCATGGATATGGAATCAAGATTGACATCCCAATAGACCATAAAACCAGTCACACCCACAATGATAGAAGCAATGGCAAACGTTACCCATAAAGAGCAAACAGGGTTGGGAATCAACAGCAAGGAAATAATTAACATGGCTCCAGTAGCAATAGCAATATTCTGAATGGTGTTTTGAGCTATCACAAGGTACTGATCAAAGTATATAAAGCCTGGATGATAAACCATCAGGGGTATCTTGCAGTCTTTTGCAAGGCCTCTCAGTTGGTTTAAGAGATTTTGCTCATCAACTGCAGTAGAAACGTTGACTGTCTGTATGAAAAAACGTGAAGCGGATATCTCCGTAGTAGTATAATTAACATCCCATCTAGATTCTGGATTTACTCTAAACAGGACAGGTAGATTTCTGATGAACGTAGTATGTTCGTTTATCTTTATGGACATTTGTTGGGCAGCAGTTTCATAAATTCTCAGCCACGACTGTGATAAATTCTTGTCCACATAAGATGAGCTTTCTAGTGCATCAATGCAGTTCTCAAGGTCTGCACGGACAGATGAATTCCAATATGCTATGCTTTCCGTAACAACAATCATAACCCTTGGACCATACTCTGAAAAATATTCATCTTCCCAGTCATAATACTGAATAACATAAGAATGGTCAGTAGCTAGGTTTCGAAGATCTATCCCTTCTTTAAGCTGTGTACATCCATAAATGCTACTACCTACGTACACAAGATACACGGCTACCACAAACACCTTGACCCATATGTTCATAAGGAAGGGACCATAATACTTTCTAAAAAATGCATTTATGGGATGTTCAGTCTCTGTTTCAGTGGAGTTATCAAAATACCCTCCTACACAGCACATATTATACAGATGACCCTGAGATTTTTGAGGTTCATCTTTCACTTTCATGAAGGTGAGCCAATGTCTGTTGGTTTCTTCTCTTTTACCATTTAGAGCAAGGATAGCCCCAAAGAATGTCAAATTATACAAGTAGCAGAATATAAAAGCTGTTCCTGTATAGATGCAAAATGACTGAACTGATCGGAAGGAAGTTGCCATTCCAATATAGAAGGCTAGCACATCTGTGAGAGTGGTGATGGTAATAGACACAGCCGCCTCTTCATAGGTATCAGCCATCCGATCTTGAACACTACGCTTTACTTTAGTCTGTTGCCAGCAGGATACCATGATGAACATGTCATCAACGCCAACTCCTAAACAACAGGAACAACAAAAGATATGAGAAGAGTACAAAAGAAAAGAAATGAGCATGCTTTGTAATTAATAATCAGTAAAATTGGGATAAAAAAATTGACAGTGCAGACAGCAAATCTTTTCCTTATTTTAATTTGTCTTCCAAAATTCTACAAAATTACAAATGCTAAAGTTATGTTTTTGAACCTTTCAAACACTTTCAAAATCATTGTTTAAAGACTGTTTTCCCAAAAGAGAAGAGATATTTGATTAAAAGCAAAAAGTTATATTTGAACACGGATGCATTCTTCTTGTACTTTGCCCGAAGTAAATACCACAGTGTAATACTCACTCTAGTGTGTGTATAATGTGGCTAATTTTATTGGCAAAACAAATTGTGTGCTTGCCATTGATTTTGTCCTCCTCCCCAGAGGGGAAGAGTGGAATCTTGACTGTAATAGCTTTATAAAAGCCAGTGAAATCTAAGAAGAGGGACGAGACCCTGCCTATTTGGGAGCTGGATGGGAGGACCAACGTACCTCTGTGAAGGAGACATCTTGCTACTTTTCATATTTTGTAAAGGCTTATTGAGGAATCAGGGAGATTTCCTATTCTTCTCCTGATGCTCTGACATGCTTAAAGCAAGCACCCACTCCATATCAACAATACATGCTCAAAGATAACAAAAGTCACTTAGATTAAAACAAAAACGTGTGAATGAACTATACCTCACCCCTTTAAAATTGGCATATCCTTTTTCTCCTAACTTCTGTTCAATATAATCCTACTAACCTCCCTAATCTATACAGCACATTACTAGTGGTATAGAAAAGCTCAAACACAGGCTTTAATAGTATCAATACCTATGGATTATAAATTTGCAGTTGTCTGCCAGGTCAAAGTTCCAAGGCAACAGTTTCAGGAATGCTTAAGAAAGAACCATATCATGTTTTCAATACAGAATATAATGATGGTTTACTGAATAAAATATAAACAGGATGCATTCTATCATAACAATTGTGTGCTGTCAAGTCAATTAGGACTTATGGTAACCTTTTCCAGGGTTTTCTAGGTAGAGAGTACTCAGAAGTGGTTTACCATTCCTTTTTTCTGGAGGTGCCCTAGGACTGTGCAGCTTGCCCAAAGCTGTATAGGCTGGTTCTGCTCACAGGAGGCACAGTGGGGAACTCCCAGGTACCTAACTCACTAAACTATCTTACAAAGCAAATTTCCTGCCTCTACAGCTCAAGTGCTGGAATGGTTCTCAGGAGTCAAGATGAGGCGTGTGCTCCTTGAGATCTAGCTGCCTGGGTATACTTGCATGCTCCTGGCACCCCAGATGGAGAGGAAACCCCCTACAGGGAACAATACTTGTATACTAGGAGTGTCTCCATTCCAGAACCTGCTATAAATTTGGAGCCCTTGAGCAGTTAGTCAGCAGGAGTGTGCAGGCCTCTCCCTTCCAGGCACTCTGTATTTTCTCAAGAGAAGCTACAGGCACCTTCTCATCGCAAGAGCTGGGAAAACATCCCAGTTTACCTCCATAGAGCCTGATAAAAGGACTAGCTGACAAGAACATCAATGTTAAAGAGAACATCGCATTTTTAACTCCTAAATGCAAGGAATATAATCCCAAATGCCCAAAATGCCCATGGACATGAAGGACAGGGCATTTGGCTAATTTCTACAGTTATACTAACACAGTCCTTTTCCTAATTACATAATTACTTTACTACTTCAGTCCAGTTGATCCGTATTGGGAGAAAGGAAGACTTGTGGTGTTTAATGATCCTAGAGAAGGGGAATATTTTGCCTCTAGAGCATGAGTTTCACTCTTGTGTTCACTTGACTTATTTCCTGAGAAACAGTTTCTAGGACATAAGCTAGTCCTACTCAAGGGGGAATATTAGAAAATCTCTGTTTTCACCCCATAGTCTCCACTTTTCATGTTCACTTGGGTAAAAGGCACAACTATAAACCTTAAGCTTTTGTAAAGTGATAGGACTGAGAAGAAATGCTTGTAACATTAGTTAATAATAGCCATAATTTTAAATTCATCAAAAAGTTAAGAAGCACCATCCCCACCATTCATTTCTACTTGGAAAAGAGCATGGAAATATTACCTCAACCCATCTGGCTAGTGAAATGCCATAAGGGCTTGAGAACAGCTTCAGATTGTGATGCCGTTTTAATTATCCCACACAACTATTTCAAGACTTAGGGCTTGATCCCCCAGGGAACAGTGTGCTTCCTTTCACTTATGTAGCCCATGAACAATTTGGGAAAAAACATATAGACGTACATATTCAAGGCTCAAAAGAAATGAAATGTTAATGTCTGTTTTCTCACTTACCAAGTATAAGAAATGGTGCATTTGCAGCAGTAACAACAAACTGTGCCCCGCAAAAGAGCAATAATCCAAAGCTGCTGAGCACAGACAAACCAGACGACAACACTCCAAATGCTGCAACCCACACTTTCGTTCGTACACAGTCTAGCCTGTAAAAATTCCAAAGAAGTACAGTCACATTAATCTATTTTACCATGCTGACAAAGAGAGTCACATCTCTGTGTTAATGAACCATGTCATTCTGCGTTTTGTCTGTATCTGTATCATTTGGCCATAAAAATAATACTGGTCATGAATAGGATGCCAATGTCTGATCCAAGAAAGCTCATATTGAAATAAAATTGTTAGTCTTTAAAGTCATACATTTGTCTTCTTTTTTTTCTTTTCTTTTGCTAATATAGCTTGTAAAGTGTATTTTTAAAAAAAAGCTAACTGGATATTGATATTCACTGAAGATGTGTCAATTCATATTTTGTACAAATGTAGAATACCATATGCAGACACATACTTAAGAAAAATAAGATATAAAGTAGAAGTATAATAATTTATATTTTTTGTTCATTTTTTTTAACATTCTCACAAATCTATCATGCCGCTGTACACATAGAAAACACTGCATTGTTCAAGGTTTGGCTCTCATTTTGACAGAATTTGCTGTTCAGATCATGTATGTAACTGTCTTTAGGGTGATACAGGACTCTTTATGGGTTTTCCTCTATCTCACCGTAGTTTTCATGGGAAAATGTCACCTGCTTTTCTTAGTGAGGCACTCCCTCTTGGCCCTGAATAATGTTATCTTTCTTAGAACTGTCTACCTCTGTGAAATGGGGCAAATATTTCCTTCACCTTTAAACAACCCCACATTTCCTACAAGGCTGTAGGAAGGCAATCTTTCCTATTCTAAATTCTCTATCAGCAAGAAACACACACACAAACACAAAAGCAAAAAAAAAGACGTTGTGGCACCTTAAAGACTAACTGCTATGGTTGTTGTAGTTTTTTCAGGCTGTTTGGCCGTGTTCTGGAGGTTTTTCAACCATCGGATACCGGCCGTGAAAGCCTTCGAGAATACTAACTGCTATATTTTAAAGTAAACTTTCACTGAGATTTTTTTTTTGCTTTGTTTTGTTTTGTATTACTTGTTGAAATGCTTGCACAGACAAACATGGCTATAACATGAAAAACTAAAATCCATATGTATCTCAGTTGAGGATGGGTTATGACTAGAGCAGGGAGGATGTTCCCCCTCCCACCCAAATTTTCATCTCGGTCCACAAGCTACCCCTGGTCTTGACACAGGCCAAACACCAGCTGACTAGCAATGTAGTTGTCTGTTTAGTAAGCCACGCTCAGTAAGAGCATGCAAGAAGACAGGCTGTTAATGTATGGAAGTGTAGCAGATGAAAATCATGTTATGATTATAATTGCAGATTTTCATGAGGAAGTGTGATAATGGTGGTGGGGATGATTATATTGTTCAAATGTATATTACTACCTATTTTTCTAGACCGACTAACTAACTGGCTAACTAATGACATTATAAAATATAACAATAGCAGAAATTCAGGGTTGCCAAGCAGTGACTTCACTCCTTGAGACTGGGATCAGCAAGCTGGCTTTCTTTACATCACAAGTAGCCCTCAGCAGTAAAGAGAGGTCCCCTTCCCTCAGTTTACCAGTCCAGTTACATCCTATTCTCTTTAACATGAGTGGGGAGGAAGTTGTACAATTCTTCACACACAAATCACATCCACAATGATGCACAAGGCATGGGAATTCTTAGGGATTAGGGAATCACAAATTCTGACAGGCGCTGTTTCATACCAAATCACAGGTAGTTAATGACCTAGGGTTGATGTTCATGAAATTCTGGGATGTGCTGCTCCCCCTGCTTGGTTCACAAGAATTTGGAGAAATAAGCATGTTTCTTCTGGTTTCACTACAGCTCATACCTCAGTGTATTGAGCTGCAGCCTAAGTGTATAATTACTGATTGCACATTTATTTATTTATTTATTTAACTTATATGCCGCCCACACTACCCAAAGGTCTCTGGGCAGCTTACGACAATTTTAATGTCTGAATGTCTTTACTGAATGCAATAAAAAGATAAAACAATTAAAATACAATTAAAAATTAAAAATGTATGCCTCAAACATGTCCATCAATTGTTTATTTTTTGTTCTTGGGGAGAAAGATGAGATAAAAATCAAATAAATAAATAAATAAATTTTGATGTTCAGCAACTGACTGGTATTCGTTTGTTTCCATATTTTTTGAAAGCCACTCATATACTTCATGAAGATTAGTACTTTTAATCAACAGAACTGCAGCAGAGAACTTGTTAGGTTTCTTAACTAAAAAGAAAAAGACCCCATAAGCCCTCTCCCAAATTTAAAGGGTGGAGTAGTTACCTTGAACATGATATAATTGAAAAGAATATTGTTAAAAAATACGTGATGGAGAACAGTTGGATCACATCCTTGGAATTTTTGTCAAATTCTTCCTGTCTGGACAATGAGGTAAAATAGGACACCTGCCAGGGTGTGGGAAAGAAGGATAAACCTGGTAAATATTTTATTTTATAATATGAACCTTAAAGTTCTCTCTTCATGTTTCCAACAATTTAATAGACAGGCCTGAAAAATACTCTGTTAATTAACAGATACACTTACCTGTTTGTTCAGATTTCCCCAATGTAACAAGAAAGATAAAATTTACCCAGAACTTCCAAAGTTGAGGTAAATTCCCTCCACAGAAATGCCTGCCTTATGGTCACCTATTAATTTCTCTTGCTTGGTTTGAGAATTTTTTAAAAAAAATCGCAACATAACATTGACATGCGCCTTACGTGTTGTTAAAAGCAGTCCCTAGTGTGCTGCACACAGAGAGGAGGGTCCATCGAGGATCTGCAGTGGTCCAAATAAGGGCCACTTAGGGCCACCCTCAGGCCACACTCTGGCCTTGGGAGGAAGCCAAGAGGAACACAAACAGGTTTCTGCCCCAGGAAGGAGACAGCAATGGTGTGACAACCTCCCTTTGCAGTTCCATCGGGGAAATACCCGACCGGCTTGTTGTTGTTTAGTTGTTAAGTCGTGTCTGACTCTTCGTGACCCCATGGACCAGAGCACGCCAGGCCCTCCTGTCTTCCACTGCCTCCCGGAGTTGGGTCAAATTCATGTTGGTAGCTTCGATGACACTGTCCAACCATCTCGTCCTCTGTCGTCCCCTTCTCCTCTTGCCCTCACACTTTCCCAACATCAGGGTCTTTTCCAGGGAGTCTTCTCTTCTCATCAGATGGCCAAAGTATTGGCGCCTCAGCTTCAGGATCTGTCCTTCCAGTGAGCATTCAGGGTTGATTTCCTTCAAAATGGATAGGTTTGTTCTCTTTGCAGTCCAGGGGACTCTCAAGAGTCTCCTCCAGCACCACAATTCAAAAACATCAATTCTTCGGCGGTCAGCCTTCTTTATGGTCCAGCTCTCAATTCCATACATCGCTACTGGAAAAACCATAGCTTTGACTATGCGGACCTTTGTCGGCAAGGTGATGTCTCTGCTTTTTAAGATGCTGTCTAGGTTTGTCATCGCTTTCCTCACAAGAAGCAGGGGTCTTTTAATTTTGTGGCTGCTGTCACCATCTGCAGTGATCAGGGAGCCCAAGAAAGTAAAATCTGTCACCGCCTCCATATCTTCCCCTTCTATTTGCCAGGAGGTGATGGGACCAGTGGCCATGATCTTCTTTTTTTTGATGTTGAGCTTCAGACCATTTTTGGCGCTCTCCTCTTTCACCCTCATTAAGAGGTTCTTTAATTCCTCCTCCCTTTCTGCCATCAGAGTGGTATCATCTGCATATCGGAGGTTGTTGATATTTCTTCCGGCAATCTTAATTCCGTTTTGGGATTCATCCAGTCCTGCCTTTCGCTTAAGCTCCCTAATACTAGGCTCCCCTACCCGATTAATGCTGCAGCTAGACTCGGAAGAGACCGGCCCCCAACCTGTTCAGTATTTGCAAAGGTGCGGAGCTCCAAGGGCAGCAGCTGCCTCAGCTCCTGGATGAGGGGCCACCACTGGTGCAGCTGCTGGGTGGGCAGGAAGGCGCTCCTCCTGCCCCCAAATACTGTAAATGTTCAACAGGAAACTGAGCTTACAATATGGAGCAAAGGCAGGAAGATTTATTTTTTTAAAATCATGTCGGAACACGTATCAAAATTGACCCCATAAATCATCAACAAGGGTTGTTAATACTGAAAGGGACGTAGCAATACATTTAATTACCTAGGCTGGACATCAGTTTATCCGGGAGCATAAATCTACCAGGTTACTGGTCACCAGTCCCAAAGACAGTGAGGTGCCGACCTGCCGGGTTTCCTAAATCGTGATGGGGTCCCGGGCCAGGTCGCACTTACCCGGACGGAGGAGAAGTTCAAGGAGTCCAGGACGGCCGGGATGCGCTCGAGAAAGGCGTCGAGCCACCGCTCGCTGGCCTCTCGGGGGGCCGCGTGGTCCTCCTGCAAGTAGTAGACGAGGCGCAGGGCTTTGGCCGCCAGGAGGGGGCGCGCCGGTTCGGCTCCGGGGCCCAGCGTGACGCCCCCGAGGAAGAAGCCGAGGAAGAGGCGGCCCTGGAAGAGCGGGAAGGTGAGGCTGGGCAGCAGCGCTTCTATCCGCGCGGCCTGGCCTTGCACGGCGCCGAGGAGCGGGTTGGGGCTGCTGCAGGCGCCCTGGCTGCGCGCGCAAAGGTCCTGGAAGGCGCGCCCGTGGGCGCGGAGCCCTCGCACGGCCGCGTCGAGCGCCAGCAGCTGGGCGAAGGCCTCCCTGGTGAGGAGCGAGTCCGTCTCGCCGGCGGCCAGGGCGATGAAAGAGGCGAAGGTGCCTTCGGTGGCGAGTCTCTCGGCGGAGAAGCGCCGGGCGTCGTCGGTGGGGAAGCGCGCCTGGACGAAGCGGCGCTCGCTTTTGGCCGGGCCCCCGACCGGCGTGAACTGGCCCTCGATGTCGTTGGCCTCGCGGCTCCGCAGGAAGACGAAGCCGGAGCCCAAGGCGGCCGAGAGCGCCACGGGCAGCAGCAGGAAGGGCCACGGGTGGGCGCCCACCAAGGCCCCCAGCGCCCGCAGCGCCCGCGACAGGGGCCGCTCCAGGCAGTCCGTGCGGCAGCCCCGCGACGGCATCTCTCGCTCTCTTTCCTCTTTCTCTTTCGCCGTAGGCCGACTACGCCGCCAAATCCCCTGAGAGTTTCTCCGTTTATAAAACGAGTGGGACCGACGTAATTTTCCCTCCGTGTATAATTGCAAAGGCTAAATCGAACCAACCTCGCTTCTTCGGCTTACAAACCGGCGTTTTACTACTTTGCCTTGACTGAAAGAGTCGATAGGGCTTTTCCCTCTGCGGAACGAGCAGGAGGAGACGCCCCAGCCGGGAGAAAAGAGAGAGCCAAAGAGAGATGGGGCGGCAGTGAAAGTGAGCCGGGGTGTGGCGTCTCTGTGAGCGGGAAAGGGGGCAAAAAGCGGGGGGGGGGAGGGAGACTATGCATACACACACACACAGCGCCAGTACTGACCTCTGCAAAGCCTCTGCTCTCCTCAGTTGCCACGTTTTTCAAACAACACCCTCCCCTACTCGTTTTTATTCATCTATTTATTTTTCTAACGGAGTCACTCTGGCCTGTAAGAAAAGGAAGTAATTGGGAGGAAGGAAAGCCGCCCTCATGCAGCGCGTTTGAGCCGCGCCACCTGCGGGCGCTTCAAATAGAACTGCAAGTGTAAAACTTCCTCTGGCTTCCGTGATCTCGGAAATGATAACATGTTGCCAAACTTTAGTCTGCTAAAAATAATCTCAAAGAGAAGTCGGGATGAGGGCATTTCTTGCTGATCTTGTGACAGCACTATTCTAAGTGATCTCCCAGAAAGGTTTTGTTTTTTTTAAAATGGTTTTTGAAATTGTTTAGAATCTGTTCTTCATATCACTTGTTGGGCGTGGCCTAAGACATTGCTTTTACTTTGCATTGCATTTTCATGCCCCCCCCCCCCGTTGGAAAATGATTAGTAAATACTTTAAATAAATAAATAACCAGGACATTGATCTCTGCCTGGAATCAAACCAGAAGCCATGTGAAGCTACTATAAAAAGCAGGTGCCAAGTAACTGGCCCTAGTCAATTGTGGGAGCATTTTGGACCAATTAAATTTTCTGAATACTTTTTTGACCTGATTTGAAAAAAAAAGCTAGAACATAGAAAATGGACCATACAGTAGGTTACAGCATACTGAAATATTTGCTCATGTTGAATATGTCATTCTTTAGTCTAGACCAAACATAATTATTCCAAAAGGACGGAGAAGTCTGCCATTTATTTTTGAATGCCATTACCTGATTATCATACATTGGATGAGAGCAATGATCCTTTACATTGAAGCTATTTGGCAAATCTTAATTAGCTCTTTATGTTGTTGGGATGGTTATGTCTTTCTGCGTATTAGCTAAATGCACACATCTTTGCCATAAGCAACATCAATTGTATAAAATTATATGGTTTTTCTGTTGTAGAATCTGAGATACTCTTTGCTCTCTGAAGTGAAGCATACAAGTGATTCTAATCAAAAGTGAAGCCAAAATGGTGTTTGTTTTTTTCGGTCTGTTTGAAAATGATGTGGAGGCATCTGGTGGTGGCATATTCATATTGCAAGCCATAGTTCCTGGTAAGAAATGCAAAGCTTTTGCATTTGCATGTTGAACTTAAGGCTTGATCACACATGCCAAAAGAACCCCAGTTATATTGATTCTGCTGTTTTTAAAACTTTTGTAAATTTCTGTTCACATGCATGGCTTACACTGATTCATTTGGCGAGCCAATAATTCCCCCCCACTCTCCAGGAGGGTTGTTTTAAAATGTATCAATCAGGTATTTCTTCATTCCTTGTTGTTTCAGTGCATGTGAACATTGCTGTTGATTTATTTACTTTGCAAAGGGGTCAGGCTTTTGGGTCTGTTGGCCACTTTATGGCCACTGTGCTTGTATCCTTTAATTTTTTTTTAAAAAGGGGATATCGATAAATCGCATGTACCAGCCACTGTTGCTGCCACAAAAACAACATGAATACATTGCTCAGAAGGAGACAGCCTTCCCTCCCTCCCTTGCGGGTTTAAGGAAGGAAAGAGGACTTGAGCAGAGAAAGTCTAAACTTGTCAAATCTTGACATGTGAGGCAAAGTGGAGATTATTGTAACAGGTGATAAATCATCAACAAGGAATGCTTGTATTTGCCATAACTGCCAAAGTTGGTAGTAAGTACTGTTTGCTACTTAGTCTGCTTGGGCTTCCAGTGATAGAGATTAATCTAAGAACACCCCAAGACTCTGCATCTGTCCGTTTAGGAGAGTGTCATATAACCCATGGTCTCTAAGATCCCATCTCAGGGACCAGGAGATTACATCATTAATTGCAGAAAGACAGAATGTCTGGGTAGTGTAACATTGAAAACAATAGGGAAATTGTTCCTATTTGGCAAGATTTTTAACTCACTAAACTATTATTCAAGTAAATAATCTCAGTACCTACTTTTATGCAAGTTATGCCTTATTGAGGACTGTCTTTGTCTTTTATGTTTCACATCCAAGTCATCATGGGACTGGGGAGAGAGAAAGAGTGGGCTTCAGTCTCCATGGCAGAATAGTGTTTCTTGTTTTCCAGTGTGCTATTATTTTGCCCGAGTTCATTTCTTGTTAACATTTAGCCAATTATTTAAGTTTCTTTGTTTTGCATAATCTTGCTCATATTTTCAGAAGCTTGGGTTGTTTGGTTTTTTTAACCATTTTTCATAATCTTGCAACCATTCTACCTTTGCCTCAAGGCCAGGACACTTTTGAGGGCCTTTCCCCGCCTTGAAGTAGAAAGCCCTGGGCTCTGGCAGGTACTTTCAACTCAGCTGGGAACATATTTACAGGCAACAACTCTGCAGCCAACCTTCCCTCCTTCCCTGAATGGAGAGTTAAAGGGGTTCCAGGAACAGTTAACTGGATTGTCCAGTCCTTTATGTTCTGGGGACCTTTCTATTGCCCCGTTCAGTGCTTCCCATTGGTCCCCGGCCCCGGCAGGTATAGCAGGGGCAGTAACTCTTCTGTCCACCTGTCCCCAGCTCTTGTGGTCGTCTTGATGGGGTTTGTTGTCCCCTTTGTATATAAATTTATGGCACAGCAGAGAGTCTTACCTTGAATAAAGCTATTTATATTGCAAAAGCACGATTCACATTTAATTCATGTGAGTCAATTATTTCTTTCTCAAGTAGTATATATTTACATAGTCCAAAAGTATAACAGCTTTTCGTTGCTTATTACTTGTTCTAGTTGCTTTTAAATTAGTTGCTTGAAACCTCTGAAATTTCAGAGCTCATTAATCCTCTAACAGTTTTTTTTGGTCTGTTTTCTCTCACCCATGAGGAAACATCCATGCTGACTCCTTTCACGTCATCGGGCAGTCATTCTGGCAGTATATCTTCATTCTGTTGCTGCTGCTTCATTCTGATGCTCCTTCGTTCATTCATTCTGTTGCTCCTACTGCTACTACTACTTTTATACTGATCTTACTCAGACACTTGGCGTTTCTCAAGGTCAGTTAACTCATTAATCTCACCTGCCGTCTTTCCCTCTTGTAGCTTTACTGAGCAGAAATGCTCTTTGTAAAATATAACACCAACAATCTTTGGTGTGACAACTCCCCACCACCTTGTGGGTGACAGTTCTTGATAGAAGGCCAGTTCTTCTCCTCCACTTTCCCCCTCTTTTCTCTGGCTATGTAGGCTTGTTCCCCCCATATATTTCTGTTCCATTCCAGGCTCTCCCTTTCTCCCCCCAAAAAGGGTTTCCAGAGGAGCTGAGTATTCTGGGGCCTTTTGGCCTCTTCCCTAGGGATCATCAACCCCTCCCACTTATGAGTCCAGGGATTTTCCAACCACAGCCATTTCCATCCCTCAGGAACTATTTTTGCCCCTTTCTTAGCTTCTACCTTCCCATCTTCTACTCTACTCTCACTCTGTCTGCTCCCGTCTTTGTTTTCATATCCTCTTCTTTTCCTTCTTCCTCTTCCTTCTCTCTCATTTCTCCTGCTTTTCTCTCTTCGCCTTTTTCTAATCCAATGGGGGGGGGGGCTCTCTTGCTGGTCTTGGACTTCCTTCACTTTCCAGGGCAGAGGGGGGATGACACTCGGGCAGAGGGTAATATCTTCTTGCCCTCTTTTCCACATGAGGCTTCTTGTGAATTATTGGATCTTCATATTGAGCAACTCCAATAAATGTGCAAGGAACTTTGCTGTTCCCCGGAATGACAATCAGGCATCACTTGTGCAGTGGTCTAAGTTGAGTGCCACACTATCACTTACACACTAGTATGACAGGATATCACACTCCACTCTTAACTCTGTGCAGGGCAAAATCTTGATCCTGAAGGTTTCCCAGTCCTCCAGAGGAAGTGCTGAGGGCATGTAAGTTGTGCTGATGGAAGCAGTTTTAGCCATGAATCAAGTGTACTCGATTCCCTGGCTACTTTTTACATTTGCACATACCAGTGTATTTACATGAGTGTGTGTGGATTAGATCGTCTCTTCCTAGTGACAAAATGCAATGGTCTGAGTGCTGTGGAAATCTTTATCTTTGAACAGACACACGAGGAGGCAAATTTACAGATTGCAGTAACACATTTGTAGAATTTGCGTTCATCATGTGCACCCGTACCTACCTTTTTTATAATTTGTAAGCCACAACTGGCGTTTTTAACAGTATTTGCCACAACGCTGGAGCAGCACAAACCAAGTCAAGCAGAAGCTGGATTCGGTATAAGAAGGAAAAAGTTCCTGAAGATTCTTGCATACTGCCATCTAGTGGCCCTTGTGTGCATATAGTTAAGGATTCCTTTCTCAGTAAGAGGGATGCCTCAAAAACAGAACAAAATGAATGAATTTAAAAGCATTGAATACTGAATCGTGTGATATCTTTTGAAAGCCATGGTAGGGTAATTTGGATTCTTCAAAGTAAAGCAGGAATGAGATTTCTATTTTATCCTTATTGTTTTGCAGATTTGTTTTGTCTTGTTTTAATCAGGCATTCTCAACCTTTTTTTGGGGACACAGTAAACACAATATAAAGGACATATAGGCAAAATTAGGATTGTATAAACTGCATAGCAAATTAAGGTGGTGTGTGGAGAATTGGTACCAGGCTGTGGCCCCCTTCAAATGTACCGGGGGGCCCCGGGGGGGTCATAAGCCCCTATGTTGAGAATAGCTGGGGTAAATTCCTTGAATTCCTTTTAATTCTTTAAAATGAATTCTAGAATTAGAGAATGGCTATTGTGCTAAATGCTGGGTTCAAACAATATGCAGAAAAAGAAAATATAGAAAGGATCTATTGTTGCCTTAATACGCATAAAGGATGAAGGAGGTAACTGGCATATTTTTAAAAATGTTACTCCCTGCTACTTCTGGATAGAAATAATTCTCTGATATTTCACATCAAGAGAAAAAATGTCATAATGTAGGGAAGGTACATTAAAGACTAGAGATGGGCACGAACCAGTTTGTCCCAGTTCATAAAGGCGGCAGCACAGGTGTGGCTGCTCCCCTCTCCCGCCTCCTCTGGCTCAACCAGCCCCTCGCCAGGCCCAGCGTGCCACGGCTTCCTGCACCTCCTCAACTGATCTTCCAGTCCCAGCAACAGCTCAGGCTTCTTTGCCCGGCCCTCTTGGCTGATCTCCCACTCAGTCAAAAGGGCAGGGCAGAGAAATCTGTGCTTTTGCTCATGATTGCAAGATTTGCCAGGGAGATGGAAAAAGCAAGCAAACTGGGCCTGGGAGTGGCTGATTGGCTGAGGAGGCAGGGAAGTGGACCAGCAGCACCTGTGCTGCTGCCTTTATGAACTGGGGTGAACTGAGATGAACCGGTTCATGCCCATCTGTATTAATGACCTCTTCAAAAGTAACAGACCAACCTAATTTATTGTGGCAGCCATTAGCAGTGGACTGGAAATAAAGAAATCTGAAATCCAAAATACAATGGAGCTAGCAGAAAATGCAATTCTCCTGGGTTGTTCCACAGAAGTAGTAAAGGTAATGGAAGATGACTCTTAGTGAATCTTTTCAATTATACCTACAGAATAAGACTCATTTTTGCAATTTGGCTGAGATCAACCTTTATTAAAATACTCAGAAAGGAAAATGTCAATGTTAATAATGACTACAAAACAATAAACTTATTTGGTTAAGTTTTTCTTTAAAAAAAAACACATGGCAGAATTCACTAAAGTGCAATGAAAGGGCAGGAGATACACAGTGTGGATTAAAATGAGAATTGGAAGAAGAAAGTCCTAATCTGCATGTAAGTACTTTGAGAAAGATGCCATGATATGACCATGGATATATGCTTGCATTTTTAATTACAAGAAAGCCTTTGACAAAGGTCAACATGACAAGCTGATAGAGGTCTTGATAAACAAAGGGATTGATACATGATATACTAATGATTAGCAACCTGTGGGCAACAAAAAGCTATAGTGAAAACTGAAGATAACAGAGATGCTGACACAGGCTCCAGTGAATAAAATTGAACTGACCAGATGATGGCAGCAAATATTCAGCAGTAGAAGGGACTGGTGTTCTGTTCGATTGCATTTGTTCTGTTCTGTGAATAGAAGAAATGAAATAACAAATCTGGTAATCCAAATAGAGGGTTGGATCTAGCTTGAATTATGCTTAATGCAAAACCATTGAAATTTGTAGAACAAGTAAGCCATAGCCCATTGATTTCTCTAGATCTTCTCTTATACAGATCTAATTCCACATGTTAAAAATGTTTGTAGGATAGTGAAATGTTGGTTTTCAGTCTCATTTTACTCTGCAGTTATCTATAAATTGGTAACCACATTTCAAAATGGATGCTCATGAATATGTGAACCAGTACTGTTTGATGTGTAGGGTTGGGACCTAGGAGAACTAGGTTCTGGTTCTCACTTCACCATGAAATTCACTGGGTGACCACTAGCCAGTCATTCTCTTTCAACCTGATGTATCTCACAGGGTGGGTGTCATGAGTATAAAGGGGAAAAGGTGAGTCATTGAATAGAGTCTAAAGGCACGGTAGTGTGTATTCATTTATTTATATCTATGTATTTGTTTATTCAGTTTATAGACTGCCCCCTTAGTGTGAGTACTACCTAGGGTGGTTTACACAAGGTTAAAACTCACAAACCCTATAGAGCCCTGAACATTTTGCGACCTTGCTACCTATTGGAACACCTCTCCCGAAGATCAACTTCCTGTGCCACTCGTACCTCTCAGTCTTTGCTGCTGTGGGTGGCCACCCTGAGGGAGGCCAGGAAGTCTTCGACCAGAAGCTGGGCCTTCTCTGTGGTGGCCAGCTCTTTGTGGAATGCTCTGCACATGGAGGTGCGTCAGGCCCCTTTCCTTCTAATATTCAGAAAACACATTAAAATATGCTTTTCAGATTTGTGAGTTCAGTGTAGTGTGGTTGTGTTCTTGATGTTTATTTAACTATTGGAAAGTGTCCAGAATAGTGGCTGGCTGGCTGGCTGGCTGATTCATTCATTCATTCATTCATTTCTGCCCAACGGACAGAACCGTAAGGGTCACTGAGAGACTGCATCTTTTGCTCCCCAGGAGGATCATAATTGAGGGGGAAACTAGAAGATGAAAGAGTAAGCAGAGACCATTGCCAGAAAGAATATTTAGCTTCAATGGCCAGTTAGAATTCAGTGCTGAAGGAAAATACATTCTGACCCAGAGTTTTGCATGACAGTTCCCAGAACAACTGAGCATGCTGGCTGGAGGTCCCTGTGGGTAACTTTTCCATGGCCCCTGGACTGAGAGCTGCTGTGTTGTTCAGTGTGGTTGCTTTTTCTTTCTTTCTGCATCTGCTCACTTTTTTTCTTGCTATTACTGCAATTTTTGCAAGTTGTTTTGCAAGGTAGGATATGCGTTGGATCGCTCATTTTACAATATGCGTGTCTGAATTTAGTATGGCTTGCTCTTTGCACATGTGCTCTTCAGTTCTCAAGTGCTATTTGTCTTTGTAGATTGCTTTTCTGGTTTTCAAAAATTACTCTAGCCTGACAGATCCTATTTTGTCATAAGTACAATCTATTTCTTTTAACATGCTTTATGCTGTATAGCTGGCTGAATATCTCAGTGGCTTAGGTATCTGGCTGTGGATCCAGATGTTGGGAGTTCAGTTCCCTACTGTGTCTCCCAGGAGAAAAGCCAGCCTGTGCAGTCATGGGTAAACTGCACAGCCCCAGGATGCCCCCAGAAGAAGGGAATGGGAAACCACTTCTGAATACTCTCTACCTAGAAAACCCTGAAAAGGGTCTCCATAAGTCAGAACTGACTTGGCGGCACAAAATTATTATTATTATGCTATAGAGTTCTATAGGGTTACATCATAGATTGGGAAAGTCACTGACCAGAGAGAAAACAGGGTGGCTTTTAATCTCTTATTACACGACAATTCTATTTTTTTATGTTTTTATTTTTTACAAAATTAAAACTAAAATACAAGTTAAATAGTAACTACACACATACACATTGGACTTTCCCCACCCATGCCACCTTCACCTTTGGGTCTAGGTGACCAATAATATCAATTTATGTCCCTTTTTACCCCATACCTCTCCAAAAATACATTGATTCATTTGCTGGCATATAGCCTTTTCCCTTCGAAAAGACATGCTCCAAGTATGAATTCCATACATCTTTGAAATCATTAGACTTTATCCTCTTCTTATTTTTATTTCACATGTTAACTTATCATTAATTGCTGAGCTCCACATTTCTTTATACCAATATTCAAGATTAATTGGTTTGTAGCTTTTCCATTTTTTTGCAAATATTAGTCTTGTTGGACATTATAGCAACTAACTCTGATTTTTTTTTAAAGATGGTCATTCTTAATTGTATTTAGGAGGGTAATAATAGGTGATATCTGAATATCATATCCAATAATTTTTCTAATTTCCTTAAAAACCAGTGCCCATTCTTTCTTTCTTATTTCACATATCCACCACATATGCATATAGGTCCCTTTTTCCTTTTTGCATCTCCAGCATTGAGATGGTATATTTTTATTTATTCTACACCACAATTCCAAAGGGATTTATGAGGGAGTAAGCCACAGTAGACACAATAGGACTTATTTCTCAGCAAATATGCATAGGATTCTGCATTAAATTATATTTGATTGACCTTTGGTCAAGGAGGAGTGAGGAGTGAGACATATTTTCAACAGCAATTGTTATGAGTGACAGAATGTGTGGGTTCCAGAAAGACCAGCACCCCAGGCCTGAAAAGAAGATGGAGACTTGCAAGGGAAGATGGGATGGTGAGCCTGATACAAATCTACAAAGAGTTTGCAAGAGTTAAAGTTTCTGTATCAGCAAGAAACTGCAGACGCGGAAAGAACATTCTAAATGTGGACTTGTTTGTTCCGATAGGAAAAAGGGAGAAGGCTGGCTGTAACAAGTTGTCCAGACAAGAAAGGGGAAGCAGGCTGAATGGAACAGGGACTGAGGTAAAGGACATGTGCAAGAGCATTCTTGCATGGCAACAACAGACTGTACCTGCCCAGGAAATCAGGGTCTGCCCCCTGCTTGCTTATGCCCGCCCAGGTTCAGCCCATAGGCACAGCCCACCAGGAAGATGCCTATAAGAAGGATGACCCAGGAAGAGGCTGTGGGCTTTGAACAGTGCTGCAACATTGCTCTTACTGAAGGACTGATCACCCATCAGGGAAGAGGTTTTTGTGTGTGAGTTTGTGTGCATGTGAAGTATGGAAGAGGCCTCTTGATACCTTTGTCTTTTGTTGTCTTATGAATGAAAGCAATAAATGTTACATGAATAGTGTTTAACCTAAACATTTGGTGTATGGTCTTCTTGTCAGTAGTCTGGCCAGGGTTTCTCTTGTCTCCTGCTCCCTCTCCCCAGGATATAAAGAACATCAATCCCACGGGTAACACAATCATTTCCTAATATAGCTACACATAGTTGTACTGGTGAACTCATGGCATATAAGTGGTTGACCCTGTGAGACAGAAGGCGAGAGGGATACCTCACTCGCCGGAGAGCCATCCCTCCTCAGCAGCAAAACTAAGGAAACGGACCCCAAACCCGCACCAGAGCCTACAGCGAGACCTCAGCAAGAGACAGAAATAGAGGAGCTGACCGAAGATATGCAGAAAGTGATGACAGGAGAGGTTCAGGGAGAAAAGGCGGGAAAAGAGAGGAAAAAGAGGGTGGAGTTTGAAGCAGGAACGGGGGAGGTGGAGAGAAAGGAAGAACAGTTGCCGCCCGGTTGGGAATGGGTGTGGATGGAGGATCCCTGGATCCCATTGTTAAATGCACCAATAAATATTTCACCTGTTTTGAAGCAACAAAAATCTACTGATTTCTTTGAACCGAATGTGGAGCCAAAAGTCAAACCTCACAGACCCATGTTCCTAACCAGTATTCAGAGATGGGGAAGTTACTTTTCTGGACTACAGCTCCCAAATTCCCTCAGCATGCTCACTGTCTATGCCACCAATGGGATTCTGGGTCCACAAAAGGTAACTTTTCCATCTCTAATAACTACGTACGTTTCAGTAGGATATGTCCCAAGGATGTGTGCACTGTGTGTTAGGAACACAAATATGCTATTCATGCATTTTGTATCTGCTGTAAGAAACACCAGTTTGATGCTGGAGTAGCCATAGCAAATGTGATTGTTTTGTGAAACAGATGTAAGGTTGTGAGTCTAAGCATTACCCAAAAAGGGTGTCCCATTGGATCCAATAACACTTTCTTCTGAGTAAACTCGTTTAGGATTTCATTGCATACATTTTGGACCTGTAACCTCTGTCTGGTGTTTGAATGTGTGAGGAGAAGAAAATGAGAAGGAGGTAGGGAAGGTTTTCCCCACCTGTGTCACTTGAAAAATGAAAATGGTTTCTTTAGACATTTCCAACATTCTTGACATGATTCCAAAAGTGGTAAGGTATATTGCGTTTAATAGTGTTTCAGAAGAGAATCCATAATGTGCTGTTGGAAAGCCCCCCAAAACGTTATGGCTGAAATGGTGTTGGCTGCTTTAGTAAGGAATTAGGCTGTTGGGTGATTGTTGAGTTATCAGGTTGGTGAACGATACCATTGAAAGGGTCACTGGAAATGATGGATTGCACCACTTAGCTGTAGCTTAGATGAGTAGATGCTTAACACTGTATTTTACAATATTCTTTTTATTTCTATTATTAACCGGTAGAAATCCTGAAACAATAAAGAACCATTGTATAGAAAATGTATTCATTGAGCAGAAAAATGAAATACGTTAATATGCTGATTCTATTAGGAAACTATGCTTTTATTTAAAATAATATTAGCTGCTTTGAAGAAAAGGGTTTTTCTGTGTTCTGAGATCACAGCTGGTATGCTTTGCCTGCTTAAAACTGCATTGTACACATTCTCTTTGATAACATCTCTTAAATGTTTAATTAATGTTCCGCAGATCCTGAAATCTTTTCATGTCTCTAGGAGAGAATGTATTTTCTTCTTGGAACTCTGATTAGAGTAAATGGAAAATGCTTGTGTGTAAGAATGCATTTGGCAAAATCTGCCAAATCAAAGGTCAGACTAAGAGTTCAAGTCAAAGAACAACTAGAAAAAATGTAGAATGAATGAGTGAAAATAAGCACAGCACCTTTGCATTAAGGTCCAGAGGAATATGAGAAATGACTCGTAACGAGTGGGGGAGGGACAAGATATAAAGAAGGCAGAGGAGAAAATATGAAGCTATTAACCACTGTTTTAAATTTGTGATTAGCCTTGTTTTGTGTTTTCCATAGACATTCCTCTTCTACTGAGTGACTTACAAAATGTACGAAAAGCCATCTATACAGGGAAAATTTGCATTCAGGTTAAAAAAAAAAGCAGATACAGGGGCCAACCCAGATAAGTATCTTGGAGATGAGGAAGGTGCAGGCTTACACTCTCTGTGTTCCTGATCAGCTCTTACTTGCAATTTGCACTGGGGAGAGTATTTACATTGGGGCAAATAGGAGATTTGCTCCCCCTAGTGAAAAGGTGCACCCATTTCAATTCCATCTACAGCATGGGTCTCAAACTCGTGGCCCGTGGGCCAATTGTGGCCCGCGGGATGATAGTTTGTGGCCCCCGCCTTAATATGAAAGTTTAATGTTAGTGCGGCCCGCGGGTTTGATATGTATGGCACTTTACAGTGTTGTGTGCCAGCTCTCGGGGGCGAGACATCAGCCGGGCTTGATGCAAGCAGAGATACATTTCTCAATGAGTGAAAGTTACAGCAGCGTTGCCATGGAGTGTTTTCTTCCGTGCCTGGCTGGCTGCCTCATTTCTATTGGGCACACGCGGACATTTGTCCCAGCGCGCTGCATTCACAACACTTCAAAAAAAGTTTTTTTAAGTTGCTGCCCAGCGGGACATCATACGTATATATATGTATATAAATGTGTGTGTACACACACACACACACACACACACACACACACACACACACACACACACACACACACACACACACACACACACACACGTCAATGGCACTTAGAGAGTTAATATGAGGTCTCTCTCTCTCTGACAAAATAAATCGAAGTGATGTGTACGCGGCAGGATAAAAGAAAAGTAAGGAACTCAATGCAGCCTAATGTAGTCTGCAGTCACATAGCAACACCTGTCCATCAGCAATAACAGTCCCCGGTAACCCGGACCAATTATAGGGTCGCACCGTTATTTGTGGGTCATTGTTTTTTATTTGCATCGTGCTATTTGCATTGCCTCACACAATGAACATTACATATATTTCTATATGATGTAAAAGTAGTCAAAACAAATGACATCAACAATAGCACGGTGTCATTTCCGCTTCTTTTTCCTGCAACAACAGCATGGTGGATAACAGTCTGTGAGCAGTCGCCTTTTTTGCGCTCGCTATCCCGGTACAGTGTTGCCTTGCAAGACGAATGCCTCGCGCAACAAAAAACTCGCAAGACGAAAGCGTTTTGCGATGTTTTTGGTGACTCGCAAGACGATTTTTTCTATGGCCATGCTTCGCAAGACAATTTTTTTTCTTTTTCTCTCTAAAATTTCAATGCATTCCTATGGGAAACCGCGCGCTTCGCAAGACGAAATTTTCGCAATACGACACGACTCGCGGAATCAATTAATTTCGTCTTGCGAGGCATCACTGTACTTTCTACCATCTACAAATGCCATGGTGTTCATGTCATCATGAAAGACATGAACATTGAGCGTAAAAACAAAGGAGACTGCTACCGGGCTTTTATCCGCCGACCGCCGTGCTGCGGTTACAAGAAAAAGAAGCGGAAATGACGTTCTCCATGCGTTGAGACGTTCGCCGTGCGTCGGCTAAACACTTGATTGAAACTTCAATTCGACAGTGACACCAAGTGGAATTATATATATTACACAGCCCCAAACATGTCTTTTTCAAAGCCTGCAGTGAAGATAAAGGTTGGTGATGAGCACAGACAATTTCAGGAAAAGTGGGAAATGCAATATTTCTTTGTTGAGCACAGGGGCACCCTGACGTGTCTTATTTGCACAGAGAAAGTTGCGGTGCACAAGGAATACAATTTGAAACATCATTACACAACTAGACACGCTGAGGAGTATGCAAAATACCAGGGAGATGAGAGAGCCAACTGGGTTGCCAATCTTAAAACATGTCTACTAAGGCAACAAGATTTCTTCAAGAAAGCAACCAAAGAGAATAATGCAGCAGTCGAAGCTAGCTACGTGGTTAGTGAGATGATTGCTAAAGCAGGAAAGCCATTCACAGAAGGTGAATTTGTCAAAAAGTGCATATTACAGGCTGCAAGTATACTCTGTCCGGAAAAGAAGGGTCAGTTTAGCAACATCAGCCTTTCTGCCAACACCGTGGCAGAGCGCATTTCTGACCTGTCAAGTGACATTTATGACCAACTGTGTGAGAAAGCCAAATGTTTCGGTGTATACTCAGTCGCTCTTGATGAGACCACAGACATCACTGACACTGCCCAGCTCGCAATGTATGTCCGTGGTGTTGATGACAATTTTGAAGTGATGGAGGAGTTGCTCACAGTAATTCCAATGCATGGCCAGACCACCGCTCAGGAGATATTTCACCAGCTGTGTGATGCCATTGAGAATGCTGGTTTGCCATGGAAGAGGTTTGTTGGAATAACAACCGATGGAGCGCCATCAATGACAGGGAGGAAAAATGGACGTGGCACTTGTTAAAAAAAAACTGGAAGAGGAGGGTGTGGAGGAAGCCATTGCTCTGCACTGCATTATCCATCAGCAGGCCCTTTGCAGCAAATGCCTGAAGTTTGACAATGTGATGTCTGTCGTTGTGAAATGCATCAACCAAATCAGATCCAGGGGCTTAAAGCACCGAAGGTTCCGTGCTTTTTTAGAGGAAATGGAGTCAGAATATGGGGATGTGCTCTACTTCACCGAGGTACGTTGGCTCAGCAGGGGAAATGTATTGAAGAGATTTTTTGAGTTGAGAGCAGAAGTGAAAGCCTTCATGGAGAAGGATGGAGTGGCTGTTCCTGTGCTAAGTGATCCCAAATGGCTCATGGACTTAGCTTTTCTTGTTGATATCACACATGAGCTTAATGTACTGAACAAGAAGTTACAAGGCCAGGGGCAACTTGTCAGTGCTGCCTATGACAACGTGAGAGCATTCTCACAAAACTTGTGTTATGGAAAGCCCAGCTCTCTCAGACAAACCTTTGCCATTTCCCAGCATGCAAGGCACTCGTGGATGCAGGCACACCATTCAGTGGTGAGAAGTATGTTGATGTCATTTTGAAGCTACAGGAGGAATTTGATCACAGATTTGCAGACTTCAAGACGCACAGAGCCACATTTCAATTTTTTGCAGACCCCTTCTCCTTTGATGTGCAAGATGCCCCTCCTGTGCTTCAAATGGAGCTCATTGACCTGCAGTGCAACTCTGAACTCAAAGCGAAGTTCAGGGAGGTGAGTGGAAAAGCAGACAAGCTTGGGCAATTTTTGAGAGAATTGACCTCCAGCTTCCCTGAGCTTTCCCGAATGTTCAAGCAGACCATGTGCCTTTTTGGGAGCACATACTTGTGCGAAAAGCTCTTCTCCACCTTGAACTTCAATAAGTCCAAGTACAGGTCCAGACTGACTGATGATCATCTTCAAGCCATACTGAGGGTCTCAACTGCTTCCTCCCTCAAGCCAAATGTGGCTCGGCTATGCAAGAGGAAGCGCTGCCAGGTCTCTAGCAGCAAGGAGTAGGCAAGAGAAGCCATGTTCAGAAGAACAGTTCATGTTCTTCAATGTTCCATTCACGTTCAGGACAATTCATGTTTAGAAGAAGATTAAAGGTTAAAGAACTGTTAATACAGACATTTGAATCCTAATACAGCAGATATAGAAGACTGAAGAAACCACATATAGTCGCTCACTAGAGAAGTATTTATTATTATTATTATTATTATTATTATTATTATTATTATTATTAATTACTGATTTATTTATTTATTTTCTTATTAATTCTTAATTTATTTATTTTTTCATCTTATTTTGTGTTAAAAAATAAAAATAAAGAGATTTGATTGGAATTTTTTTAACAAAGCTTTTCTTGTGGAAAACCTGATGCGGCCCAACCTCACCCAGACTCTGCCTCCAGTGGCCCCCAGGTAAATTGAGTTTGAGACCCCTGATCTACAGTGAGGGCCAAAGGATTAAAGTTGTCCTTTAAAACTCCCTAACCAAGGCACTTCGGGGAACTGCCGAAGAATTGATGCTTTTGAATTGTGGTGCTGGAGGAGACTCTTGAGAGTCCCTTGGACTGCAAGGAGAACAAACCTATCAATTCTGAAGGAAATCAACCCTGAGTGCTCACTGGAAGGACAGATCCTAAAGCTGAGGCTCCAATACTTTGGCCATCTCATGAGAAGAGAAGACTCCCTGGAAAAGACCCTGATGTTGGGAAAGTGTGAAGGCAAGAGGAGAAGGGGACGACAGAGGACGAGATGGATAGACAGTGTCATCGAAGCTACCAACATGAATTTGACCCAACTCCGGGAGGCAGTGGAAGACAGGAGGGCCTGGCATGCTCTGGTCCATGGGGTCACGAAGAGTCGGACACGACTTAACGACTAAACAACAACAAAAACCAAGGTGGCGTTCCAGAAAAGATACACCTCGTTTGCTGTTAACTCTTTTTGAAAGTTACTTGTGCAACTGTCAATTATCTTGATCAGTTTGCGGGGTGGGGGGAGTGACCTCTCTCTTTGATGGACTTGATTTATGAAATTTTTGTAGATTTAGATAGACTATCTGTTTTTTGGTGGGGGGAGGAGAAAAGAAAGAGAAATTATTATTTTGGTCCCTTAATCATAATTTTTCAATGACATATTTGTTTTTTGTATTGCAAAAGTTGTAATTTGAAGCATTATTTATGATTGGCTCATGGGGAACTGCAGATTATCTACCACTCTGTACATACAGGCTGCAATAAGTTGTTGTTATGTGTAATCAAGTCAGAACTGATGTATAGAGACCCTGATAGGGCTTTCAAGGTAAATGAGATACTTCAGGATTGGTTTTACCAGTTCCACACCCCAAGTGAGCTTCCATGGCCGAGCAGGGATTCAAACTCAGGCCTTCTGAGTCATAGTCCATCACTCTATCCACTACACTACGCTGGTATCTTGCAATAAATTATACCACCTAAAATACATTTTCCTAAGAGTTTTCCAGTGGGACGTGGTGGCGCTGCGGGTTAAACCGCAGAAGCCTCTGTGCTGCAAGGTCAGAAGACCAGCAGTCATAAGATCGAATCCACACGACGGAGTGAGCTCCCGTCGCTTGTCCCAGCTCCTGCCAACCTAGCAGTTCGAAAGCATGTAAATGCGAGTAGATAAATAGGTACCACCACGGTGGGAAGGTAACGGCGTTCCGTGTCTAGTCGCGCTGGCCACGTGACCACGGAAACTGTCTACGGACAAACGCTGGCTCTACGGCTTGGAAACGGGGATGAGCACTGCACCCTAGAGTCTACTTTTTGAGACTTTTTAAACAAAATGTAGTGTATGAATCAGAATACTGAAATTCTTGATTGATGGTGTATGGCATACAAGAGGTATGCATGTCACTTTTCTGCCATTTCCAAATAAAATAAAATAAATAAAATAAATAGCATTTTCCTCTTCCGTTTTGGGCAAGGTTGAATGTATGATTTGCCAGCTATACTACCAGCACTCATGTATTCCCTAATCTAGCACAACCGTAATCTATTTAATCTCCTTTTCTTTCCACAGAACAAGGGACATCATCTTTACTCTGCCTTTGGTTTTATCTTTATGACAATCCTGTGAAATAGCTTACACTAAAATATGGTGACTAATCCAAACTCACACATTGGCTGAAATCCAGTAGTAAGCAGAAACCTGAGTAGGCTAATTGAATCAATGAGGATTTGCTGAATCACTGGTAAAACCATCTCTTAAATATCTCGCATACCTTGAAACCCCTGTTATGGTCACTATAAGTCATTTCCAACTTGATGGCGCATCACATACACACATAGACATTATACTACATTGGCTATTAGTAATTATAAGTTGCTTTTCAAGGAATGAATAAACACCAAGATTAATTGAACTAATTACATCAAAATATATCCATCAACCACACTGGGACTGATTGTAATTCTAACAGAAATGCCTTTTTGATACTCAACACAGGTCTCCTACCATGTGATGGGAGAAGCAGCCTTCATGTCTATGACCCTTAATGTTAGAAGTTCACACACAGGTTGTACAGTTACAGCACCCTCTCTTTGTTGTTGTATTGATTATGAAGCATAAAAGGGGAAGTGGCTACTTGTCTTTTAACCAAAGTGGATTTGTAACAACATGAGGTCACCTGAAATAATTTCCAGGTATGCTAAAGAACAAACATGGCAGTCCTGCTTGGGAAGTAACACTGTGTACAGCCTTACAGTCTGAATCAAGTTTTGGTTCAACTGAATATGTAGCCATTCTGTCATCAGCAAGAGATAATCTGATTATGAGCAGTCAGTATTCATTAAAACGTGGAATTGTATGGATGAGTGAGCGTAGTTGGTGGTAGAAGAGCTCTGGTGAACTAATTTGTCTTTCAATCACTACTTTGTTTAGCAGTTTCAAAATACATATTCTGTTAAAACAGTGGTTCCCAACCTTGAGTAGCCCAGATGTTCTTTAATTTTTTAAAATTAATTTTAAAAATTTCTATCCTGCCCATCTAGTGGCTCGGCCACTACTCTGGGCAGCTTACAAACAAAAACATCACCATCAACATAACATAAAATTAAATGATAAACATAAGTTAAACATTCTTGGACTGTAATTCCCAGAAGCCTTCACCACCAGCTGTACTGGCCAGGGTTTCTGGGATTTGCAGTCCAAGAACATCTGGGTTAAAACAATCCCACCTAGTTTGTTTGAGGGTGAAGTAATTAATTCTGCTGTGTTTTATGAGTTTTTCATTCAAATTGTTCAATGACATAAGTTTAAACTTCTACACACAAAAGCATAAACATGCAGTTTTATCTTCCTGCACAGTCCCATACTGCATAGTACTTTAGTAATTAAATTGGAGCAGTTGAGCAACACAGGAAAAACAGTTGGCACCAACAGTGTCTCTGTAGGTGTAATGTTGAACTCGGCTGAACCATAATCTGTTTTCCAATATAATATATGTGAATGTGCTTATGCTGGTAACTGCTTAAACACATCCTTTGTCAATTATTTCCTGTCCTCCCTCTCCATATCATGTGACAAGTGACCTTCAAAGCCCATATTGTTAGATGACATCATTTTTATATATATTTTATATGTTGGACAGCAGTACAATATTTTGAAGGTTATAACAGCTGTTTCAGTGGCATATGCTGTGTTGCAAAATAAAGACATTGTGTTTGTAATAATGTAATGTGTTTTTCGTGTAACTACAGTCCGACAGGAACTCAATGAAACATTAACATGAAACACATTTTTATAACAATCTTGTTATGCACAATTATTTTGAGACAGTTTGTGGACAGGAACTATACAAAGAACATCTAGATCTATCAGGAAATGGTGAGATTGATTCTCAAGATTGATTCTCAAGGCTGCCCCAAAAGACAGCTAAAGAAGATAAAGACACTTGGGACAATCAAACTAAATAAAGCCATTTAAAGACATGGGGATTTTGATGGAAAAAGAACTGAACATGTGCTGAACTTGAAAATGAAGGTCAACATTCTTTCTGATGTACCATGCACGACATGTCAGTCATGAAAGGGGTGTTGTCCATTTGCCAGGGTCTCCAGCATATGCCCAGTTATGCACTCATTATGCAACTGATCACATGATAGAACCACAAACATGCATGATAAAGCACCCTGTAAGATTTAGATGAATCCTACCTCTAGACTAGTGGGCTTGGTACTTCACATTTAAGAAACTATTTCTAACTATCCTTTCTTCTTGTTAACTCTTATGTTTATGAGATAGTTTTATGACTTCTTGTTTTAACAAAAGCCTCTCCTAAAACCATGCCAAGATGACCATGGCTTAATTCTGCCATATTATGTGCAAGCTAAAATGTAAAAAAGAAACTCACGATTACAAGATGATTCTGTAAATTAGGTCTGTAAAAGATGGCCTTGCTGAATATTTGTTTTTTTTTTTACTTCAGTGTGTTTTAAATTACTACATAGTTGGTTCCACTCTTGTGTAATAGTAATAACAGTCTTAGTAGTAACAATGACAGTGACAACTACTAGTATAACTCCTATTTCAAAATGGTGTTCGCTGTCTTTCACTAACTTAAAAATTAAATTAAAGCAAAATTGGTAGTCATACCTGGTGGTTGGAGCACTGAATTTTTTTTTTTGGGGTTGAATTTTTAACCTAGAGCAGTAGTTCTCAACCTTGGGTAACCTAGATGTTGTTGGACTGCAATTCCCATAAACCTTTACCACCAGCTGTGCTGGCCAGGGCTTCTGGACATTGCAGTCCAAGACCTGAGTTATCCAAGTTTGGGAACCACTGACCTAGAGAAACACTGAGGGTGTGATCAGATAGAGACATCACTCATGTTTTGGACAGCTTGCAGCACAGTCCAGTATAAGCTCTCTTCTGGCTATCGCACAATGTATAGGATATCACAAACCAGCCTAACTTTGATCTGTGCCAAAGCTGGATCTTTTAGTCCAGTGGCAGGGCTACTCTTTTGGAGCTGATCTGGAGCAATTCCTGTAGGGACAGAAGGGTCAATTTAAGGGAGATTGCTCCCAATGAAGTGACCCTTTACACTGGGATCCTTTCTCACTGTCTGCACCCAGAGATTGCTATCTTGATCCATATACGTCTTCTCCAAGCCAACAAAGAGGGCTGTGTGCCTCCCCTAAGGCAATGGACAGATCCACAGAGACTCCGACAGCCATTTGTCTTCACGGAGAGAAGAGAACAGAAAAGAACACCTTTACACCTTTGTCTCAAGCTGATTCTGAAAACTCGGTTGTGCCAGCAGTGTGCATTCAAGAACAATGAGTATTAGAGATGGGGACAAATAAAAAAAAAATGGCGATTCGTTTTGATCTGTTATTCATCAAGGTTAACGGATCAACGAATACGAATATTCTTTGCCGAATCGATGAATCGATCTGTCAATTCATCTGCATTTTAAATGGCTATAACACTTGCCCCCGAACACATAGAGACACCAAATTTGCAAGGAAGCTTCCTCAGACGCTTTTCTACAACTCCTGAAAGTTTGGTGAACATTGGATCACGGGCCCCTGGGTTATATAGTCACAAAGAGGACCCCCCCAGGAAAGCTCCCCCCAGGTACTTAGAGACTCCAGAATCACAACGGAGCTTCCTATGTCTTTCCCCAACACACCTGCCAACTTTGGTGAAGATTGGATATCGGACATCCGAGTTATTCACCCACAAATTGGGTCCCCCCAGGAGAGAAGACTCCTTGGAAAAGACCCTGATGTTGGGAAAGTGTAAAGGCAAGAGGAGAAGGGGACGACAGAGGACAAGATGGTTGGACAGTGTCATCGAAGCTACCAACATGAATTTGACCAAACTCCGGGAGGCAGTGGAAGACAGGAGGGCCTGGCATGCTCTGGTCCATGGGGTCACGAAGAGTCGGACACGACTTAATGACTAAACAACAAAGGAGAGTTTACCACATGGCACAGAAGCCCATTCTGCCTACTGGCCACTGATCAGCTGATCAGAAGCCGATAGACAGCCACCCCCCCACATAGCCAGCCACCCCAACAGCCTACCTCCACACCCCCTTCCTTTCCCTACCTTAGCCCCCACCCCACTCCCACCGACACCCTCTTACCTTAATCGCTGCTGCCAAGGTCTCCATCAGGCCTTCACAGCCATGCATGTAAAAATGGAGACTGGCTGCCCTTTGCAAAGATGGCGGCTGTGGCTTCATTTAGGGTAGGGAAGCTGCAGCTGCCATCTTTGCAAAGGGCAGCCTGGATTCCCTTAAGGCAGGCTAAGGGAATCCAGGCTGCCCTTTGCAAAGATGGCAGCTTCAGCTTCCCTACCCTACATGAAGCTGCAGCCGCCATCTTTGCAAAGGGCAGCCAGTCTCCATTTTTACATGCATGGCTCTGAGGCCAGAAGACCTCGGCAGCAGCAATTAAGGTAAGAGGGTGTCGGTGGGGGTGGGGTGGCATGGGGCCTAAGGTAGGGAAAGGAAGGGGGTGGGGGGGTAGGCTGTGGTATTGGGTGGCTGTGTGGGGTGGTGGCTGGCTTTCTGCCGCCAATGAGTTTATCAGCGGCCGGTAGGCAGAATGCTGTTCGTTTGTTTTTAATACGAAGGATGAATAAAAACGGGTAATTCGTGGGGGTCTCTGGAACCCACAAATACGGATCGACGAATATTTAACGAATCAGCTATATTCGTCGGAAAAAGCGATCCGTTTTTATATTCGTCCCCATCTCTAATGAGTATCATATCACAACTTGCCTTTTTTGGTACGTCCACATTTTATACTATCTTTCCTTCATGAAGAATTCAGAAAGAACCCAACACTAAAGAACCCAACACTAAAATTGGCCTTGCTTGCCAATTTTAGTGATCAGATAAAATGCAGTTCAGTCCAGAACTTTCTTTTACAGAAAGATCACATGGTTACTTTTTCCCTATTTGCTGTAGTAAAAGGACTGCTATCACAAAAGTGGTGCTAAAAACTAGAACAGAAGTTTCTAGAAGTGATTCACAATCCAAATAAGTGGCCAGGAAAACATAGCAAAAACAACAATTATTCACTTTTTCTCCTGGTAAAGGGGGAAGGAAGAGAATAGTTTCACATGAGAATTTTTTTTCTGCCATTGCTCTGCCTCATTTAACGAATTTTATTAGAGCTTCATATGTTGCTGTCCTTCACTTGTAAACCCCTCATGCTTTTTCCACTGCATCTTCCATCTTTTTCTTTACCTTAGAAAATCTGTTAAAGGAAGAAAGATGGAAAAGCTCCACCATGCCTTCTAATTCCTGGCATGGGGAGTTCTCCGTCTGGAAAATGTTCCCAGATGGA